>JAFIDM010000004.1:48699804-48730161 GCA_023159025.1 Thereuonema tuberculata
TTTTTTTTTCAAACTTTATTCCCGGTAACCAAAAAAAAATATTTTTTCCGGAGGTTTGTATTTTACGGAATATTACAGTAATGCTGGTAATATTTTAGGAATATTGTTTTTTATCAGTCTAATGTTGTTTTAAAAGTTACAATTGGTTTTTATGCTTTAGATCTCATTTACACTTCAAAATTTTTTTTATCTCCAGTATTTATAACTTAGTTCATCTAATGACAACAAGGCGTGCCGGCGTGATCGTGTGATCGGTGTGCCGGTACCCGGCTTCAAATCCCGGTTGAGAGCATGGATGTTTCAACTTTCCTTTCATGTGTTTGTTCTCCTCTTCTTCGCTTTCTCTTCGGTCTGACGTCATTCCGTAATGGCGTCCTGAGGAAGGCAAACGGGAAACCACCTCCGGATCTTTCCCTAGAAATTCTCGGGAGTCTGCTAGGGGTTCTTGGGAACACTAGAGCTCCCTGAAACACGGGTGCTTCGATTCCGAAGCTCGCACTTCGGTGCGTTCCGTACTAAAGAACAATCATCTGATGAAAGCACTGTGACCAGTTTTGATGGAATTCTTTATGCAGTGGCCGATGATAGTTACAATGGAAGACCAGATAAATTACCAAGTAAATGCGGACTGGAAGAAGAACGAGGCGCATCTTGCCATTGAATGGCGCGAATGACATCAAGAATCTCACTATGGAACATTAAGAGCCCACCAACTATGATGGGAACCTATATTCTGGAGAAGTTATGCGCTCAACGCAAGGCGTTGCTTCTGTGGCTGCAGGGACAAGAGTGTAAATGGAAGTGTGTTGGAGTTACGTTCTGCAATATAGGCCAAATCATCGGATGAAACGAACATCCAGAAACATTTAAAATATGAAAATCACATAGCTTTGATAAAAATTCCCATGATTCTTAATGGGTATTTTGTTCCTTTGTTACATTATATTTTAATCTTCGTTAAATATTAAAGCAAAATTAATTTTTAGGGTATTAAGAATTCAACAAATTTCTAAGTAATATCAGTTTCATAACGAATGTACAAGAGTATTTTAAGTAACTTGAAACTATTCATGGGAATAGCTTCTTAGTTCAAACAGTTTCTTCCCTAATAAAGTACGAATCTTGAATGTTCTTAAACCTACCTTCCAAAATAATATTTATTTAAATTTTCATAATTTAATCATCTAAAAAAATTCAGCTGAAAGGCATTAATTCCCTGCATTCGTTAATTCTAAATGGGTTATTCAAAACCAAACTTCACCGTCAATAGAAATGGAGAGATGTCATTGACTCTCTTATTTTAATTAACTTCTTAATATTTTGCTTATATGCCAAGCAGTTCGTTCTATAACAATTGGTTCACATCAAAGGTCGGCTATTCTCTATTTTTTTTGGTGAAATCTCTGTACTGCCGTCCTTTCAGTGAATGAAAATTTCAAGAAAACATTGCAGAACAGATTGAAGTTTAAGATTTTTTTCCAAAATAGAAGAAGTGTGAAATAATTTTCTTCTACCCTAACTGAGCAGATGACCCCGATAAATGCCGATCAGGGGTCATTAATCACGAATATAAATGCCATTTAAATTCTTCTTCCCTTGATATACAGTATACACTATATTTATATATATGAGAGAGAGAGAGAGAGAGAGAGTTTTTGCTACAAACAGGTAAAGAACAGCTTAATCTGAATCATAAACTTTCTATTTTCTTATATACAAGAGTTTAGGTTCTAAATGTTGTAACTTAGAAGCACCGCCTTTTTTCTTTCATTTATCGATACAAGTATTGTACAGCAATCGTCGTATATGTCTTTCACTGACATAAATGAAGCATTTGTGATTAAAAGAAACACTCTAAGCATTATTTTACTTCCCAAAATAACGGTAAACATATTTATAGCGATGCGAGTACTTGGTAAGATGGGGCGGTAGCGTCAAGCCTCTAAAAGAGCCGTAACTCCGAAGCAATTGCCGCAACTTCGGTGGCAATTCAAAATGTCCAGAAGGTCAGAGTCGTAACTCGGAGTAGGAGTACACAGATTTACTGCATTAAAATAGAGCTATATAATAATTTTAAACTTGACTAGCTTTACAAGAATTGTATACAAAGTTTCATCAAAAGGCAAACTTAATCCAAGATTAATAAGAAGTTCACAATAACCACCATCAATGTGTAATGAATTTTTAACTTTATAAGAGAAATTACTTTTATGAAACCTATTTCGACAGTTTCAGCACAGAGCCCTTATCTTTGAGTATAATATGTATCAAAACTGAATAGAATCGTCCTACAAAATCCTAAACTTAGTGCTAACGTTAAGGTAGACGATATTGGGGGGTTTTTCCTACTAAAAAAATAACGGAATGAATGTTTTTCCCACCAACACACACCTGAAAATAAAAGTTTGTTATCAAAATTAGACTGAACTTATAATAATTTTTGATGAATAAGTTTCCCTGTGGATGTAAAAACAAAGAATGAGGTTGAAGGCGGAAGACACAACAAAGAATTACTTCTTTATTCTGTGATACTGAAATTAGTCGTTTTTAATTGCGATGGCTGTATTGGATTTTATTGAACGGACTAAATTTAATATGAAATTGGATCGTACTGAGATAAGTGTGATGTATTTATAATTGTTGGTATTTATTTTCTGGTGGTCGTCGGTTCCTGGAAGACCGTCGAGTGGCGGAAATTCCCCTTACCTTGTGTCGTAGTTGTTATCGAGAGATTTCGATTCGTGTGGGTTGAGCGGACGAGACAGCGAGGACGCAAGTGTACTTCTCGCCGGCTCCCTGCCGTCCGGCGAAGGGTGCAAGGGCGCCGATCGGGACAGTGCAACCTGGAGCGACCGTTCCATGATCTCCGGCGCTGGCGTCGGAGCTATTTGAACGGGAGGCGGGTGCGTCGCCGCTCACGTGTGCGCTCGCAATCGCCCGGCCTGGGCAATCGATTCGCGGAGGATCACATGTTCGCTATTTACACAGCTCGCCATGGCAATAATCGGCGCTGCAGCTCTGCGCCGGCGAAGGCACGGTTAGGAGACTCCGTCACGATGGAGGAACTACACTGAGCCCCACTGCAGATAGACAAGAAGTCAGGTGAGTGGAACAACCTACGCAAAAACCCCCTTCCTCAAATTCCGATGTCCTTTTTCCTATAGAAATCGAAGATTCAGGCATTCGTGACCGGTTTTATGCTGTACTTCGCGTTTTTCCATATCTTACTAGCTATTCACAACACAAACACACACATGGCTAACAGAATGCCTATCTATGAAAACAAATGCGGATGTGGAAGAAAAACAACAATAATTAAAAATACTAATTAAAAAACGGATCATTTTAAAAAAGAAATATAATAATCAGTGTTAATAAATCCCTCACAATTTAAATTTTCCCTTTCTAAAGTCACACTTTGAAGCATTTAAAATTAAAATTTTATTACTTTTATATTAGTCTTAACATCAAATTTAATTTTTTTTTATTTATAATCAGCGTCAGATTTAAATTTAGGTAAAAATATAGATCTTAAAGCCGCATACTTTGAAAGAGTTCCCAAAAAAATAGTAAACAAAATTTCATTTTCTGATATAAATTGGTACTGGAAAAACATCTGTGAAATGGCTGTTTTATTATTTTCGCTTATCGTTTTTTGCTTTTTATGGATCTCATTAAGTTTATGGGGGTCTCTTGTTACAGCTGAGGATTTCGTTAAGCCCTAATCACATTTAATAATTCCCCAAGGCAGAGTAATTGAAAGGGGTGTCTTTCAAATGTATCTAGGTAAGTCTAGTAATTTAGTTTATGGATACGATCTTGTATAGTTCTATAGCACTCAATTACTTAATCCTACTTATCAATTCATACTGTTCTATAAAAACTCGTGTTCTAGATTTAAATTTCACATGTTTTTATGTTATTTTTTTAGATGTTTAATCAAAAATTTGCATTTTTATAAGTATTTTGGTGATTCTATATTTGAATCGTCACACGAATAACATTGTAACGAAACATGTTTACTAAACTAACTATTAGAATTACTGATATAATTAAAAGAAAATTGTAGTTGGTAGTTTAAAGTGACACTAACACATAACTAAAGCATTTACTTCAGATTTATTATTAAAAAATAACATGGAACATTAAAAAGTATAAAGACTTATTAATTTCGTATATCAAAGAAAAAAATCTCTTAACAGTATCGTATTCTCATTTCTCATTTTCTAATTTTTACAGTTATTTTCTTGTGGTAGATTTTATCACTTTATTATTTATTGTTTGCTTAAAAAACGTGTTTTATTGTTTCAATTTAACGTATTTCTCTCATCGTTAAAATGCGAGAAAGGAAATACTTTTCATTGATTTAAAAAATAAAAAAAAATATCTACGCGGTTCATTGATGGAATGTATGTAGCATCGTGCCGGTGGAATCCAGCTTGTAGTCCGTAGAGATTGCGTGACATTCGACGATTTATGAAATCATGGCGAGGTTTGCAGAGAATATTTTTCTTTTCACGGTGCAGGAATTAAAAAAAAAAAAAAAGAAAGAGACAACTAGAATGGATCAACGGGAAATTGATACACTTAATAAAGCCACAGTCGTGGGTCGGAGAAATTGTCGATCGGCAGGGGGCGTTGGTTATAATGGTGGAGGGTTGTTGACGTGCTGGGCAGGATGATTGAAATGCTCTGTGCAGTAACGAAATAAACACTAGAAGTAGTTAAAGGAAAAAAAAATATTTCGACGACATATGGTAGAAGTTTTAGGTTCTTCTGTATCTAATTTGTGGAATAGGAACGAAAGTTCATTCTTCTTGCCTTTCAAATTCGTTTTTATCATAATAATAGTAACAAAGACTTGAATAAACTAAAACTACGCCATCTTTAATAAAAGCATGCGAATTTCTCAGAAAAAAAAAGATAATTTTCTTGTAGATTTCTTTTTATTTTTGATAATTCTCAAATCTATATTTTAACAAATTCTATTTTACTTTAAAGTATTTAACTTCCTATAGAAAGCTACTTCAATCATAATTAACTTTAATATCTGAAGTTTCTATAAGAAATTACTTATTATTATCCAATAATTATAATTGATATAATATGTTGACAAATCACCATCCATATACCTTATTTTGTTTGTACTTGCTTTACAATATAATGTTTAGGGTCTATTGTTTTGGTTTTACAAAATACTTTAAGATATTGATTATAACTAAGTCCTTAAAGATTCAAAATTTGAAATATTTGATAGGATTCTACATTATTCACTAATTATCAGTTAATGTACTAAAGTCTCTTGAAAAGACTTTGTTGTTGCAGTTGATTATATTTGTTTTCCAAATAGTAGTGTTCCAAAATGACTTGTTTAATGTAGTTTATTAAATATAAATAGTTAAATTGTGATCCAAATTATAAAATTTGATACAATTAGTAGATAGTGATGTAAATGTTACATCACTATCTACTAATTGTATCAAATTTTATAATTTGGATCACAATTTAACTATTTATATTTAATAAACTACATTAAACAAGTCATTTTGGAATACTACTATTTGGAAAACAAATATAATCAACTGCAACAACAAATATATTCAGCTTTAACAGGTTAACTTAATGTAATTTGATGTTTGTCGGTGCATTATTGTTTAAATTACCGTGAATCATGATTCTATTACTCCTTGACAGATGTTCTTATAAATAATGGCTCCGAACTCTTCAAGATGTATTGAAAGGAGTTAATCTTTTTGGTTTGAAGAAAGCTAAAAAATAATTATAGAATGTCTTGAGCTTAAATATATTGATCTTTTATTGATCTTGGGATTTCTAGTTTATATAACATCTTACCTTCCATTACTTGAAATATGTACGGATATCTTTACATTAATAGAATTAGCTAAAAACATTGCATTCTATTCTATTTCTTCCATTCCTTTGAATAGAAATCGAATGCAATCGACATTTGTTGTGTTATTTTATGATGTTACCGTGCTATCATTCGGTAACTTATATGTTAAAATGTCCAATCAATCAATATCCCATCCTATATTTTCAGAGATTTTTTTTTTTTTTTTTTTAGAATTATTACGTTTATAATAACTTAAAGTTTTGGTGAATTTTCCTGATTTTTGTACTAATTTAGATTGCATATATTATGGTATAATAGCAAATTATGCTATTATACCAAAATAGCAAAACAAAATCATCAGTTTTAGATTAAAAAACAAATCAACTATAAACGTCAACTTCAATTACAGTTAAACGTTGTTCAAAAATATATTTCGAGAAAAACACGTTGACATGTAAGTTTTGTAAGTACATTTTGAAATGTAAGTTTTACTCAAATTGGATAATATATAATTTATAGTTGACAGAGTAGGAAATGTACGAAAATACATATTCTTCAATGCATTTTTTTTACAAGCTTCTCATAAAAGTATTCTTTTCTTTAAATAACTTTTAAGCTTAATACCTATCAGAGCTGAGTAATATACTGATATTCTAAATGATATTTAAATATTAATTTATTTAAAAAGCAACATTATTTACTTTTCCTAACTGTCTTTTTTTTTTTTAATGCAATATCTGATTGAGAAAGAAACCTTTCAGAATTAGAAAAAAAATCGAAAGCTAACCGTCTAACTAAAAAAAAAAAAAAAGTTCTTAAAAGAACCTGACTTTTTTTAAAGTGTTGCCTTTTTTCTTCGAGAATTTTTTTATATATATATATATATATATTTTTTTTTTAGTCTTGAAGGAAAAGTTACAGTTCTCTTGTAAAATTTAAATTGCAATTCCTACCGAATACAAATAACTTCTTCAAAATTTTCGCTGCTGAAAGAGAATTAAATCAGTAAACAGTTAATTTGATATAGCTAATTGATTTGAAATAGATCAAAGCATGCCCTAAATGATCTGAAAGACATCAATATATTTATAAACAAGATTGGTTACTAGGTGGCATCCCAGAACAGCTGTTTCACGCTCTTTATCGATAATCAGCCAGTCACCAGTAAACAGTCTGTACTGAGATCAGTAGGAACAACTATCAGAATAAATGTGGCATCTCCATAAATAAAATATGCAACAACTAAATAAGCTATTTTTTTTTTCTTTAAAGCGCTAAGAAAATTCATTTGAGCCGGCGAAATGCTAGCACATGATTTACTTTTTGTTTTATTTTATTGTTGTATACTTTATTTAAGGAGATGCCACATTTATTCTGATGGGTTGATCAGTATATTTACTTTGTAATGTTGATTACTGGAATTTTTCCCAAATTTTATGACAGGGACCTATACGATATTTTTTTTTAATTCAAAACTTTTTATCTATGTTTTCTTTATCATATTACGTCTACAGATGCTGAATTACAAGAGGATTCATTCACGGGTTCAAAAGATATTAGAGATAGTAACACAGCAAACAGATGTACTCATTTAAAGAGTCTCATTTCTTTTAAGAAAAAAAGAACGATATTTTGTTTTTTACTCTTAAACCCAGAATAAGTACTAATAAATTCTGAAACAACTGTGAGTTAACTTCATAGAACTGTATATATATTACTTTCCATTTCTTGGAGATTCCAGGAAACTATTCAGTTCTCTGTTATCTATTTTCTTTCAACTTCTTATTGTCCTCCCAATGAATGATGGCCGCCCTGTTTTTGTGCGATCTGCGCATGTATCATCGATTAGTCTGGTCAGGCACGTCTTTCTGATTTAATGAAAGGACGCCGCCATTGTGCTAATCGCTTGTTACTTTGCAAAAGAGCATTGTATTTATAAATAATATATATTTATTTATTCATATAAATACTTATTGTTAGCAACTGGTATTGAAATAACGCTAAATAGTCGAGAGAAGTTTTAATTTGGCGTTATCAACATATCTTTCTCAGTGAAAACAGACTACATCATCCATTGTGACAGGAAAACATAATTGATCAGCTACCGGAAGGGCTGCGCAGTTCAAACTTCCGCCGGTCATCTTTCATTTTGAGGACAATACATCTCTAATCTGAATTTTCAACATCTTTCCAGAGAAGATTTTTTTTGGTTGTGAATAAAAAAACCGAAAAATATAACGGGTTTGCTGCAGTTATCGTTACAGAAGATAATTATGTATTTGATTGAAGTACTTTACTTCATTAGATCTATAGTTAACAAGAAATATTTGATGGAAATTCAATTGATATTAGTTAAGATTTTTGTTTTATTGGAAACAGGCATTGTATCTTAGTAGTTCAACTGCCTCTCTGGATAGATCAACTGTACTCTCTGGATATCAACTGCCTCTCTGGATAGATCTAAGGAAATGTCTTGGTACAAGGATGTAGACAGTCAGAAAGAGAGAAAAAGGGAAGAAGAAGGACATAAATACAAGAAAGGACCGTCCGATCCAGGTCCAAAGTGGAACCAAAATTCAGGCCAACAGGAATTTAGGAAGCCATTGTCAAAACCACTCGGCTATGCCTGAACGGCTAATTAAGGTTTAGAAGAAGAAAAACTTATAACTAAGTAAATAGTTCAACACATAAATCAATCTTTCCATAAGAATTAGGAATGTCCTATCATTTCATATTGCCTCTCTTATAAGCCAGAAATTTTAGCTGATATTGAAATTCGAAAGATTGGCAAACGGCCTTCGAAATTTCAAAATGTAGTCAAAATAAATGTGTAGCAATCTTATTGATTATTGTTTTTTTTTTTATGTAGGTGAGGATTTTTGGCATAAAGCTCCTCTTGAAGCAAATCGAAAATCTGTGTTTTGGGTTTGATGCTGTTTTATTTTTTAACTTTTAATGATAGTTCACTTAGCTTATATCCCTTACTATTTTTATTTACATCTCGTTAACATAAACTACCCCAGCCTGATCGCACTTTGCAAAACTATATATCCATCAAGGTAAAATTTAGAGTTGGTTATATAGCTTTTAAGGATAAATACCTACTGCTTTTAATATATATCAAGTCATTATGGAAGTTCCGAGGTCCAAAGGCCATATCTTTATCTCTGATCAAAATAAATCAAAGGCCATTTACAATGCTGAAACTTCCTAAACGGTCTACTACTTCTAAAATCCCTATTGAATTTGGTAAAAATCGGACTTGTAGTTATGGAGCTATGGATTAAAAATTTTCAATAAAATTAATGAACAACTCTTTTTTATTTTTAAGAACTTTTTTAGGTTTTAATGATGAGGATATTCGAAAGTTGCCATCCCAGCTAAATCTTTGTTTTTCTTTTTCAGTTTGATCTAATTAAATTTAACTAAATCGATAGATTATCCTCTTTTTAGCAAGGCCACAAATCTTACTAATTTCGGTGATCTATCAGCGTGTCGTGTTTACTTTTAAATTGTTCATTTGAAAAGATTAATTTCATCCTCCTGCAATCATAGTAAATAATTAATGCGGTTCTTTATTTGTGGAAAAATATTGCCCTCAGGAGAAATGTATTCAGTTATGAATGATGAGATTAACTGCTCAGAAATAAACACTGTTTCTAATTGATTATTTCAGAACCTAACAATGGACGAAACATTATTACTGTCCAGGGATGAGATGAAGTATTTGGATTTTTTATTCCCCCCCCCAAGTGGATTTATATAAAAGAAAAAGTAGTTTTTTATTTCCGTAAATTACTGCTTAGGGTTGATCTACAGGCTTCAGGCAAAATAAGATAAAACGCGATGAATTGAGATTATGTGGCTAGTCTGACGCTCGCCCGCTGAAAGAAACTTGAACCTCATTTCCCGTAGGACTGGATTTCCTCAATACATGAGATGCTATCGAGATTTTATGGTTTTAACACTATTCTTACTTCCATCTTTATAGGTCCATTGTAGACCTTATTATTATAGCATATTGTTTGTTAATTCTTTTGAATTATAGGATTAGATCCATCTTGCAAATTGAATTTATATAGTATATTTGTTCGAAATAAAGTATTTTTGAAAAGAAAATGTTCTTTTTTCATAAATGTGTCTAAAACGTGTTATAATTAAAGATTAAAGAATTGAAATTCACTTATTAAAAAACTCAATATTATTTCCCTTTCTGAATATCACCTGTAAGATTCTATTCAACTTTCTGTTTAAATAAATTCTGTTTAAATTTCTATTTCTTCATAGAAATTTAAAGAAGAATATATCCTCAAGCTCTGCTTCTTGAATGAAGTTTTTCTCCATTTCTCTTTCAGTCATTTGATGCATAAATGTTTTCCAGAAATAAACCACTTCCGGGATTAGGATTGTAAATAGATTCATGATTTCATCAGGATATACAACAACTATTTCCTTTAGTTTCCTTTTTTTTTTGTTTGGTTTAAATTTAGAATTCTAATGTTTGAATTAAAAGCTAACCATAAACTGATGAAAGATAAGCTGTTCTTTAAAGAAAGCCTATGGAAAAGAATTCTAAATTTTGTTATTATTATTATTAATGTATTAAACACTGTATTACAAGAAATTGTCAAAATATTATTTTTTGCCGAATTAAATTATGGAAGATAAAGAAACTTAAAAAAGAATCTTCTTAAACAGTCGTACAGGTCTATTCGGGAAATTGGAGGTATAGGCTTCAACCAATGCCCGACCAACGACTATATATTATAGTCAATGCGATTCTTTCAAGCCTTAAAAGAAACCTAAGTTTTTGCTGATTACTATTATTATAAAAAAAAGTAGAGAAAAGGAAAAATAGAGAATATAAAATCTGACTAATAACTTTGCCATGATTTCAATGCTATTCGTTGGCGTCTAATCGAAAAAATCTTATGTAGAAAGTAAATACCCAATAAATGGTTCTTCTGATTTCTTTAAATTTCATTTCCCGACACCTATTGGATAACGAAAAACGTCAATGAAGGAGAAAAATGATTAGATATTTATTTCAAGTGAAACATGGTAAATGAAAATATAATATACGGAAGTCTTATTAGATCTCCCTGGCTCTTCTTCAAGTAGTTATTACCAGATTAATCTGTTACTTTCTGACCTTAATTCTTTCACTTACTTACGATAAAATAAGGATTTTTTCCCCAATAGATTAAGTATCATAAGTTTCAGATTTGTTTAAGCATCCCAGGACAGATTCGTCTCGAAGTATCCTCTATCGTCAGCAGGGATTAGTTTAAGAGAATTAATTTACCGTGAGGAATTCGACAAAGACTAGGAGATTAACTTGGCAGTAAAACTAAATACGATGCCTACTTAAAAAAAGTGTCTTCTTCATACAAAGACATGCTGATTAAACGGATTCGAATTTACAATGTCAAATCTTCTCTATGAATTAGTTACCTGTAGGCCTATATTCCTGAATCAACTACCCAGAATAAAACATACAACAAATAATCCCACTATTAGGCATCAGTGACACGAATAATGCACAATTTCCCCCTATGTCCCAAAAAGCTAAAATACGATCAAGTAGTTTTTTTTTTTTGTTTTTTTTTTGATGAACTATAAACATTAGAAGAAAACTGATGAGTTTAATTCTTGCTTTTACACCAAAGTTTAATCAACAAGTAAGCATTGTTATCAATTGTACGCTACTCTGCTTACTTAAAAGAAAGTATTGAAAAAAACAACAACTTTATTTATTTTAATTAACAGTAAATTAAAATTGAAATGTTCATCTAAATCCACTTTGTAATTCAAGGGAAATTATTTAATTGTATTTTTTTATTTTGATTGAATAGAGTATATTCCATTTATTTTGGTTGGGTGGTTGGGGATTAATAAACTACAATTTTTTTTTAATAAACTACAAATATAAATTGGTTAAATTTATTTTGAATTACACTTTTGAATTGATAATCGTAGATCTTCTACAAAAAACTAAATGTAATAACTCTACTGAAATGAAAGATTTTTTAGCAGCACTGCTTTCAAAATTCTGCTTTAACGAAACCTGTTTTTTAGATATAATTATTTATATCTATAATTAATTTATAATTAATTTAGATTAATTAGAGAAGTATATTGGAAGTATGTTAGAATATAAAACTACTTACCCTTGTGGCCTTTATGAAAAAAATATTTTTCAAAAACTATATTTTTATGCAGCTTTAACGTGTATGTAATAAATTTATAAATAATTAGACATTGACACTTAGATGGATTTAAAAACATGTATATTTTAAAAAAGGATAAATAGTTAATAATTATCATTAGTCTGCCCTATTGTGATGCATAATTTTTAGCTATTTATCCTTTTTAAAAATATACATATCGACCTAATATGTGTGTCAATGTCTAATTGAATTACAAAAAATATATTTATGATGTATTTTTATTACGCTTATCGAAATAAGCTTATAGCTTCTTAATATCAAGTTAAATATCAAATACATACTCTATAATCTTCTGTAAAATTAGACACTTTTATTTCCGTCTATATTTCATCTTATATGAAAGATATAGATACATGAAAGATAAAGACATATGAAAGATGTAGATATAAGAAAGATATATATTCTTTTATATAATAAAATATAGACGGAATATATATTTTTAAAAATGAATCATTATTTGTAATAGATGATATTTAATTGTTTTTAAATGACGATATCTAATTATTTGTAGTGACGACATCTAATTTAATTTCAATAGTTGATTTCCATTGTATTCATTATTGTTAATTCAAATGTATTCATAACTAATTTAGAGGAGGGAGAATTAAATTTCTTCTCCTCAATTTACGTTCTGAAGAAGTATTTCGCACAGAAAGATGAAATATAGGCGGAAATAAAGTGTTTAATTTTACATATCGTAAGTTATGATATATGTAAGCTTATATATATATTTTCGTAAAAAATATTTACTTTTCATTTGTAACAAACGCACATAAATTAAAATTTCCAAACCAGTACTGTGAATTTTTTAATTATTTAAGAAATTAATTCATACATTTTTCTAAAGTGACATCATATCTTAATCATCATCATCTTCTGATTATTACAATATTTCGATCAGCTATAAGCTATAATAATAGCTATATTAATAACAGCTTGTTATAGCTGATCGAAATATTATAATAATAAGAAGATGAATAATATATTGGAAAGCATTATCTAAACCTAGAGAATGAGTACTTCATATATTTATATCATCATGAGTATTTATGACATCATATATCC
Organism: Thereuonema tuberculata; assembly: GCA_023159025.1. Lineage (NCBI taxonomy): Eukaryota > Metazoa > Arthropoda > Chilopoda > Scutigeromorpha > Scutigeridae > Thereuonema > Thereuonema tuberculata. The sequence goes on from JAFIDM010000004.1 coordinate 48,712,954, forward strand.
TTCCGCCTTCTACTTTCCGCCGTATTATAAATTTCCTGTCTTTGACTGAGAATAAATTATTTTCAATAATCAATTAACATTTCAAGTTATATTTGGTCTTAAAAATATTAAAATTTATAAATTATAAAATGAATTATAAATGAGTTATAAAATTTATAAATCTCTAGATGAAAAATTAAAAATTTGGATTTTAGTGTACAACTTTTAAGAATTATACTCTAATAATAATGCGAAAGATATAGAAGATGAGATTCAGTGTTAATTGACTAAATACATTGGTATCCCGGAATAGCTTGATCATTCAAAGGGAAACCTTGACCAGGCGTTGCTAAGGTCTTTGGTATTCTAAGTTATTAAGGGTCTTTATGAAGTCTTTATTAAATTAATAAAAGTTATATTTGTAAAAGTTAAAAGGTTGATAATGATTTTTTTAGGTTGATAATGAATTCTTGAAAAAAATTCGAAAAGTCCGAAACGTTCTTCATGCACCTATTTTTTTAGCTTTATAAAGAATATTTTAAGTGATAATAAAATAATTTAACATGCGTACCGTAGTATTAGTATTTTGTACCGTATTAATAGTATAAATTCAGGCCAACACACATTAAGTAAAAAATGATTTATACAATTAAAATTCAGAAATGTTTTCAGATCGTCCAGCGTTCGTTTACAAATGATCTCTTGTAAACGGAAGGCTGGACGTTCTGAAATCATTTGGAATTTTAATAGTATAAATTATCTTTTATTGAATGTGTGGTGGCTTGAATTTATTTACTTAATATTTTAAATGATAACTATATAGTTTGGATTTTATTAGCTTAGTATTCCAACCTGAAAGTGCTCATCACATCATTCAATCTGTGTGTGTAAGAGTCTTTCCCCCCTAATAAGTTTTGAATCGCTGGAGAGGCTGTCTTAAACTTGGGATGCATAACTTATTTAAGAACATGAGACGATTTAAGTTTTAAATTTGAAATTTATACTGACTTCCGGAGAAGTCAGCACGTGACTTCCGGAGAAATTAGCACATGAAGAAAACAATAGAAATTCATAGAAAACTTCCAAGGATTTTTTTTTTCTTTTTTAAAAAAAGATCAAAGAAAACTAGAAAACGCATGATTCAGGAAAATTTGGTTTCAATATCAGAAACTTCTTGTTCTTGAATGTTCAGGAACATTTTCCACATTCTTTGTCTTATCTTCTCTGATTAGTTTTTTTTATGAATCAAACTGTTACTTTCGGTGAGAACAAACTCGTCAAAAAGAATCTAGAATAGAATAACTTAAACATAAAAAAAGAAAAAAGGTATATGATTTTTATTAATGAGAATAAATTACAAACATATACCATATTTATTAATTAGTCTATAAGTAAGTCACGCTTCAGCGTTCTAGGTTTTTGTTGTGTTGGTTTGATAGTATTTGGTATTAAAACAGAAAAGTATATTTTTACTTATATTCTTTATATCTTTCATTTACGTATAGTGATGATTTGTTGAAGTAGAATGTTTCAATGTTTCCCTTGAGAATTTATTCAAAATACTCCGTTTTCATTATCTTTTTGCCCTTCTCCGTTCTCGTTTTGTTTCAATTTTTGTGGTTTAATATTTTTCTCGTTTATTCCGTGGATTTTCGTGGGGAACGAAAAGAAAAAAAGAAAGATTTTTGTTTTGTATAATTAAGAGGGAATTGGCGGAGAGAGAGAAAGGTGGGGGTGGAGGACAAGTGCATTCCAATCACGGTGCCGAAAGGATTAAAACCTCACCATCCGTTTGCCAGAATCCGAGAGAGAGACGAGGAGCGACGTCACGCGCACGTCATTTCCCCTCCCCCCACGCAACGATCCGCCTCGGCTTCTTGAAGGGAAAGATACGAAGCGTGCACAGACTGGCATTTGCTACCAAAGCAGTCCTCCCTTCATAGAGCACGAGAAATAGTGGAACCTCCAGTTTGGGATTTTAGATCAATGCTGTGATAAGTCTAATTACAGGTAAATGCTTGTATTACTCAGATTTAACACATAAAATAACCTGTTTTAATGTTACGTAAATTCAAGTTTTTATATACTCTTAAATAGACATTTCTATTTCCTGGCTGTGTCTTTATAATTATATTTTATTTTCTAACAGCCAGTAATTTAATTCTTTTTAGAATATAAAGTATGTAGATCTTGGAGTAAATTAATTTCCTATTCTTTAATGTCTTGTCAAAATGATTTCAAATCACTAAATGTTTATTATAATTCCAAAATATTTTATGTGATGTTAACTTTTTTGTTTAAGCATTTTTAACAAGACAGATTTTATTTTTTAACAAGACTTAAAATTTTAACACGAATTGAAAGTAAAAGTTTAAACTGTGCGACAAACAAGACATTCCTACCTACTGGGCCTTAAAGTCATCCTCAAACAAGATATCAGGCCCCTAATAAAGCAAAAATATAAATTCAACATTAAAGAGAAAAGAATTCATGGTTTTGACTAATGTCCAGAGTGAAATTTTCAGGTGATATTCTTCTGGTGAAGTTCACCACGAGCTACTTAAGTGTACAATCTATGATCTAAGTTGATATTATTGTTCAGAATGGCTGCATGCTTTCACCGAAAGCTCCTTTTTCTTGTTTGAATTCTTAATCGAATTTAGTTTTTAAATTTTACTCTTCCTGTATGGTCTTATTTAATAGCATTATTCCTTTTGTATAAATCTCCTAGTAATTCTTTTAACTGAATTCATAGACTTTGATTTGCTTTCGCAAATGACACTTGAGGTAAATGTTAAGGACAAGCTTTCTTCAAAAACGAATCACTTTCGTACTCTGGGAATGAGGGACGTCAAGATCGAATGAAAAATGGTCATCTGTTCAGTCACTGAAAATTTGATATAAAAGCTAACAGTGAGCTTTGTCTTTAATGAAGGCCATGAAGCTTTGTCATTTGTGGGCGGCACGAAATATTATTCTTACCAATACATGATTTTTTTTTTCTTCTGGAAAATTCGTCCAAAAAGGCATAAAATTATCATATTTTTTTTAATTTTTTTTATTTTAAAATGGCGTCAACATTGTTAATGGATGTACTATGAAAACTGATTTTGATGAAATATGGAATATGCAACTCTTGTGGAATATACATTCAACCGAAGCATAGCTACTTACTTACCTGTTTCTTCGTGTTTCCAATGAACATTTAACTGTAAAAGAAATTTACATCTAAGTTATATCAGATCATATGTATTATACAGGCTTATAATATAAATAACAACAATAAAAATTGAGTTCTTGTGATTCATCAAAGGTTTTAAATAATGTATTACAATTACTGGTAACTTTATCCTTCATGAACTATTTAATAACTGATTCGGGGTTTTTGAAATTAGAAAAGAAATTGATAAAGGTGAATCAAAAGGATAAATTATTATTAATTATTAATTATTTCAGTTAGCCATTACAACTGTTATAATTCAGAATATAACTCTTATGTACAGTACTAGCAGCAAAGCCTGTCGGAGGACAGGCATAAAAAAATCTGAAAAATCATTTTATTATCAACTATCAACTATAAAGTAAATATCTCCTTATAAACTACATTTTTTGTAAAAACAGCATCAGATCCTTCTATCAGATGTTTTTGATCTATTCGGTCAAGAATTTTGATTTTGACGTCGCAAGCACGACGTGCTCGAGAAATAGCAACATATAACTGTCCATGACTAAAAACAGGCTCTGGTAAATATTAATAAATACCAACCATATCTAAAGTTTGTTCTTGTAAATAAATTTTACTAAAAGTAAGAATGAAATAATTATTATTTTTGATTCATAACGCCAAAAGGCATTTAAAATTCACCTTTGTAATCTAAATACTGCGCTAACTTGTGAACGAAGCTTCTAAGGCAAAAATGGTTTTGAGCTTTGAAATCAAGGTAAACAACTGAGTAAGTATGCCAAATTTCATTAAAATGGGTGCAGTGGTATCAAAATTATTTGGTTTTGAACGTATGTTTTGTTAGAATTTCAGTTGTCTAGGTCAGTTCCCAAGGATAAAATTTCATAGAAACAACATGGAATGATAAAATGAACAAATATTTCATCCAATTTGAGTACCCTTGATTTAATGGTACCATTGAGAACCCTTGGATCTATCTTAATAGCTTAATTATATCGAGTGACAGACAGACAGATAGACGAACTTAGCCAATTTATAAAAGTTGATGATAAGTAAATTCATTTTATAAGTTTTAAATCTTGTTTAAATAGTTTAAAGTAATATTTTTAACATATAATACAAATAATAACAATATAAATATGTTAATAATGTTACTTTAAACTTTGAAACGAGATTTAAAACTTAAATAAAATGAATTTACTTATACACAGAGTTAAACTCTCAATTATAACATAGTTATAACGGCTATTATAACTTTCTTTTCCCCTGAATCAGTTAATATGGGGGAAAGGATGGAGTACAGGTAATTGTAATACATTATTTAAAATTATTGATGAATCACAAGCATTCAATTAGCATTAACACAGCATCATTTTCATTACTAAATGTACTGTTTATAACTAAGTCAACCTACAACCAAGTAACTAAAAGTATTTTAATTTTCTGTTAAAATATTAGTATAAATGGAAGCTAACCTATCTCAACATTTTAAAGAAACCCAACGCATATTAATTCCTTTTCATATTATGAATAAAATGTACATAGTAATCCGTTCTATGCGTAATAATAGCTAATTAAATCGTAACCAAGGATTTGCGAGATAACTTGTGATGCGGTTAGTGAGAAATCAAGTTCTGACAGTAATGAAATAGATAAAAGTATTTTCTCCTAGTGAAGTAATATTAAAAGTTAATGATTATGTTTATATTATTGATAATTCTCTGGTGCAACAGTTGATAGGTTTAAGTTACACCTCGCAATTCGCTGTTATTTATATTTTCTTTTTATAGTAAAGAAATGAAAAATGAATTACAAAAAAAAAGGAATAAAGAATATTCTCGAAAATTGTCTTAAATTTCATGTTTTGTATAATGTTTTGGAAATTACGATAGGATTTCAAATTAATATTAGGCCATCCCTCTGTCTCCCCCTGGTAAGTATGAGATAATCCAAGAAGAATCGATTCCAATCGATTAAGGCAAAAAGTGGTATTTTATTCCTTTTTGAATGAACTCATTATTTGATAGCGCGCGAACAAATACAATAAAACTAGGATTGGATATTGGGGGATTAGCAGTAGTCCAATGGTTAGCGTTCCTGATTGCGAGGACAAATCGGTTCGAATCCCATGCAAAGCGAAAAAAAAAAAATTAAAAAAAGAAGAAAATTTTATAATCTGACTTTCTCAGCAAGAGGAATAAAAGATTTTAGTAATGTAGATTGGTTACTAGCTAATTTAAAAAATTATAATAATAGTTCCAGTAGAGTTAATCTGATCCGGATTATTTATCCTCTTGAAGTTGTCTATTTAAAACTATCTGTTATTGACCCCCTCCCCCCCAAAAAAAAAACAAAAACAACAACAAACAACAAAAGTTTTCAGAGCTAAGTAGAATAAAAGTTTATATTTTGGAATTTGAAATTCTTACCTTACATAAAGAAATTAAGCAGTGTTTTACTCATATGTAGTACTATAGTAAAAATGATATTAAATCATAAATATTTCATACATATAATATACGTTTGTGAAAAACAAAACATAAACATTTTTCATTGTTTTCATTTGACCATTCTATAACATTATTTGTGGCTTGATAATCAGGATAATTTTACTATGATAATTTTACTTCAGTTCCAACATTTGTTGAATTCTCGAATTTCAATGCTATGGAGTGCAAGTTAGCAAGTTTTTCGCAATACAAAAGCACTATGTTAACTTCGAAATGAATAATAATGATGTCATCTCGTGAATGTCATTTGTAAGAGCATTATTTAGAAACAGTATTCAGTGGAAGTTTTCAATGCATGAAAGTATTTCGGCTTATCGCTAACTAGATGTTAGCTAACCAATAACATACCCTACTGTCGTAGGACATTGAAAAGCTTTCGCGGGATCTCTGTAAGCCCATACTGTAAACCCATGCTGAGCTTTCATACTCGCGACTATTGTCCTCCAAATGAAAGTTGGCCGGCGGAAGTTTGAACTGCGCAGCCCTTCCGGTAGCTTATCAATTATCTTTTCCTGTCAAAATGGACGCCGCCGTCTATTCTCACTGAGAAATTATAGTTAACTTATAGTAGGCTAACGCTTAATTATCTGAGAAGTTCTAATTTAGAAAAATACTTGTTTATTTGTAGACTTTCATTTATAAAGTATGTCTGATAGATTTCAGGTTTTTTTTTTCTTGTTTGCCAGCAGCAGTGCTTGACGACGAAGAATGCTTCAACAGCTATTTTTCTCCGCTGACATGTTGATAACGCAAACTAAAATTTCTCTCTATTATTTAGCGTGATTTCAATACTTACAATGCTAGTCGTTAACAATAATAGTTTAATGATTTATAATTTCCCTTTTGAAGTAACCAGCGATTAGTACAATGGCAGATTCCTGTCAGAAGTTCAGACGGAAGTGCCTGACCAGACAAATCGATGCTACATGCGCAGATCTAACAAAAACAGGGCGGCCAACTCTCATTTGGAGGAGAATACATGATGGAACTTTCGCACAAACGCAGATTTTTTTTTTAATAGGGTAATATCTTGACGTGAAATAGAATAGTAAGTGGTTGAGTCCTAATTGGAACTCTATTCCATTATATGATGAACTATAGTAGTTTTTAAAAAAAAAGGGGTTTGCCATATATGGTCATTACGTAACAATCGATTTTGTCTGGAACAAACGTCACCAGTCATGACTTTATCAGCTTGAACTCCGAGCAGTCAATACAAGATGGCGTCGTTTTGTGATCGCATAAGCGTGACCAAGAAAGGACAAACTTTGCATAGCCAAGCAAGGGGAATAGTGTGGAACATTTGTAATTACTTCAATGTTAATTATTATTGTAAATTCGTAACTGAAGAAAATACAAAAACTAGAAGGTTTTCGTAATGTTTCTAAGATTCAGTTACGGATTTTAGCAATAGATGGCGCTGTCACATCCTGGAAACATCAATCTATAAGGGAATTACGTCATCAAAAGCTCTTCTTTCATGAACTGAAATTCTGTTAAAGACCAGAGCAATGAGGCTCACATCACTGCAGTAATTTTGTAAGAAGAATGCGACCTGTATCGCGTAAACTTGGCATTCGTTGCAAGAAAGAAAATCGAGTATACGATGATGGTAGTGAAAGAGGAATGGGCGCATATGAGATTCATCCCGTGTCTGAAAGAGAGCAAGTTTTAGAAAATAATATTAAGTTTACTTTTGACTTTTCATATCGTACTAACCTTCTGCTATTTAGTAGGAAATATATAGGCCTAATTTGATATACTGACTTCAGAGTAAATAATAAAAAAAATAATCGAATACTTAATTATCATTTATTCAACAATAAATGTGCAAATAGATAAAAAATATTAAGAATAAAAAAATAAAAAAGATCACTATCTTTAAAAGTAATAATAATATTTTTTTTTAAATTTTACATGATTTTAATTAGTAATTTCACTCTTAATAATGAAAGATGAAAATCGACTTTTGTTTATCGCTGTTACTTATATTTATTTCTTAAGTGCAAAGTTTTTACTTTTAATTTTGAATCTTTAATTCAAGCCTTTACTCAAATTGCTTTTTTACAATTAAACTTCAATTTGCTTTAATGTATGTATTACTTGAATATATTTACATATATATATTACTGCTTTGAATATATTTATATATATTTATATTACTACTTTGAATATATTGCAGTATAGATTTGTAATCAAGTACTTATTTAAAAGAATTAATTAAAATTAATTATAAATAATTAAAATTTTATATTGAAAAGTAAATAAAAAAATAATTTCGTATTTACATTTCAATTCAAGCTTTATTTAAAATTCTTGTTAAATTCAAAATTCGAATTTTAATGGAAATTAGACGCAGTTTTAATATTTTTTCATTATTGGACAGTTCATAGGTTTTAGCTTTTCACTTCCAGATAATAAGCTTCCATTTATTTTGTTGTGAGATCATGTCGTATGTCTAAGGTTAAACAATTCTCTGGCAGTGATCTGTAAGTCTTTAAAATTTGGAATTGTCTACAGTGTTTTCTTTCTATCTCGAAGGCATCTGACTTTCAATCAACTTTAAAAGTGCAATGACTTCTTTGAAGGCAACGGCTTTTTTTTTTTCTTTTTTGATCCAAAGTGACTGAGGCTTGCGACAGTTACCGTAGAGATGGAAGCCGATCGAAACAGACGGAGATTTACTTCCAAATCTGACCAAATGCATCGGGGGTTAGATTAGAGACTGACTTCCGATGAAGGCTTTGGTTAACCAGGCGTACGAAAGGTGAGGTGGATTTCAGAACGCATCGATCTGTTTGTCTACCATTTCACTGACCAACTTATCTGCTTGACTCAGGACCTCCAACAACCCAAGACTAATGACCATTAGGAACCATTTTATTAGCTCTGCTATCAGTAAATAAGGAAGACATACAGCACCCCAAAAAAAAAGGGTCTTATCGACCATTTCTCAAGTAGAGATTGAATAACTTTCATCGTTTATGTATCTTACCAACATATTTATTAATTTATGTACGTAATAAAGACTTGGGGTTCATTTTGAGAATTCGGAGATATGAAGACCAAATAAACTTGCTCACATCTTTATTCATAAATTGTACCGCAGGTAAACATCGTACAAAATTTTGAAGTAATCAGTTCAGCCATTTTGTCAAGCTTTTTTTGTGGCGTTATTTTCGAAGGAGAGGAGGGCTGGAGATCAAAATATATGTGCTTATGTTTTAAATTATACCATAAATAAGCAACCCTAATCTGATGCAAATCCCTCCAGTCGTTTTAACATGATACGTGAACAAACAGGCGAAAATGTTCACTAAGACATAAAAAGATTCACAACTTTGAAATTACATGTCTCATGATGATGATCGGGGTATTTTTTTTAATTATTTTCATTTTATTACACAGTGAAGTTCTCCAACTACGTTAAATTCTTTTCTGAAAAGCTCTTTTTTTTTCAGTCGAGACCAACAATCCTACAATTTTGTTCACGATTTTCCATCTGGAGTTTTCTTAATCGTTTCTCATTCCTAGGATTCCAGCTTTGAATAGATGTTATGATTTTACTCCTTTCTGCTTGCTTTTCTTCCTTTTTAACAGCGTTCGGTCATCTTGATTTGCTTGTTAATCTAAATATTTTCCGATTTTTCTTCCATTTTTCATCGTTCTACTTCTTTCTGTATTCTCTCAGACATCTGAATTTCCTTCCTGATAACTGTTCACGTCACGTTCCGTAATTAAGAACTTTGGAAGGAAACTATTAATAATGTTCTTTATGAGTAATGGCATTGCCCCTTATAGCAATACAAGGATACCAAAGACGCTTCAGTGAATTTCTCCATTATAATATTAATATCCAAATAAATATATCTGTTGATTTTCTCAAGTCTGCCTTATTTTATTTCTATTTTTGGCTACTTACATGAAACCATGCAGCATAATCTTTCATCATATTAACAAACAATTTCTTTGTCATAGATAATACAGTAGATAATCGATAATTCGGCACGTTCGGGACTTCGGCAGTGCCGGATTACCGAAAATGCCGATTACTGACCGCCGTTTAAAAGTAGCCGTTATTGCTAGGATAGCGGAAATACCGCTAAAATAGAACTCTGCCGAACGCGCCCGGAAGGCTTATTCAGTGAGAAAAAGAAACCTTAGACCGATGCCGGATTATTGAATGTGCCGGATGCTTGATTAGCGGGGTTTTACTGTAATCATTTTTTATTGTTTTGGTATATTATTTTTATAATTCAATACGAGTAACTAAATAACATACGTAATTCTTCCTCTTCTTTATTATCGGAAATGAAAGCAAAACTCATTTAATACATTATTTTCTTTCTCAGGAGTCTGTTAAAATCATTTTATCCCCCAAAACAGACCTATTAGAAAACCCCTAATCAAAGCCTTAGTTTAGTTTGTCAATTAACATTAAATAGCCTGGAGGAATCGGGTTCAGTCCCTGTGGGTGGTCGGAGATCTTTTTTCTTTTCACTGGTTTTCTCCTTCAGACAGGCCCTAGGTTTCATCCAGCCTTCTATCAAATGCGTACCAGGTTTATTTTACTTCGGTTAAAGGAAGGTGAGCTTCGGACGAGTCCTCCGTTCGGTTGATTGGTGATCTCAGGAGCTTATCTCTTCTAAACTTGATAGAGGCATGATAGTTTAAACTTTATCGTTTTAATTGTGTAACTATACATTTTCTTTACTTTAATCTTTCTTTTCGTCGTTCTGCCCTTTTCTAATTATTTCTTTTCCTCATAACGTGAATAGGAAAGAAATTAATTCTAAAGATCTTATTTGTAATTTGTTTCAAGTGTTTGTTTGTTGTGTTACGTTGTTGGCTTTTTGTATTACATATCTTGTCCCTGCATCTGAGGCCATGAACAACGGGTAACTCTAGTGGAAAATAACTAATAAACTTCAAATAGCCGTCCTAGATTGAAATCACCAGGAAAAAAAAAATCTCCTCTGGGAATCCTCTAGGAATCACTCCCACAATAATAAAATTAAAACTAAATAAATAAATTTAACGTGCAGAAAAAAATTATTAAAATGAAAATGAAGGCTGCACATGAATAAATAAAAATGCCTATGAGTTTATCATTGGAGGGAATCGGGAACGGCCGTTTCGTCTTATTGGGACTCATCAGCCCGATCCACCCTCCCGATGATAAAACCAGAAAGGCGTGAACATAAATGGAAGTCACACTCGAAAATAAGTGCTCTAGTGCACACAAAACCTTTTTTCCTAATAATTGATAGGAAGCAAAGGCATTAAATTATAAAGAAATCAACATGTGAAAAGGTGTAATAATCTAAATAAATAAACGAATTTAACATGAAGAAAAAATTATTAAAATGAAAACCAAGGCTGTACAAGAATAAACAATAAATTTTTATTTATTCATGTGCAGCCTTGGTGTTTATTTTAAAAATTAATGGTATTTTAAATTAATGTTTATAAACCAAGAATTATTCTGATAATAATTTATAAATATTCAAAGGATAACACTATTTCTGGGAATAAATTACATATCCTAAAGCTGTTAGCTCTTCGATTTTAGTGACAAGTTTTCTTAATTAATGATTTTTTATTATTAATTATTTATGATTAGTTATTTTTTATTATTATTTTCCCTTAATTTTGTAATCTTCATTTGTTTTGGAGTTCAATATTTCATTCAAACAAGAAAAAAGGAATTGGTTGGCATCACAAAAATTAGCTCTAATCGAAACGGCAGCAGAAACACTCCCAAAATTTAAATGAGTTCATTTTGGGAAAACTTGGCAAAATTCCCAGGGCTTATCTGAGTATATTTCTCATTGAGAATTCTGTAACATCAATGATTCATAGTTAAACGGTGGAAGGGAAAAAAAAAGACAGGAAGAATAGAAGAAATCCCTATACGAATGTCAGTGCCGCCTTTAATTTAAATGAAACCTTACCCATGATAGAAATGTATGATTTATGAGATGGAAATTCCCTTTTGCGGTCAAACATAATGCGGGGGATGACGGTGATTGTTGAAAAACATTTGGCTTTTTCCAGCCAAAAATCTGTTCCAAAATTTTATATCATTTCAGAATTCTCGTCGTATGTATTGGCTTTGAATTTTCGAAAATAAATTTGGCCTCGAAAATATATTAGAAATGAAGGAATAAATTGGAGAATGTGTTCTTTGTTCATTCAATAAATGCCCCCTTTTTTTTAATACCTTTAAACCCATATTCCAATAGGAACGCGTGGCTTATCAAATTATTCAGTCTGTGAATGTCTGTCCATATGTTCGTATTCTCCAATAACTTTTAAACCACTGGATGGATCTTCTTTGAACTTGGTATGCATATTCGAGGACTAGGGAAGTTCTAACTTTTATAATTGAAATCTTTTCCAAGTGAGTGCTTGTCGAGAAATGAACCGAAAAGGCGACAAAAATCCCATAGAAAAGTACTGAAATCTAAACATGGCAACTATCTTTTTTCTACTAATATTTCATTCTCTTATAATGAATGAGTATTAATCCTTTTACGTAATCTATTGCGAGTAGTAAATTAATCCGATTTGAACAACTTACTAAGTAATGCGGATCTATTTTAATGTACATTAATGGAAAATTTGTAAGGGCTACACTCAGCAGATATAACCATTTGTATGTAAATATAGGATTTTTGTCGTTTTCAAAAATCTTAAGAAAGGATTCGAAATTTTAAGAAAGGAAAAATAGTTAAAGGAAAAAGTTAAAGGAAATTAAGCTTTAAGTCCGTTTGTAGTTTCCTTTATTTAACTGAAATATGGTTTGTAGAATTAAGGTGCTGCAAATTTTGTCGTTAACGCTAACATGTTTCAGTAATCGTCTATCACTTTACCTGCATCTGCGTTTGATTGTTACTTTTATTTATTATAATTTAACCGCAAAATTAATCATAACAGCATATTATTTTAATGATGTATATGTAATTAAAAACTTAGCTATATTAATATGCTTAATGCACTGTTCTATAATGTCAGTTATAATTGTATGCCATTCTGTATCAGTTGTATCGTCTTCTTTTGCTAAAGAAATTAGTTAATATAAATTTAAATAATTGTAAGAGTACAAAGGGTTTATGTGGCTGATGAGTTCATAAAGAAGACGAAACAGCAGTTCTACACTCCCACTGTTGATAGCTCAGAGGTGAAATCTTTGTTTACCTTTGGTGCCTTTTTTGTTTATTGGTTAATTGTAAGAGTACTTATTACGCATTTCCAAGAACAGTTTCTTTCTTTTCAATAAATACAAAATATAGATTTAATTCTCATTAGTTTATTTTTCTCAATCTTCTAATCAAATAAATTACTAGCTTTGCATAAGGAGATAATGGTGATTGAACCTAATTTTGTTGTGAAATAGTTTTATAAAATCCAATATATGTTGTTGTATATTGGAATCATATTTTTCCTTCCAACAAATTCTGATAAGTATGAGATGAATTTTTGATGGGATGGAGATTTAACTTGAAACTAATGTGTTGATCCCCAAATTTGATAAATTAGTAGATCTTTTCAAAGCAGCTAAAATATGTTTGAACCATATTCTTCAAAAGAAATAACGTACTTTCCATAAAAAACAATATGCTTTCCCCGAACAGAGATTGGAAGTTCTTTTCAGATCTTGGAACGAAGTTTTAATTTTCCTTTCGTTTAAAATTTGTCAAGTTTATAATTTTGGAACAAGTTTTCTCACTTCCAATCATTTCATCCAATGTTTGGAAGTTCAACCAATTCAAAATAAAAGCATTTGGAACTTGTATTACAATTTAATTGTATTCTTACATTTTAGAAAAAATATTTACAAGGAAATAAAACGTCTAGCGAATTGAAGCTATTTGGGTTGGGAGACAAACTGTATTCGGTAAAGTTTACGATTTTAGTATTGCTAAATTTGGTTTTATTGATATATTAATTAATTATTTTAATCTATTAATCAATTTTTAGGTTACAAATAAAAGTTAAAGAAATCATAGATTTCTGATTGGTCATTGCATTAGTGACGTCATTTCTCAGTATGACTTTGTTATGTGACATCATTTTGCCTGTCCCTGGAGATGATAAACTTTATAGTTTGTTTGCAGTTTTTAAAAGTTATTGATGACTCACGCCATTGATGACGTTACCTTAGAATAAGTTAGATATCTGCCCTTTCCAGACATGTTTGTTAAACAAAAAGTGTCTCATGATCTTGATTCGTTTTTGACAGTGACGTCACTGTAATTCCACTAATAAATTAATATGAGAGGCTATTACATCTCTTCGAACATAGGCAAAAACTAGTTGGCATGTTTTAAGATTAGTCCGTAGTGCAAACTGACATCACCAATATAAAGTGTACAATTTTTTTGATGAGAAATATATCTAATTTTGGAATTGTTTTTCACGTGGTCAAACAGCATAATGAGATGCAATTTGATCACCAGTACTACATTGGAAATGAAGAAAGTGTACATCAGAAAACGAATTGTTCTTATAAATAGATATTACGAAAGCTTGGTTAATTAGCTAGTATCCAACCTTTTCTCGCTCTAAAATTGTAATATCTGGCTTTTGTAAAGCAGCTTGCAATGACTCAATTTATTAGCACAACTTCCTAGCAGTAAAAAGTCAGTTCTAGTAATTTTCTAATCCATCATCTGTGTTGCGGCGAAGTTGGAGCTCGTCAGCTCATTTTTCCATCCAAATTCTCCTCTATTTGCTGCAACAAAACGCGAATTGCTGCAGAGATAAGTCCAACCAACAAAAGAGCGCCTTGTGAGTTGCCAAAAGTGGCTGCAGCTTTTCTCTTTTGCTGATCGCGCTGCCTGAAATATTGGCGAATTATGCCAAGAGGAGACAAACGCTTTTTCCTTTTATAATGTAAATTCACGCGCAAGAACAACAGGCATCCATTTACCCTCTTTCACCTTTTCTCTGCGCTTTAATGGGGCTTTGATAAAAGCCACTGAAACACACCCAGAATTTGATTTATGAGGACACCTTTAACTCCCGAAATTTCTGTCAATTATCGATTCAATCTTCGCTCGAAAAAAACAAAAAAAACATTCATTAAATTTCACTTCCATTGACTTAATTTCAGATTTCATAAAAACTATAAATCTTTTTTCAAAGTCGTCAATTCTGCATTTACATGATGAAAGGGATGAAAAATAAAGGGAAAAACTTATTACTGAATGCTTTTACTTCAGAAGAGTCTCTGTTAACAGAATGTACGTATATTTTTTTGTTCTAAAGCATTCAACTAATGTCTGACAGAATCTTCGCCCTACAATGTTTCTTCATTTCGTTCATATCCTCTATTTCATATGATTTGATACAATGTTGTGTAAAAGTGTTTCTTCTTTTTTTATAAATAGGCCTTCAGTTTTTGAAAATTCTGATTAAAATTCTAGGACGGCTGTATCGACTTTTCTGTAAGTTCATCATCCAGTTTCAAAATCTCGAAGAGACTTGACGAAGACAGCTTTAAATGTTTAAAGAACACATTTAAAGCTCTTAATTACAAGCAATTTAACATAAAAAAATTCAAGTTTTTTTTATTATTTTAATTGTTTTCTTTTTCTTTTCTTTTGTTATCAATGAAAAAAAAATGTCTTTTTAACATTTAATGTTTTTCTAAGTTACGAAAGTGGAATAATCTGGCTTTGAGAAAAAGCGAAACGGCCGTCCAGGATTCTCATCTCCAATGACTCAAAAGATCCTATTCAAATAAAGTAAATATTTAAAGTAGATTTCTTAAAACTTCTTATTTCTGTAACCAAAAATTCCTCATTTAATCCAAAATGGAAGACCGATGATTTGAGGATATTACTTATTTTCTTTTATTTATTTTATAAATATTCCGTATATTTGGGATTCAGATTGGCTTAATAATAAGATTTAATTTAATTTAAACATTTTTAAAAGGGACTTAATTTTTTTTAGTTTATTTTACTGTTGTTGTTTGTTTGATTTTGATTTTGATTTAATTTAATTTTTGATTTATTTCATGGACATTAGAATTTTAATTACTTTGTGTTTCTGAATTAGTGTTATGTGTGAATTTATCGAGATGATTTTCTTTTAGAAAAAACTTTGTTACACTGACATAATGAAAAAAATTTACGTTTCAATAGAATAAGAAATATAAATGTATGCTACTTTGATAGAAAAGAGAAACGGTTTCAATGAAGAAAAGAAAAAATTAAGTTTTAATGAGAGAAAGAAAAAGAAACGTTTTCAAGATGGATCAAGTGATCCTTCAAAACTAAAAAAAAAGCAAAATAAAAAAAACCTCAATAGGGTCATTTTTGAGGGAGTTTTAGTTTTTAGAGGTTACTTGTCCGATCATGAATACATTATTCTTTTGAGTTTTTGCTTCTAAGTAGCTCTGGCTGAGAAGAGCCTAATAAGCTCGAAACACCTGTCTAAGGGACTCAAATGAACTCAAAAAAGGCTTACCATTTCTTATAATCTACGAACTAGAAAAGTTGTTCAGTACGAAAAAAAAATTGCGTTTCAATAAGGAAATTAAATTTGTTTAAATGAGATAAAGAAAAAAAATTATATTTCAATGAGAACAAAACATTGTATCAGTGTGATTAAAAGCAAATTTTACTTTTCAATGAGGAAACGATAATAAAATTGTGAGGTAAAATAAATTCTTTGTTTCAATGAAAACAAAAAACAAAAAAAAAAAGGTTTCAGTGAGATAAAAAAAAATAAATTTAGAATTCAATGAGGAAAAGATACTGAAATTGTATAAAAATTGTTGGTTTCGTATAAAAAACAAAGAAAGAAACATAGCAGTGTGATAAAGAAAAAAAGTTTCAGTTTGATAAAAAACAAACGTTACAATTCAAAGAGGAAACTAAAGATGGAAAGATGCTGGTTTCAATAATAAAAAAAGAAAAATATATTTTAGTAAGATACGAAATAAAACTTTTTACCATCATGAAATTCTTTTGATATAGTTGTTTCAACTCCAGAGGAAATGAAATTGAAATATATTTATTATCAATGAATTCTTCTATTCCTTCCGTTCGGAGTTTCGTATATTTCTGTCCTTTGTGTTATTAAAAAAGTGGAATTACATGTTAAGTATGTCGTTCCGGCTGAATGAGTATTTTGTTCATTTTCCCGCCGTTGAGTTTCCACTATCGATAATTTTGAGAATTGATGTTTCCGCCTGAACCATTCGCCCAGAAATTTAATCTATGCCTAGAAGAGTGCTTTCACCCCAGAATTCCAGCATCTGAATCGGAATTCCTTCACGGAAGGTAGCGATAGCAGTGAAATCCCCACGTCTTTGATTGCAGGGCTCATTATCCCTGTGCACTATCAGATGCCTGCATGCCCTCGGCGGGACCTTGGATTAGAATCAAAGGCGGATGCTTGGCAGACCACGGCCAAATAACAAGGACCTTCCAAATGGGATTGTCGTATCAGGGCCTCAGGAATGACCTTCTAACAGAAAAGATCAGGAAACAAGGAAATTACGGTTGGCGCGCCAGCTTT
>JAFIDM010000004.1:48730561-48740907 GCA_023159025.1 Thereuonema tuberculata
TAGTCTCAAGACACTTTGTGGGTTTGTCTGAGGTTTGGGCTTCGTTTACCACTACAATTTCGACTTAATGCTTCTTATCGCTACGAACTTTCTAGACTGTAATGTCTGCTAATTGGAAGTTTCTAGACGAAAGAGCTTTAGTTGCCAATATTTCATAGAAAAATTTCAGTTTCCCAAAAACTTAAAATTTAAAAAAAATATGACAAAACATAGATTTGTCTGAATAGTTCCTAATTTTTTTATTACTTCTTATTAAAAAAAATTAAAAGTCAAAGAATAAACTGCAAAAAAAATGTTTATGCAGATAAAAATAGTAAAATGTAAAAAAAAATGTTATAAAAACAGTCGTCAATTATAGAAAACTTTTATATTTCAGTATTTTTATCTGCATTACATTTTTTGCTGTTTATTTTTTTTTTTACACGTCACAACTGATTTGTTACTATTTTCCTCAGCTCTGTTGTAAACTTGCCAAAACGCATTTATTCAAACGGCAAAAAGTTTTGGCTTTAACTTCTGCGATTCGTTACAAATTTGTTTGGGATTTATTATAGGAAAGTAATGTTTCTTAAAGATTTATTCTGTCTGAAGCTTATTTAAAAAAACTTTAAAAAATGTTAATGTAAGTAAAGTTTCATTTACTTTTCAGATTTAATTTTCAGAATTTATGAATATTTTGTTTTGCTATTTTGCTTGAGATTTTTTGATGCTAATTTGTTATTCTTCATTAAGTCTTAGAAAGAACTGAAATTCTATTTCCTTAAATTGCTATTCTTTTTTTTTCTTTTTTTTTTTTTTTTAATTCATGGAAATTCATAGAAAAGCATACATATATATTCTAATTATAATAATTAATGAAAACAAACAGTGTGAGTTTTCCATTTTCTGAATAAATCACTTAATTTGCATTATTTACTTGAATTATATAAATCGAATCCATTTTTATCCGATCAAATCAGACTCAGTGGATCTTTATTTAGATTCAAATACATTTTCTAATGGTAGCCTTCTTGTGCCGATTTCTCATATAAGAAGTCATTGACAAAAAAAAAAAAAATGCTCATAAAAATATCTCTGCCGCTCACCCATCGCAGTAAGTGTATTTCCCAAAGGTGAGTCACCTTGACATTTGTGAATAATGATTGATATCATCCGAGTCCTTAAGGGTATATAGTATCTATCAAAGTTTTAGCTGAAAAGCTCAAAATTTAAGGCAGTTATCCGCGTCATAACTTCTAAGCCCTGTCCCTATAAACCCGGAAGAGATGTCGACTTTTTTGTTACTTATTTGTAGTTAAACCAATACCCTAAAAGCTCTGAAAAGCTTGCGGCAAAAGCTCTAAAAATAACGTGAGTATAAGGGTTTGAAGATAGGAAAAAGCATCATTAATAAAATGGAAGATATATATATGTATCATGGGAGAAGCATTTGAATGCCATATATATATATATATCCAAACGGCCAAACTTAAATCGGCGGCTTCGAGTTTCTCAATGCAAAGATTTCAATCAATCATTTGCAATTTAGAATATATATATTCGTGATCTAGAACCCTATTTGGCGCTTATCATAAGGTCCAGGGCCCATCTTTCAGGATGGGAAGAACGCAATAGAGTATTTTTCCTTTTGAACTCGAATATGCATACGAAGTTTCAAGAAGATCCAAAAATAGTGGTATGAGTCATTTCCATGCAAAATTCAGCTGTTGTCTGCTAGCGCCATCCTACGGTGGCATGTTGTAACTGCACTAACTAGTACTTAATCTCAAGATATTGTCACATAAGACAACAAAATATTGCAAACCTCTTGATGTGTTCTTTAGGCAATATAAGTTTCACATGAGAAGGATCGTTGATTTTGTAAGATTACAATGTTCAAAACCACAAGTAAAGTTACACGATCGTCATTTCATCATCAGACTTCACTCTGTGCTATACAATCAACTTTCTGCACTGAAGTAAAAGCCTATGTTACATTTGAATTGAAATTGAATTGAATTGAAATCCTACACCTGCACTTTGAAGACTGAATAGCTGTGAACACTATCAGGTCAGTAGGAAACGTTTGTTGTTCAGATAGCGTAATTATTTTAAGCAGAGGGAAATATAGCAATATAGTCCAGACATTGAAATATGCGTGTTTTTGATCCTACTATATCGATATTTTGTTTCTTCGCGTTACCAAAGTTCCTCTCTTGGACCTTCAATAGGTGATCATTCAAATGTCTCTCGTGGTAAGACGTGCAGTTTTGCATGAGAATGACTCATGCCACTGTTTTTGGCATAAGCGATTTATATTCTAAGCACTTTTTCGTGCGATTCTCAGCGTTCGAGGTCACAAACTTCCCTTGTTAAAATAACAAACTTTGTAACATTCAAGAGAAAAAAATTAAGTTACAGATAAAGAAAAATAGAGGAAATATTGTTAATTTCTAAATAAAACAAGTTAATTAACGTATTCTAAGCAACATAAACTATTTTTTTTTATCTGATTTAGATTTTTTTTTAAATTCAAAGAAAATAGCTTATCTCTCAGAAATAGGATAAGTGACATTCAATTTTATATCAAAGAATCAACAAGATCACCTTATTAGTACTATTATTTGGTTATCGAAAAAATATTTTGTTTTCTATGTCTAATAAAATGACAGACAGTACAAATATTTTAATGCAGCTATCGATAACATCTTCGGAACCCTCTATCAATCTAACGCAATTTTGTTTCAATGTAATTTCAGAGTCAGCCAATTATCCCATGACATTATGTCGTATTTTCTCCACAAGGAAAAATAAATCTAATTGAAGTGGAGCAGATGGAGGACTAATTATCTTTTTCTGCATTCGACAGTAGAGTTAATAGTATTTCGTTGTTGTTTTCAGTTGGGGATACAAAAATCAAAACATAAAAATCCTTTGTTTTTCTTCTATTTTATATTACAAAGTTGCATTAAGAAAACTCCAAATGATCAAATAAATCAATAAAGTAATATAATATGTTTCATTTTTACATTCCTACGTACATGATATAATCACAGACATTTTTAGCAGTTTATTATAAGTTTATTTTTTTATCAATTCTAACTAAAAATACTAAATAATTTTAATAAATCTTTCATTATAAGTTATTAATATTAATAAGTTATACTACCCTATAATTTGATTGTTTAGCATATTTTATACTAATAATGTTAATTTGTAAGTACTAATATATTATAATTTATTGTATGTCTTTATAAATAAGTATAAATTTATAAGTTTTGCTGTTAATTACTTATCTGCACAGTGCATTATTGTTTTCCCTTAAACAATGAGTTGCTAGTTTATTAAATATTCTCCATTTAAATGTAGACAATATTTCTAATAAACTGGCAACTCGATGTGATTAATACTAACTTTCTTAGCGATATTGAGGACACTTTTTAAATGCAGCTATTTTGTCACTTTTCTAAATTTACGGTTTAAATTGATTAATCGGCTGTAATGTGATAAAAAAAAGTTAGCCCTTAATTTTGAAATATTATATATTTTTCAGCTACGTTAAAACTAGATGATGCCAAATACTATAATAACGATACCGGTAAGTGAGTTTACGCTGTTAGTGTGAAATTCACGTTTGAAAAACAAATAAACTGCACTTGTTTTCAGTTGCACTTAGGCAATTAAGGAATTTGACAAAAAAAAAAATTTTTAATGACACATTTTGTGACCACTTTAATTAATTGTCCGCAAGGTAAGATGATTTGCTTTTGGAAAATTATTACTTGAATTTTCAGTAATCTCCCTTTTAACTCATCATCAAATGATAGAAAATACAGTGCAACTTGGATAATTCGAACGTTTTTAATTCGAAATCGTGGTTAATTCGAAGATTTCTCTTAGTCCCTTGAATTTCTTATTAAATCAATGTTAAAAAATCGTGAATAATTCGAAGTTTTTTATAAAAAATTTCGAACCATAACGACTTTTCGGCGTTTCATCGTTAAGAAATTCGACACGTGATAACTGAAATCCCCTTCCCGCCACTGTTCGACACGTGAAGTCATTCGACACGTGACGCTTCAGACGCCATTCGAGCTTCCTGCTGTCAGTGTCACCATGTCTTTCAGTAAACCACGCATGTACAAGAATTTAACGTTCGCTGAGAAGGTTGCCGTCATTCGCGAGGTGGAAAAGGGTGTGAAGAAGAAATGCCAAATCGCCAACGAGTACGGGATAGCGCCAAATTTCGTCGGTACATTGAAGGACAAACCAACGTAAGTGAAGCTGTTTTCCGTTCACTAAACATGCTTGATGATTTTGCTAACCTTAAGCGACTGAATTCTACAAAACAATCAGACATTGCACAATTTTTTGAAAAACTGTAATTTTCTGTATTGAATGTAATATATACTGTAGCTTACATAATGTAAATCTTATTTTGTTTACATACATACAGTGTTTAAGTCTTTCATACCATGATCTTTCTGAATAAATATTTACTTATTGACAGAATAATCTTTTCAAGCATTCAGTGGACCTGAAATTAAAGTTAAAAGATGTAACTTGTTTAATTCGAAGTTTTGTAGTGGTCTCTTCAGCTTGAATTATCCAAGTTGCACTGTAATAGTAAGAGTGTAATTGAAGCTAACATTTCATAATGGACAGATTGTTTTCATGTTTGGATTTCAATTTCTTAATCAGTATATCTACTGTTATAAAATATTTAATAATTTAGCTAAAATAAATTTAAAGTAATATAAAGAATAAAGCTAAGTCATATAAAATCAACAAAGATATGAATCGATAATAATAAAAAACAGCAAAGCTGAAACTTTGGATGTATATGGGAAGAGAATGTACAAACGCATAGGATACATATTTACATTCCACTTCCCTCCAAGATGACGAAAATATCTCTGAAGTACTGCTTCTTTGTTTCGTACAGAAGTTACATACCAAAAACCAATATTGTGAAACTTCGACAAATGATTTCAGTAACACCGGATTTTTTACTGTAAAATATAAAACGTCTTAATTTTGTCTACATTTTGCTGACGTTTACTTTATTAAAATAATTAAAAGTGTTTAGTTTTTTTGTTTTGTTTTTATTATATCATTGTATAGCATTGATATCTAAATATTATTTAATAACCTTTATTTAATGGATAAGAAAGTGAAAATTACTTTTTATTAATAATCTTCTTGGCGCCTCAAAGACTAGCTAACCTATTCCGGTCAGGGACTTCCTATTACGAAATCACAGGATACATAAATCCTTCGTGCCTTAACAATCTAACCAAGATTTCAGGAAAAAGAAGGCGATCCTTCCTGTGTGGGTTGGTCTGCTGCGAAGGACTGAATTTAGCAGAGGGAGAATTATGGAAATTAGGAAGTTTTAGTTGCTAGAAAGACGTAATATAATATGTAAAAGATACAGAAGAAAAATAACGTATTTAATCAGAGTCCATACAATAATTGGAATATCATTGTATATTCTCTTTATCTTTAGAATTTCATTATATTTTTGAAATTTCCATAAACCATTATTTAAAATATTTATTTTGTTGACAAAGTCTTCCGCTTCATAATTATAAGTACGTTCTAAACGTTGAATAGTTTCTGATCAAACATACATCAATAACTTGACTTAATGCAGTCATTCCTTGATGTGGAAAGTGTACTGTATTTTAGATATCCATATTTCCCATTCCAACTACGATTACACGACAGGTCGTCTAAGAAAAGTAGAGTTGGTTTTATTTAAAAATATCAAAAACAAAACAAAGGGGGCGTATTAAGGGGGACATATCTTAAAAAATGGAAGACTTAATGGAGTTCTGTAAAATCTTCTTGTTTTGCATACATACCAGGGACAGGACTTCTCTGTAAAACCTTCCTATCCTACAGTGACGCAGTACATTAGGTGGACAGCCATTTAATCTGAGAGAAAAATTGTAAGAAATATTCATAAAACAAATCAGATTTTCTTAAATACTCTAACGTATCTATTCATCTTCCTTTGAAAGATCCACAAATGTTTAATTTTTATTAATATTAATTTAAAATATATTGCTACTTTTGAAATATGAAAATATATTATAAGAGTGAATAGTAGTACATAAAGTAGATTACTGCAGTTATTTAATGGAAGGAAAGCTTATATCCATTACATTACTCGACATTAATGATACTCTTATGATATTTTAAAAGGATTGAAAACAAGGCGACTCGTTTTTATTGTACAGACATTAGTGATTTTTTTTTTTTTTTGAGTTTGAGCGTCTCTAATAAATTTTACTGCTTTTTTGTTAGACTGTTTTCGCTATGTGTGCCTCTATTATTAACATTTAATAGAAGTATCTTTGAAAATGCAAAAAAAAAACCAAAAAAACTATCAGGTTGATTACATACATTTCCCAATTGCAAAGAAGACAAATGCAGGGAAGCCCACTTAGGCGGTGCTTTCGGTTTGCCACGATTGAAGAAACCAGAATACTTAACATTGTCCCAGCAAATCAGAAATATTAAATAAATTAAAGTTAAGTTAGTTTCAAATTATCAATAGTGATTATACGTTGGATTTAAAAAGATTAAAAAAGAAGAAGGCTTTTTTAAAACCTAATTATGACCATCAATTGATGAAATGCTAAGATTTATTAGTTTGTCTGGGTTTTTTTTTCTAAATTTCTTGGTATTTTTAATTCAGCCGAAGTGTAAGTAAACGAGATAGGATTTTATTTTGTTTGATATATAAGGTATCTATTTATAATTTAACTAAAGCTTTCTACCACTAGACACTCTTTATTTAAAAAAAATAATAGTTATCTTAAAAAAAAAATCATCATTTTCAGTTCTACTGTTTCTAATTCTCCTTGTAATATTTTTAAATATACTTTTAATATCAAAGCTGTTTCATTCTCCTAAGCACTTTTTTAAATGAATTAAAATTAAATCTGTGATAAAATGAAAACATTTTTAAGTATTACATTAGCACTTTTTCAGTTAATATTACAAAATATTACAATATAATAGATAATGCAAAACCTAAGTAGCAGTATGATTCGAACACTGTATATTAATCCTTCTAATAATATTCTAATTTTCGCGTGCTTGATGTGATTAAAGTTAAGTTGATATAAATAACATCGACATCATGATCATTATCATCTCTTCAAGTGTATCTTTACTTTGGCGTTCTGATTCCTGTTTTCTTTGGGACTGGAAATTACACATTTGTTTGGAACCCTATTATCATCCATTCTAGATGTATGGTTTTTACATTTGTATTTATAAATCTAGATTCTGTCAGACAATGCAAAAAGTAAGATTAAATAAAACAAGAAAAAAGATCGGCACAAACATAATCAAAACAAAATTAAACGTTGAAATTAAGTATTTCAATGCAAAAAGTACTTAATTGTTTTCTGATCTTCATTTCTACTTTTATTTCATTTCTAGTTTTATTTTTCTCTTTTGTATCATTTTACTGATCTGAGTATTCCTTTCTCATAATTTTAGTTATTTCCATAAGAAATATTATTGAGCCAAGTCTCACTCCCATTCATCCTTTAGATAATATAAATTTATATGAAAGGAAAATTATTTTATTTGTATTACTCTTTATGTTATTTTCACAATTTCAAAAGAAAGGAAAACAAAAAAAACTCAACAACAACCGCAACGTTGTAATGACAGTAGGCTTCAAGTTCTTTCAAGAATATGTCATTAATATTAATATAATATCGAGATTTTTCTTTTTTAATACACATTCTTTAATCTTTTGAAATGATGAAGCTGGCAAATGCATTACTGATTACTTTCAGTCATTATTATAAATAAACTCTTCGTTATATATTAAACATATTTCTTCTTTAATATTATCTATAAATTCCATACAACAACGATATTCCGCAGAAGTCTATAGTTCAGGTTTTTCAAGTATTTGACTTCGCAATTAAATAACAATACTTAATTCTGTCACGTACTTAAAGCCCTAATACAGTAGTAACAATGTTACAGTCATCCTTTTATGTCTAAACATACTCAATTATTTAAATTTTCTCAAAAAAAATAATTATCTTCCCTATTTTAGATACTAACAATAAATTTCTTAAATAACAATACCTATTTAAATTTTGGAACAACTGTGTCAGCCTTATTAGGCTTCTTCAGCCAGATATAATCTAATATATCCACGCGGACATTCAGATAAAAAGATTTAGAGAGAAAAAAATCCCAGTGGATGTATGGTTTCAAACCGACAACCTGCAGCATATGAGTCCGAGACTTTACCGATCAAGCTATAGCCAACAACTGAAATGAGATGGTTGCATTTCTAACATTTAAGCTAATAGCGGAAATCCAATGACACCAATGCCAATTATCTGGAACATGGGGGGGGGGCGTTGGCCCATGAAAATACCCCATTCCTACGGTGTTTGGACCTCTGAACACGATGGTGAAATCCGTTTCCCGATCCGACCTTCCGTCGAGTTGTTATGAGGGGGAAGACACGGACGGACGGACAGGACAAACACAACAGCTACCGATCCTGGTCGCTAAAAAATATAATTCAGGAATTAATACGTCAGACAGAAAGACCACCAAACATTTAATTGGATTTCACTAAACTTACCCAACTTTAGTAAAATCAAAGAACTAATTATTATTTCAATGTATTCCAATATGAGTAGAATTCGAATTATTACATCAACTGTATTCGTGAAATTAACTGAAAGATACTTGGAATGCTGCAACTTTAACTACTTTTTATCGAAAGAATCAGCGTGAAAGCTCTCAACCCTTCTCGGGAAGAGGAAAATGTGTTTGCTTCTGTGCCTCTTTCCACTGGCAACCTGGCATCCAAAGGACAGACCTCTTTCATTTCAACATCCCGTCAAGTGAAGCACAACGCTTATCTATTGTAAACTACACGCTCAAGCATTGGCTGATAAGATTATCGCCATGTGGGATCACGATTGTCCTAGGCTTTCACTCTTGTCTCCTCTTCTACTTTTTAATTTTGTTTTTATTCCTATTAAGCAGTCAAACAAGAATTCGCTCGTTCGTTTTATAGGTATTTCTTGAAAGAAAAATATTCCAATGGCTTGGAAGTTCCTTTAATGAGAATGACCTACATTTGTAGCATTGTTTAGAAAAATCGATAATCTTAATAAAAAAAATCACAATTGTTACACAAAACTATCAACAAGTAAAAACATCAAAAGCGACATTTCACAAACAAAAAGAAAAAAGCTTCAAAAATGAAATTTTGAAAACAATAAGAAAAAAAAAATACTAATTGAACGTGACCTAGATTTCAGCTTTACAAATAAGTAAACGAGAACAATAATATAAATATAAAATAGAAATAAGGAGAAGCAAACACTAAGAATTTTTGTAGAATTTTAAATTCGGAAACTTTAATGCAGTTTCAACGGTATTAAGTGTTATTTTCTAGTTGATACTAGTTTTAGTGAAAATTACTACGTTTTAATTGCTCTGTTAAAATGTGGATAGTTTAAGAGACATAAAATTATGAAATATTTAAAAAAAAATAATGAATAAAATTAACAAAAAAAAGTAGCATGATAAAATTCGTTTATGAGGAACAATGATTATTGTAGTCTACTTGTCTAGCAAAAGAGACCTTATCAAATCAATCAGTCTGTATGTGTGTGTAGGTCTATTTGTGTATATCGCAGTCCTAACAATTTGTGAACCTTGAAACTTAGCATGGAAATCTACGGAGAAGATCCAACTTTGTTTAAGCAATTTGTTTTTGTGTCATTTCTTGTCTAGAAATTTCAGTATGAATTTTGAAACAAAAAGAAACGTTATACCGAGATCTAACAGTTGATATTAATTCCTTTGGTAATCCTTGTGCGCAACCTTTGAAATTAATCAGCTTACAGGCAACTTAAGTAGATAATGAAGATTTAATATGTCTGTTGCTTAA
The DNA here is from genome assembly GCA_023159025.1 of Thereuonema tuberculata. Taxonomy (NCBI): domain Eukaryota; kingdom Metazoa; phylum Arthropoda; class Chilopoda; order Scutigeromorpha; family Scutigeridae; genus Thereuonema; species Thereuonema tuberculata. The sequence continues at coordinate 48,740,499 of JAFIDM010000004.1, forward strand.
TTTGTTTATTAGAAAAATATTGTAATTTAAAAATAAACTAAGACTTTCCATTAAATCGGTTTCATTACTTTAAAAAAAACAAGCAAACAAAGAATAATAAAGAAAAGAAACTTTAATTAAAAACGAAAATAATAGATAGTAAAGAAAGGAAACTTTAATTAAAAACGAAAATAATAAATAATAAAGAAAAGAAACTTTAATTAAAAAAAGAAAATAATAAATAGTATAGAAAAGAAACATTTCCCTTTACAGCCTTTTGTCCAAAATTTTCGACATTTCTTACGAATTTATGATTAATTTAAGTGAATTACAAATGTCCCAATTTATTGGACATTCACAGATATGAACCTTATTACTTTTAGTTAGAAAAAAATATTTTCATTTATTTTTATTTTAATATTGTTTTGTA
>JAFIDM010000004.1:48741307-48760169 GCA_023159025.1 Thereuonema tuberculata
ATTGTTGAAATCAAGGTCGAAGAAACTATTGTGTCTGGCAAATACAAAGAAAAAAAAATCATTTGCTCCTTATTCACCAAAGATTTACGGTAATATTTCCAAGATGACATTAAAGAAAGAGTATTGCTGAAAGAGGAAGATCCAGATTAGAAGGAGTTGCTTCACTAAGCTGGAATTTATCTTTTTAAGTCCGATTTTCACCAAGTTTTAGATATTTCAAGAGATTCCATAGGTGACGTATTCATAGACGTCGAATTCTCATACATACAAAAAATAATGAATATTCAAAGATGTTATTTTTTACCTTATCTTCCTAGGAAAGTTAGGCTGAAAACATATTATCAGTCTGTGTATGTGTATGCACGTGTGTCACTAACTGCTCGCTTGTTCTGCTTGAAATCTAGTATACATATTTAAGGATCAGAGCGATCTAATGTCTTTACATAGGATATTATCGAAAAATTAAGGCTAGAAGTAGACAAATATAAGCAATGAAAACTAAACAGTGCATTTCCATCCTATTTCTGTAAATCTCTCATTGTCGTAAACAGTGGGAATTAATCCTTTTAGCTAATCCATTGCACGTGTTTGATACAGTTGTAATTTATCACAACAACGCTAATGTAAGTAATTCGAATTTAATTAATTTATTTCAGCATATGGACAACATATGTATAGTATTTGTATTCAACAAACGTTATAAACTGAATATAATAAAATCTTTTTGTTTTTGGTCGTTTCCTTGACTTTAAGAAAAAAAAAGAACATTTTAAGAAATAATATGTTAAAGAATCTAGGCTTTAAATTCTTTGGAATTTCTTGCTTATATCAGCTTGACTTTCATGAGATATTACAGGATTGTTTGTTTTAATTTAGTAGATCTCTTAACCTGCGTTTCAGAGAGAAAAATATTAGAGCAGTGAATTTTGAGAATGCAATTTCAGTCGAAGCTGTATGCCCTTCCATGAGCAAAGTTACTGAAAAGCTAAAAATACTAGCAAGCTGAAATTTGAGAGATAGCTGTAGGTTATTAAAAGAAAGTTTAAGTTTTTCAGTTGTTGAATATTTTATTTTGTTAAATTTAGAATCATTTTCTTCTTTTCATTTGTATTTAAAACCATGAGTAAGTCCGTAATGTTAAATTAGGACGAAATATCGGGTATGAGTTTTTGAAGTAAAGTATTATTTCTTGTGTAATTTGAAGATTTATGATACAGGAGTATTTGAAAAGTTTAAGTTCACTTAAGGACAAAACACTGACTGAATATATTGTCCTTAAAACAGAATAATCGTTGGGAACGGAATAATCCCATTTAAATGAACTACGCTGTCGTTAATCAATGTAAGGATAAGCCTGCTTAGTTTTTCGAAGCTCGATTAATCTTTTGATATCTTCATCACATGTACAGTAAACTTGAACAGAAAATCCTGAATTTCTAAACCAAGACCTCCTAAACTTTGTCCACTTTGTGATAAAGGGCTTACAAGGTCTTTAATCATTTCTGCTCAGTTGTTTTTAGCCATTTCATCAAAGAAGACCATCCTTGTATGTCTAATGTCACTCTCCTTAGTAGCTTCTGAACCATATGATGAATCTTCCAGTAACTTGACTAGTAGTGCACTTACGGAAAGAGAGGATCTAACGTCCTTGTGTTCAATTTTTTTCCTTATAGTCCTTGTAGAGAAGTCAGCACGAGAAGGTGATTAAAATTTTCTCAAAATAATGGATTTCTATCGATATCAGAAATAGTGAATATTAATCCGCTTATTAATCCTGTACTGTCTCAGTGAGTTGTAATAAAATCAAAATTAATTGTTTTAAGGCAATTTAAGTAAATAATGGGGATTTATTTATTTAAAAAAGTTTAATATCTATTAAAAAATCTAAATAATCTATTGATAAAGTCTACTTAATCGACACAATTCAATTCTAAAAGTAAAATGATAAATAATATAAGTAATATAATATAATATAAAATATGCAGCGTTTTTTATATTATTTATCATTTTACTTTTACAATTGAATTGTGTCGATTATGTAGAATTTATCAATAATGGGGATTTAGTTTAATTTTTGTGAAAAACATGAATTTTAAACATCACCAGATATAACAATTTAAAAAAAGGGAAGGTTTCTCGTGTTTTTTTAAACGCCTTTATAAAAAGAAACAAGCATAAAACCGAATCAAATTCTTCAAGAACTGCAATGCTGTAAAACAATGGATGAAAAGAAAGGAACAAGGTACTGGAATATTATACAGAGAAAATAATGCCTTACCACGGATCGAAATATTACATTTTTCATAATTGTTCAATCGCAATAAGACGAATTGTTTTTGATAATCTTGATGTCTTTCAATGAAACGTATAATTTCCTTGTCAGTTTTCAATTGCTATTTGTAAGATCATACTTACTTCATCTTCATATAAAATTATAAGCTCTGTAGAAATGAACTCAACGATATTAGATTTATAATCTTATGTGACATTAATAGAAAAATAAGAACCTCTATTATAATAGAGAAATGATCGAATTAATTATGTGTTTAAAAGACGTCTCATTACTAATAACTTATATTTATAAATTGTTAATATGACTGTTCTATTTTTATTTTTTTATTTATTATTTTTATAAAATGAAAATTAATGTAAATGCGTTTTTTTAACAAATATTATAGTTGTCAAATTCTGAATTTTATTTAAAGAAAAAAAAAATTTAGCCATTTGAAAAAAAAAACAAGTCATTAGCTACGAAAACAAATATAAAGAAATAAAGAGCGAAGTGTGTTTTGGTATTTTACAAAATGTTATTACTATGAAACAAATATCCACAATGCATCATCAGAAAATGTGTAAGATGTAAAAAAAAAATTAGAAATCTACATCTTTTTAATTTTTTTTTAGTTTTCTAGAGCCCAGTGATTCTTCGTGAATTTTAACTCTACTGTCTTTAAGTTCAGATGCTTTGCCAACTTGTTCCACGTGGGCTTCTGTTGCGCTGTGACTGGATTTTATGTGGAATTTACTGTGTTGGCTTTGCTCGGTCAATGACCGCTGCGACAAGGGTCAAAGAAAATACGATTTGACTGTTGAAACGAGTTTCTTTAGTCAAGGTAAAAAGAGCATCTAAAGCTTCCTGATAAGCGCAGTTTCATTGAAGTCCCTGAAGCAAACTGGCTAATTTTTGCAAGCAAGTCCCCAGAGATAATCTCTAAGCACACTTTAACTTCGAAATTCCTTGCACTAAAATGAAAGCATCGTTGTAATTGTGAAGATATGTTGAAGAAGACCATTTTCGCTTGAAAAAAATATTCCAAAGAATTTTTAATAAAAGAATGGTTCTGTATCTACAGACATTTCACAGTTTACGTCAAAGCATTGCCTGGTTTATATAGTAGTCTTAGATTTCTAAGGTTGTTATTAATCATGATGTTGATTTGCAGGTTCTTCGGCTATCGTAATAATAAAAAGTATTAAATTTAGTAACTGTATCATTGCCATTGTTGGTTATTTAACAATGGTCTACAGAAGCCTGAAATGAATTCTACGGTTGCATCCCATATTTATTGCCAAATGTTTTTGGGCTAAAATTTTATTTAAAAAATTTTACGAGTTGGTCGTCCCATATAATCACTATCAGAAAATTTCTGTCATTCACACAGACATCCTCAACTTAAGACAAAAATGTGATTTTGCCAAAACTTTCAATCGATATATTCATCTTCATTCATACTTCTTATTTTCATTTATGTTTTATTCCACCCTTTAAGCCTGATCTACTCCATCTTCTTTTTCCTTATAGAATTCACACTACAACCAGTTTAACTAATTTTTTATTCTCCATTCTCAGGCTGTACTGTCCCATTTTCATTGCCTCATTTTTATTTCTTGTTTTAATCCTGTCATTTTTCAGGATTTCTTATTTCTAACTTTATCACAGTTTTAAAATTCTCAGAGACCGTCTTTAATAGTCCATTACTGTAGCTAATAAGTTATTTTTATATTTTAGTTAAATCGTAAGTCTCTGTTCGATATATTAGTACAGTCGAACCTGTCTATCTCGAATCTCACGGGAAAAGAAAAAATTCGAGATAAAGAGATTTCGAGTTATAGAGGTTTTAAATTTTAATTGCTTTTGTTGTAGAAAAATACAGTGGTATGACCGCATATTAATTATACATACATCCATAACATTTTTTAACTTACATACGTACCTTTAACAATAAAAAAAAATCTTTCAAGACTTTTGACGTCTAACTTTCTTTGTCCCTATTAGCCTTCTAAGGTTAGCAAGAGCTGCGAATCCCTTGTGGCCAACATTTTCCTGAGATTCAAGAAGTTGTTAAGAGTTCTACGGCCTTCTCTGCTTCTTTTGTTGTCACTTTAGGTGCATTGGTATGCTCGTCGGCTCTTCGGCAAAGAAGGGTGGTCTTTGGGCATCGATTTTTGTTATTTACACTTTTCGAAATTCGAGATTCAGAGGTTTTGAAGGAAATTTTTTCGAGATAAACATGGAAAATACATTGAATTTGAATATAGGAAATTTCAGAAATTTCGAGATATAGAGGTTTTCGAGATAAACAGGTTCGAGATAGACAGGTTCGACTGTATATTTAAAACAATAGATTTATAAATTAAGATCTTTGTTCTACATAATATAGTTTTGTTCCCAAAAAAATAACAAGAAAATAAAAAAAAGTCAAAAAGAATAAAAATTGGGAATTTATAAATTCCAAATTTATCCTAATAATTTAAATCCTTTAAAATAATTTAGTTATTTTAATTTGCAGTCTTGACACAACCTTGTTACTGCTCTAAAAACAATCTGTCTGCCACTCAAATGCAATTGCAGAGAAATTTGAAGGACAGTCCATAAGAAATGAATTGATTGAATTTTCCTTACAACTTGTTAAAAATAGAGTAAGGTTACGTAAAAAAAAAGAAAAAAAATCAAATTTAGCTCTTTATTTTGTAGAAAGCTATAAAGTTTCCTTCACGGATAACCCCATTAATATGTAAATAAACGCTCTGGTCTTAATAGCATTTTTTTTGGTCAATGAAAGAAGAGTGAACGAGAAAACACAATGGATTTTAAAGTCTCCCATTATGCAATTATTCTTCGACTTTAGTAATGCGATTGGTGGGTTGGCAGCTCGTTTTGAGATGCGCGAATCTACTTTTCCAGACAGGATCTACATTTCTTTTTTGGTCTCTCCATGCTTGTCCGAAATCGGAGGATTTTGTCTGGAAAAAGGATTCCATTCCTTGCTTTTCCATCTCTATGAAGTGAGGACGGCTAATTTAATAATGAAGAAACAGCTGTAACATACATCTTCTTTAAAGAAAATAGTCCTCATAGTGCTGTAAAATTAAATGTCATTGAAAAGAAATTATTAACTTAAACATTTTATAATCATACAAAAAGATTTTTATGATGGCAAATTGAAAATTTTTATTTTCAAAAATCGTAAACAAATCACTTAAAGAATCGCCAATGGAGACAACAGGGTGATTTTTTTCATTGTATTGTATTTCAAATGTTTAAGTATATGAGAAATAATTCACATACTTGATAATATTCGGGCTTTTCATTTAATTTAGACGCCCACTTAATTCATTTAAAACCGGTGTTAATGGTGGAGCCTGGATTAAATCTGTCACTTTTATAGTCGCTTTTCATTTCTTTTTTAATTTTTTGGAGGTTTTACTTTCACGAGAACGTTCTCTACGGAAAGAAGATTAAGAGAAGAGAGGTACATCAAGAGGCGAGACATCGCAGGCTGCAATTCTGCCTCCGTAACTATTTCTCTGTTATCAAGTTAGATATATGCCCGACCTATAGTTTTATGAGTTTGTTGAACTAAGATAGATCAAGAAGTATGACACTGACACAATACATGAGTTAATTAGATTAAATAATAATATACATAGTTGTTCAACAGTGAATGAAGAAATATTTTTGAAATATTCTTTTAAATTTCGTTAAACGTCAACAATAAAACTTTAATGATAAGGCAATATCTTTTGTTGAGGAAACAAGATAAGATAACCGCTGATGAACGATGTGTGTAAAGACGCAACCGTTCTTGGAAATTAAACCTAGTAGAATGCACGATTGCAGGTCGACGTCCGAGAGAACCTTAAGATGAGGTTAAAATAAAATATGGAAAAAAAAAGGAATTTTTCACATAGCAAAAGATCAAAGTCATCCAGGTGAAACAAACCAAGCGGAACAACGGAGATTCATATCAAAGCTAAATCAGAGTCTATACGAGAGACTTCATATAGTGTGAACCAATGGAATCAAAGTTAACTTGTAATGTCGAATCACTGAAGATGAACGTTCCTACAATAGCAAGGAAAAGTAACCTAAACTAGAAAACCTCATCTAAGTGAAAATTAGGATCTTTAGAAGCTGTAAAATATGGAACGATTTCACAATAAACGTAAATGTGTATAGATTAAATTATGTTAATTACGCAGAACATCGAACTACTGAAGTTTCAGTTCAGAGAGATGTCATTTTAACTTCATTCCATTTCCGAGAGTTTTTTTCTTTGGAGAGATGGTTTAAGATCGTACTCATATCTTAAAGTGGGTCCATATCGTACTCATATCTTAAAATAAGAATAACATCAAGTATTCTTAGAAACGGTTCAGTTGTTTTATCATGAGGAGCATACAGTCGGAAAGGTCAATAATAAGTTTTAGCAGTGAATTTTGAGAAATTTCGGTATTCACTGCATTACTTTAAGAGTTTGGAATGTAATATACAGTGCTACTCTGTGGAATGTAAATTATTGACTAAACGAAATATAGTTATTTTTTAGATTTCAGCTCACCTAAATACCTCAGCGCTATTGAGAACGGTCTCAATTGTGACAACAGACATTCTTGTCTAATTTTCTTTGTTCTTTCAGTTATTTGCAGCTCGACAACTTCCTTCTAAAAACAGAATGAACAAATATCAAATGTAGCTTTTGGTTGTAATTCCAAGGAGAATTCCATTCGGGTAGACAACTGCAATTTAAAAATGCCAATCATTTCTACCAGACAAAATCCTAAATTTTCAATTTTGATTTTCCGCAGAACGATCCTTATTACTTTGCCCGGAATTACAATAGCTTTTTTTTCCCTCTTTTTCTACCTTCTTTTTTTTTACTGGAGGTATTCGATATTAGAACCATTCCAGAAAATTCCGATGGTGTATGTGTGTTGTGTTTCTTGTTTGCTCTGACCCAGTTTCAGCCAAGTGATAGATCAAGAACAAGTACACCTCGTCGATAAATTTCCATCGACTGGTTCCATTCCGGCCTTTAAGGTAATAAAGGAATTGTCGACCACATTGTGTTTATCACTGAAAGCTCGCCACTGTTTCGTATGTAGAGGCAATTGAACGAAAACAAATAAATCCTCACAATGGAAATTTCGATCTGAATATAAAAAAAAAAAGCATTGCAACATCGTTGTTTCCATTATTTGCTTAATGCAATCGAAATTTGGAATGTAATAATTGATTTTGTTGTCAGCAGAGGCCACGAAAATTTGTAAACAATTTTCATTTTTTTATCAAGTATTAATTATTTTTTTTCTAAAAAACTAAAACTTCTGATGAAAACTGTAATGAAGGGACAAGATAAAATTTTATTTTTAATTTTCACAACGATTCAATATGATTATATTACTTTACATCTTACAATATCTTACTTTATGTAATTTTGATTAATTTTCTTGGATTACCAAGATACTTTGTAATATTTTCCTAGCTGATATTTTGATTTTCCGTTTACGAAAAGTTATGTTATCTTCATATGTGTTATATGAAGATAGAAATTTGTGATAAATAAATAAAAGAGTTCCCTTCATACCTGATCATGTAATAGGTACACAATGATAGTTATTACTAAGATGAAATAAAATAAAAATATCTTAATCGAATGTGTTTTGGTGAAGTAAAATATGTATGTTCCCTTAGAAATACAGTAGAGCCCCGATTATCCGCGGTGCGGATTATCCGCGAGTGCCATGAAAAAATTTTTTAATTACGAACCTCAAAAAAAAAAACAATTTTAATCCAAGCCAACAACAGGGAAAGTACAATAGGCCCTACAGTGCGAAGGTCGAAAATTACTGACAGATTTATTGTGCATCGTAATCATATAGGCCTTCTCGGAATTGTGGATGAGTGGCAGGCTCTTGCTCTGCAGAAAGGTTTCTGCTGTACTATATATATTTTAAAAGTTTTGCATATTACCTTTTTTTTATATAATAAAACGTAGTTTTTGTGCTGAAATATTTTTTTTCGTGTTTCCACTTTTTTTTAGTCTTGATCGTGATATGTAACCTTTATTCATAATGGTTAATTTGATATTTTGGAAGGAAGATGACAGTAAACAACAGTAAAGTTGTTGTTCTTTTTCAAAGAATATTTCAACCACAATACATTGTTCTAAGATTCAACAAAGGCAGAAGATATTCCTCAGTGTCCTTCCATTACTGTGACTGCTTTCTTGTGGGATGGTTGCTATTAGATCGGTCACGAAAAAAATGACTTAAGTTCAGATTAGACAACTTTCTTTTTTAAGAAGGTTTCAATGTGAACTGAGTTGATCGTGAACATTCCTGTAAAGTGCACAAAGGAATCGCCTTTCCGTGAATGTAGAATGATGACGTATGAGTTTGTTAATGTAGAGTTAGATAGTATATACATATCTCGACTTGCGACGTTTCGCAGTTGATAATTTTCAATTGCCATCTTATCCCGATATGCTTCGCCACATAACGACTTCACCTCGGGTCGGTCATCTATTCGACGTAAGTGTTGTCAGTTATCAATGCTAAGACTTTGTAAGTGATTACGAAGGAAAAAGAAACGGCAATCTAGTATGCAAACCTAGACTCTGCTTCGATTTGCAACATTTTCGAAAACATCTGGGACATGACATGTGAAAACTGCTGGGTTTGCCTATATATCGTTCAGTGATAAATCGAAGTCTTGTCAATAATGGAGCTTTTTAGATTCGAGTGCTCAAATACTTCAATATTAATTCCTAGTTGTTTCTATGATACTGCGTTAATGTTCTTATAATTCAACCTGATCAAATTTTATAACGTCAAAATTGGTTTTAGTAAAAGAACTTAAGCAACAATGCGCTGATCAACATCACATTTCTTATTTAGATGTTCAGTGTTATTGTCTAGTCCTAATTATTCTTTATAACATTACTTTAGTAAGTTACTATAAGATAATTATTTTAGTCTAAAGCACAATGGCAGCATCAACATCAAAATTCTTAATTATGAAATTTAGTATTATTATTAATCACTGTATTATTATTATTATTATTACCCCATTATTTAGTACTATTATATCCATTAAATGTAGTCATGTCAAATCGCTCGCAAATTATCGAAATGGATTAACATCCATTGTTAGGTAACAATTGTTTCGAGTCTATAGAAATTGTAAGGAAATTTTTTTGTCATAGTCACGGCGAAACTTCTCGGCAAGGACACACTCAAAAAGAATTCAAACACAAAATTAGATTGCCTCTTGTTCATAATTCTTCATGCCAAGTTTCACGAGCATTGACTGTTCAAAATACTTGAAAACATAATCTCAGAGAAACTGATTTGAAGTCTTTCAGTTTCTAAGAAAATAGAAAAACTCTTTCGTGTTAATTAGGATACAGGAATAGAACTGTCATTGTTCCATTTAGAATAGAACTTTCCTTCTTTTGTATCCGATGTTAAAATTAAAAGAAGCAGGTGAGTTTCACCGATTGACATCGTTTCTTACTTTTTTCTTTAAGAAAAGCGAAGAGTAGAAGTTCGGCTTTATAATCAATAAAGTCAAGATGAAAGGAATATTCTTATCTCTTTGTGGAATCCAATACAGATGTTTATATTTAGATGTGTTTACGAAAACTTCTAGTCATTTCTATGCTATTTTGTTTTCTCCTTGACTCCTCATCTTTTAGATGTATGAAACCAATCTTTAATGCTAATTTTGGTCGTGGCTTTATTTTTTTATTTCCTAGTGTCGGCCATTGGCCTTTGGTGTGACGTCAGCACTTCTACCTGCCGCTATTGGCCGCTGTTGCGCCCTTCGATCTGAAAGGGGTTTTAATGCTATATCACCCAGAATGCGTTGCGACGCACAGATGCGTTCGAAGCGACCAGGAATCAATTATTGGATGCATCAATCATAGCTGAAAATTCAGATTGTTTTTATTGTTCCGTATTTTTTTTATCTTTTACTCCCTTGAGGCATTCTTGCAATTCATAATTTGGTCCTAAAGGAGAGAGAGAATAGAAAAAAAACATGGAAGAAATAAAAATAGAAAGATCGAGAAGAAAAGAGAAAAGAATAATATCTGTCAAACGTAGGGTCGATGATGATAGAGTCATTGGTGACAGCTGTTCACATTCCTAAAATCAGACTCTGACAAAATATAGAACCAAAAATAATACAGAAAGGAAACCATATACATTATCATGAAGATTTTTATTTTGCCAATTCTTCTTTATAAGTTTAAATGCCAGGAAGACCAAGATTATTTTTCCTGGGTTCGAATGATGTTGTACGCACTTAGTTTTTGACTGCTTCTTTCAGGAGAAGAAACGCGATAGTTCCAAATATCATCAAAGAGATTAGGATCAAACAGTGAAGGGATCAAAATAATTAAAATATACTTACTATAAATTAAGTATGAAGTAGTAATGACCAATCACTTACTACATTTTTTTTACTATATTTCGTATTTGTGATATGTAAAATTTAAAGTATTTTACATATTCTTAAATTATGAACAATACAAGACAATAAACCAGCGGTTCTCAAGCTTTTGGAATGTTGTTAAAAATTCAGGTACCACCATGTGCATATTTCGTAATTCGGACTTGATGCAACCAAGAGGACAAACAGAATAAAATAAAAAAATTTTTTTTTTAAAATCATGATTTTTTTTTTAAACAAAAAAAAAAATCAGTCTCTCGTTTTATTACATCTTTGTGTACCAACTGAAACAATATCATTTTACCACAGTTTGAGAGCCGCTGCAATAAACTAACAAACGAACAATATTACATAGGGAAAAAAATGCAGTCATGTAAAATTTATTTTCCATAGTTTAAAACGCCAAATATAGTGAATAAATTATTATCATATATGGTGTGTAGTATATAACTGTTTGTGTTTTTTTTTTTTTTACTTATCCACCAAAAAGCTCTTCATGAACTAAAATGTTTGGGGAATAATTAAAAAAAAAGCAGTTATATATTGTACTCCTTGGTTGGATAATATGCATCTGTCGTTTGGATAACAGTCAAAGACGCACCGTTAGATGACAGTCAGACTCTGCTTCCGTTGGAGAATAGAAACAAACACTGAAGAAGAAATTAACATTCAAAACCCCATTCCGGAATTCAGATACATCACACTCTTATATGTCTACTTTAAATAACAGCGTTTATGATTATTTTATGGAGTAAGCATCACCACTGTCGTTTGTTTAATTCCAGAATTTTCGAGAAGTAAAGAAAAAGATAGACGCTTGTCTGTTTACCTGTGCCATATGGATTCCCATATTTAATAAGGTCTACTAGACTGAAATTTTATATTCAAGACAATCCAAGTTTGAATACAGTCCGTTCATTACATCTTTCAAGGGCAAATATTCACTTATAACTGGTCGAAATTTCACAAAATTCATCAAAATTCTTTATTAATTCTATACTAAGATGATTATTAGTTTCTTACTACTTCTCTCCTAATGAAAGAATTAAAGTTGAGTTTTTAAGCAAATAAAAAATGAAAAAAAATAGAAAATTAATTTTAAAACCAGATTTCTCTGACTAATAAACATTGTTTTCATAATTTACTTCCAGATAAAAAATTACTAATTTGTTTGAATTTTCACTTTTATTTTGAATTACAAATTTTTAAGTATCCAATTTTTTTTACTTATAAGCTCAATTTGTCTCAATTTTAATTGAGACACAATCCAGAATTTAAGCAGGAGAAAAAGAACAACTCCAAATGGTCACATATCATACAACCAAAAAAATTGCGAAAATTCATTACAGATGATGTCCAATAAATAGTGATATTAAATGTTGATTTGATGGAGACGCCATTACAGAATTTTTACTGCGACCTCCCACAGCATTACAAAAGAGATGCAAATAAATTTAGGATAATCACCACAATTGAAAAGCCTAATAATCCATTTTTTATTTACTTATTACTACGAAATAGAATCTGAAAACTCAATAAAAGTTTTTATTAAGATCCTAAATTTGATTTCCTTATTCATTTGGCTATATGCAGAATTTTTTCTTTAAAATCAGAAAATCAGAAAATCAGCCACATAATTTCTAAAGAATTTCAAGATATGCTCTATGGAAAGACTAAGATTTCTGTCTCCAATTAATACAACTTACGTCTCAAATAAAGGGTTGAACTCAAGCATATGTTTGAAGGTTCATAGTACCACAGGTTTGTAGTAATTAAAAGATTCATTATATCACAGCTTCGATTATTGTAATTTATTGGTACCTTGCAAATAAAGGAGCTTTTCGAAATACACATGTAGATTTTGTTGATTGATGGACTTCTCTTCCAATATGAAATTAATACTAAGTTCCCCATTTCCTTTATCAAACAATTGTATATACGTATTATCAAACTCATGGAAGTTGACGATCCCGTATTTTCGTGATTTCACGTAATTTACGCGAGAATAGTCTCTATCCATGTCTTCTCACAAAATATTGAAATATTTAAATGAATTATAATACGGGGAAATGCATGAGACTTTTACTACATTTTAATACAGTTTTAATAAATTTAAATCAGTCAATAAACAAACAATAAATTCATTATGTAGCATTTTCCTAATGACAGACATTAAAAATACTAAATTTCTTGAGACCTGCTGAAGAGGCTAATGGCGAGATCTCGAAAATTTCGTAATTCTCGCGCAAACGTGATCGTCAAAATAAATGTGTTAGACAATGTATATAGTATTCCTGACATTTCATGCCTTGAAGTCTAATAGAAAAGCACCTTCATAACAATAGATTAGAAGCTACACTTGTGATCTTCATGAAGCAGAAAGAAAGATGAGCAGAGTTGATATCAGTTTCCTTACAAAGAATTCAATAGTATCTGCTTGGAGAAGTGTCCTTCAGATACTCATGGCATATAAGTAGGAAAAAGTTAGCCACAATTACTTCTTGTCAGAGGCATCTCAAACGATCTCAAGCAGAAGAGAAGAAGCATTCCAAATTTTGTCCGTTCAATGCTTTTTCAAGGGACCGTTTATATTAGAAAGAAATAGTTGCTTCAGTTGTGTTCGTGGCTGTTGCGAAATTTGCTGGAAGAAGAATCTGAGAGAGTAGGTAGCTTTCCTTTAGCAAAATTGTCTGTCGTTTCGTTTCCATAAATCCCAGTCCGGGAATCCACTGCAATTTTATTTCAAGGTTCTTCTGTAACCTTGTCAGTCGTTTATTTTTGGCAAAGGGGAGCAGTTTCTCTGTTTGGATTTTAAAGAATAAAAACAGCCATAATCCCAGTGATCTTAATAGTAAATCAAAGAAGAAAAAAAGGCACGCCAATTAAAAATTAGGCACACTACAAAACAATTAAAGAATTAATTAAAGAACTGAATGTTATAAATCTACTAAATAGTCTTATTGCTACAGGGAAAGTTTTACTTGCAAAAAAAACTGAAACATTAAAAAAATTGATAAATGTAGAAATTTCACACTTTTTTCCCATTCTCGCCTTGACTTGTCATTGAAGGGAATCTGGGACAGATGTTTCATTCTTGTTACAACTTTTCAACCAGATTTATCTATTGATGACTAACTCTCAAAACTGTAATTTATTCTAAGTCTTATTATTTTTAAGGCTAGACAACTTATTTATTAAATTAAAATAAATATATTTAAACTTATATCTTACTAAATCCTATATTAATTAACGTATTTAATGAACTTTTCGATACAGTGAAAATCGGATAATTTTTTCGCCACAATTATACATAATGTTGTCAATAATATTTCATTTGATCAATAATTGTCAATAATTCATGACTATGCATAATAGATTCTGTAATAATCATAAATAGAAGTTAATTAAGCTTAGAGAAGAAGTTAGATATTTAATAATGACGAGATTTAATAATGGCATATATTCAACATTTATTTATTTATTTTGTTTATATTCTATATACGAAAAAGCTTCAGGATTCAGTAATACAGAAGCAATAGCGGTGGGGGAGGGCAATGACTCCTGAAAATTGAAATTGAAAATAAACAGGAAACAGGCAATGTAAAAGTTATGTAAGGATAATATAAATGTTGTCTTTCAATACAAGTTAACAAAATTTAATAAAATATTACAGTTCTCAAATTTGATAAAACTCCCAAATTTTTGTTACGTGAACAAAATATTTTCATTGTTAAACATTTTGCAAGCATGTAACTATCCAATTTCGAATTTTAGTATTTTGGAATCTTCTTCCCAGATTGTTTAAAGGCTTAGGGGGAGAGTTCATGTGATTCGTAGCGTCTGGCGGGTCCAGCTCTCAGGACTAGTGGGCCAATACGTGTTTTTTTTTGTATCTTAACTTTCCAATGGTCTCCGGAAGACGAGCGTCCAATGAAGAAAAATTCTGAAAACACAGCACCTCCAAAAAGGTCGTACCTGATAGTTAGATAATTCGAATCCCTGAGCCGGCATGGATGTTTTATTTCTTTCCTGTATTTCTGTTCTTCACTTTCTCTCCTTCCGGCTGTCTGTGGCCAAATTTTATACCATGGATTCGGAGCTTAATGTTAAATAGGATTCATTAATGGCGCATTAAAATAAAAAAAAATTGAATCCATAGATAAAAGACTTATGACCGAGTGCACCAAACTTCAATTAACTTTGATTGGCTGCATTGTGGACTTAGCTAAAATTAGTGGGGGGGGGTGCTGCTCCAGATAAATTTTAGCCTTTGTTTTAAAATTGTGTTAAAGGAAAGAAACATGTGTAAAAAGAAATTTATCAAGTTTCTGTATAAATTTTCTTTTTATACATGTTTGTTTCCTTTCACACAATTTTTAAACAAAGGCTAAAATTTTTCTGGAGCAGCACCCCCCACTAATTTTAGTTACGTCCACAATGCAGCCATCAAAGTTAATTGAGCTTTGGTGCACTCGGCCATTAGTCTAATGAACGGAAAAATAACAATTAAAGCGAATACTTTCAACACATTATTTACATTATCCTTCTATTAGGACTCAATTTTCTTTTTCACTGGTCTTCTGATTCACTACTATTAAGCTACGAAAACTTTTGTTTACTAATTCTAAGCCAACCTTAACATTAAACCTGCATTCCGCCATTTCAGTAAAAAGCCTTTTGACACATAATTATGGATTTTTTTTTTTAATTTACTCATACAATCTTCAAAACCTTAAGAAGTAACATCTGAAAGATATCGTTTCTGTAGGTCCATTTGGGTAAAGAAGACGTGATGACTGAAAATAATATGCCTTGATTAATTTCAAGTAAACTTTTGTAAAAACTAATGTTTCTGAAGTAAACTGAATGGAAAACTTTAACAAAAACGAAAATTACAATTTCTTTTTTCTGAAGGATTGATAAGAGAAAACATTAACTCTGCAAGAGGACAATTGCCGCTTCGCTTCACGTTCCCAGCAAGATGGTGGCCAATTATAGTTTATCAGAAAGCAAATTTCTATTCGATTTTTGTTTTATTATATACATACATCTTGAGGAAACGATTAGCATGAGAAAAAAAATAGAATTTGAGTTGAGATGATAAAATTATTAAATTCGCAATATAAACTTTGCATAATCAGTTTTCAGAATTATAAGTATTTAAATATTTATAAATATCCATTTTTGACAATTCATGTAATAGCGTAAAACTTTTATTTCTTTAAAACTGAGAGTATTTTTTATTTTGCTTTGTCAACGAAACATTAATTATCCATTCTTTAGATCGAAATTTATGGACTTTAGTGTTCTTTTTTGAAGATTTTAAACACTTAAATTAATTGAAAGCTATCGTAAAATGGTACTGAGTAAACGAATGCTAAATAAACGAATCTTGGAAGTGAAATTCATGACGTTCCATCTGTGTATCTGAGTCTGCCATTAGTAATTACAGATTGAGGCCAACGGGTTGGCTGCTCCTCGTTTTCAATGCCTAATTCTATTACAAATAAACGTGAAATTGCACTCAGAATAATTAGTTTATTCTTGATGCGACCACCTATCTTTAGGGGAAGCAGTGGATTCTTTATTTAATTTGTTTCCCATATTTTACCTATAACCTTGGTCCTTCGAAATCTTGTTTTCTTATTGCCTAATCTCGGGTCCTTCTTTTTTATTTTCTTGTTGTCGGGTTTTCGTAGATTGTGTCAGAAAATTGATGCTAGCATTGTGAACTCTAATATGTGGGCTCAAAAATACCAGCCCACTTAGTCATTATGATTGAATAATTTGAGTATTTTTAAGATGACTCTTTGAAAAGAATTTATTCAATGATTAAAGTATTTTTTTTTTATCTGTGTTTGTTATTAGGATTGTATATGAGTAAAGCTACATCCACAGTTCGATTTGATAATGTTAATATTCCAGCATTAAAAGAATGTCTATTCTGATAGTGTGTGTGTGTGTGTGTGTGTGTGTGTGTGTGTGTAATGTCTTCATACTGCCCAAACTTGGAATTGGAGGCCGATGAGTCTATTTAGTTGGACTCCCATGGTCTACAGGTTTAGGTAAGAAGTTTTGATTTGATTCAGGCCACTAAAAGTTTTATGATGACCACTGACCAGATGAGGAAAATAGTGATAATTGAAAAAATGGGTCTATCTACGATGAGAACGAGTATGATACCCTCGATCCAATGTGGTTCAAGATGGCCACTGGCCATCAAGAGTCGTCTGAATAGTGCACAATATAGTCTACCCAGGCATACTACAAGAACTCAATGCGGGCTCCACTTCCACTGGCAATGCTTGGGCTGCAGCCAACACTTTTGCAAGCACATATGTATACGGAGGAGGCCTGATGAAAATTGTACTTGACCTTTGAATTACAACGATAGGAATAAATGAGTTTTCTTTGCCAATCAATAGGACTGTCACTTTTGAGAAGTCAAGCATTTGATAGATTGGAAATTGTATGGATCGCTTGGTTTTTTTGTTTACTACTAAACTTTGAATTGACTTATTTTGATAGTTTGAGGTGGGGTTAACCATACAGCTTCTTTTGATGAACATTACATTTATGTTCAGTATTATTGAGAGATGAAACTCAGTTTTGCCTTAAATTGAGAAAAAGGCAACATTTGAATAAAGGTGACAACACTTTTGTCTAGAAAGAAAAGTTATGAAAAGTTGAATTCAATGGAAAAGAAGAAAGTGTCATTAAATCCCATTTTGAGACTTCATGTACTTTATGTATGTAGATATACACTTGAAATGACTTAATTGTAGTTTTGTCACTTGAAATGATCTATTTGATCTGTATGTATGGTAGGAAGCCTTACATTGATGTAATGAAAGACTTGGAATTTACAAACTATTTTAAGTGATTTTACAAATTATTTACTCTTATTTTAATGCCACTGATGAAATCAGTCCGAACAGCAGATGGAAACCACAGAACCAATTTTGTGGTTGTAGATCCCAATATGTTTTTTCAATATGACAGAAAGTGTTTTTTTGACTGAGCCATGAGTAGCATGTGACGTTCCACTATTTCACTTTAACATTATTCTTCCTTGTTGGTCTGTTTGCAGGTGTCCAACTCTAACACGGCTGTACGGATTTGCATAAATGCTTGTCTATTTATTTGGGCCTCTCCCCTGTACATTCATCACATCTTACTCCCGAAATCCCTCGCTAAAACTATTGGACTGATTTCCTTTACCTTTGGTATCATGGTTCTTTCTGGTCCACCTTAAAATCTAAGCATGATTATTTGGCTTCCCCTGTTCCCAATTCTCAAAATTGGCTACCCTTCACCCATAGCCCTACTTGCTCAATCTCCACAACGCAATGGATAGCCAGCGCATATCTAGTTGAATGTAATATCGAACCGGTTTTTTTTCTCTGAATACAGCTTTATAAAAACCGACGAATTTTATGACTCTGTTAAAGTCAACATGACTGCAAGTTTCGAAATAGGTATCTTTTCCTTTCTTTCTTTAAAACATGAAAAATTATGCAATGAGAGACATTGAAATTTCAATTTAAATAATGACCTTATTTTTGTTTGTGCTTGAAGTCGTAATGGACCTGGCGTCCAACCAACTGAATTGAGACTCATTATGATAAGTGCACAGTCGGCGAACAGTTAATCAACTGAAACTACGTCGAATTAAAATGTTAGACTGAATAAAAACATTTAGTTCAATTGTTAAGGGAAATTTGTCACTGTGAAATTAAGAAGAAGTGGAACTTATTTGCCATTAAATTCGAATGAAATAAAATACTTATAAGGTCAAGTACTTTTGACATCCCATTAAATAAAAAAAAAAAACTAAATAAAATAAAAATTGAATAAAAAAAATGAATGAGAAGCCTTGAAATTAGAGAAATTGAGGAATCCAACTTACAGTAACAATTTGAAAGCTCCTGAAAGAAAACTACTGAAAATTTGTGTTTTTTTTTAAACAATATAAATGAAACATCTTCTGTATTGTAATAATAATAATAATAATAATAATAATAATAACCACCGACACAATCAGGTAGCGTCGATCGTTCATCAACAACTAGCACAAAAACATTCACTTATTAAGAGCACGGTCCCATACTACAAGTACATACC
>JAFIDM010000004.1:48770169-48799393 GCA_023159025.1 Thereuonema tuberculata
CTGTTTTTGTAAGTTTTCCTTAACCTTTCTTCCTACCCATTCCATTATTATATTGAACAGCATTGGCGACAAAACACTCCCCTGCTTTAATCCTCTCTGGATTTCAAACCAACCAGTTGGCCCTTCTGTGGTTCTTACTCTACATCGGTTCACCCTATATATTTCTCTTATCCAGTTCACTATATATGGATCCACTCCCAGTTCCTCTAGACTTTGCCATATGTATTTCCTGTTCAACAAATAAGGAATAAGGAAATAAATTAAATTATTTGCATTAAATAAAGAATTTAATATAAATGAAATTATAGAAAGATTATCTATAGCCATAGAAAGCTATAGATAAGATATTTACATATTTTTTATTTTTATTAATCACACATGTTAAACCTAATACTTTTTATTTTTATATAAAAAGAAACTTTTTATTTAGCAATTACTTTAAAAATGTAACTCTTATTGTTTTCTGTCACCTGTGAAATGTAAAGCATCGATCAGAAGGAGAAAAAACAAAACAAATAAAAAGATTTTAAATGTTCGACTGTTCAAAATGTCCCAACATGAAAGATGCATGAACAAAGATGAAAGATACTGATATAACTCTCATTGTAAATCCTGGAATAAAACAGTTAATTTTAAGTTTAAGCTTAAATTTAAGTTTAAGTTAACAAAAAAAAGTTAATTAACATCATACTGAATATCCTCATTGTCATAATTGCATTACAATTTTATTTCGGAAGAGGACCAAGTTAGGGAACTGGCCGACAGCAAGCAAAAACAAAAGAAGTCGGTTGCAGAATTTTTGGGTTTGGGAAGAAGCTAAGATCCCTTCAATTTGCTAGTAGTTCTCCTTAGAAATTGAAAATTCTAATGATATTACCTAAGCTTCCTGTCAGTGCTCGGAAGAAACATGTTCCTTTTCTAGAAATTTTTAAGTTAATGAAAATATTTCTTTTTCAGGTTGAAACTATTTTCAAACTTCCGTATAGTGAACGGATTCGTAGAGTTCCTTCCGGATTCCTTTCATGATAAATTTTCGTATTTTTTATTTCTAAGAAGTATATATTTTTCAACCTTCAACATAATTTAACATTAAAAAAGAATAAAATACTTAAAAAAACCTTAAAAAAAGGCTTTTGTAGAATTAATTACAAAGCTTTAGTTCATAGTTTCAGGAACATAAACGGAAACTTTTCGTTAAGGAATTAGAGTTACTTTATGTAGCTTTTTGAAGACAAGACTATACCGACTTTTATTTAAATTGGGTCAAATTTCTTCTAAAGTAGACATTGCCTTTGTTGCTTGAACATGACCCCTCAAACATAACATAACACAAACAGCTGAAGTTTGAGAGATAAAACATAGATCAATATAAAAAACTCAAATCAAATCCATCACATGACCATTGCCAAAATTCGAAAACTTGTAATTTAGCCTAATATATTTTGTCTATATAAGTTACAATGTTTTTCAGTTATCGTAATGAAACACAATTACTTTCTTATCTGGCTATTTCCAGTGAGGTTTTATCGTGTTTTCTAAAGAACTGGAAGGAATTAAAGAAGTTATTTAATTGCATCAAGAAAGATCATGAAAGCTTATTTTTCTTTGTAAATCCTAAAATCAATATTAAAGTTTTTGTTTACTTTCAAATTATAATATTCAAACTTTTTATTTCCTGAAAAATTAAATTCAGATTACTCATATAAATCCAAGTAGTTTTAATCACATTTTCTCATGGTTTGATGTGATTAAATCTGAATTTAATTTTTCTCTTATTTTCTCATGGTTTGATAAGTGGATTTCCAAAAGAATTAATATTCATTTCTTAAGACATCGATTAGAAATCCACTGTCTTAGTTTCTAATTCTTTCCTTATGAATTTTCGAAACCATCATGCGCTAATTTATTGGAAATAATTCACACAGCAAAACTTAGATTGTATCATGTTTTTAAATATACTAGCCAATTTTCAAGAAGATCTCTAGGGCGGTTCAACAGATTTTAAATAATCGCTACACCCCCACACATTTGATGAACTTCATTTTCCAAGCAAAATACCTTTGAAGTAGGCCATTATCTTGTGGTAAAACTTGACTGGAATTTCCAATAGAACCTGGAATAATGTTGTTTTCGTTCTTTGCAATCTGAACATCGTGTTTGTGAAAGTGGGTGTTAATCATTCAGCCTTTATGCTGCTGATATTTACTTAACCTTTCTGAAAGTGGTCTTTAATTGGTGCCTGTTGTAGAATGGAATTTGTTTTGAAAACTTGAATTAATGGAAGTGGACGAATACCTTGAAGCATTACTTAAGTGTTACATTTCAGCCCTTTGAACTGCTTCTCAGGCAGTTTGGCATTCTAGATATTATATTACGTCAATGTTCCTTAGTCAGGTAACGTAATGCGGAATTCATTAAGAGCCATGAGATTTTTTTTTTGCGCAGTTATTTGTATAAGTAAAGCTCTTCAAAACTAATTTCGAAATCCTGCAGAGAAGTAAATTAATAAGTATAGTTTAAGTTAAAACTAATAGTATCTATTTTCAAACGAAACACGAAAAACATTATTCTTAAAAATGAAATTCTGTGCAGATAACAACAGAAGAATTTGCTTAGAAAGTAAACGATCTTTATTAATTTCTTTAATTCCTTTATTAATTCCTTATTAATAACAGAATAATCAACTAATCTACTTAACAACGGAATTGTTAAGTAGAAAATAATATTTGCTGATTTTCACTTTTACTTAAACTATAGGAACACTTTTTAGACAATATTTAGTTCAGTCAGTAAATGCAATCATACACTATTGAAAGTTAACGTTGAAATATCATTGAAATACTTTTGCTGATATAAAAATTGTTTAGATTGTTACTCAATATTGAAATAGTTATTCAGTAGTTATTTAATTCAAATATGTTCTCTACATCAAAAGTATAGGAGTTGTTTTAGTTTTTTGGTGGCCAAGACTCGGGATGAAAATGCCATTTCATCTTCCAAACAAAAAAAAAACAGCGAATCTTACTTTCCAACTAAAACAAAAACCAGTGAAAGCAGCATTATGCCTCCCTCTTTCCAATTTTACCGAACGTATTGTCAAACCGCAAACCATTTTCTTTATAACGAATTGTATTTTGTGATTTTTTTTTCTTAATTAACTTCCAAACCAATTTTTTTTTGCACTTCTTTGTTATTGCGAATGATATGATAATAGCGTCGAACTACACTTCAGTGTTTATGTGTCGCGCAGCGAAACAAACATCAGCGGAGCTTTTGTTTTTGAGTGTTTTATGGGGATTTAAGTGATTAATCACTTCGTTGTTGTTTATTTATCCATATCGCGAATTAAGATCGACTTAATGTAGTGTAGCTTCGTACTGTTAGTGATCGGCACTCCATTTAATATTCGCATTTTTAATATTAAAAAAATGCTTGTGGTAAAATGCCGGAGCGTTATTTTTAGGATTTACCAATCTTTATTTTCTACACCTGCATATGCAATGCAGGAATATATTAAAGCAATAATAATAGTAATGAAATATATATACTTATTATTTAAGAAAAATTGGAACAAATGTATTTAGCGCAATTAGTAGTTTTCTTTTCAATATTTGATGATTAGAATGTTTTTAATTTTTAGCTTAACAATTATTATTATTATTACTGTACTGAAACATTTTTTTTTCTTTTTTTGTATGACTCAACTTTCAAATTTTCATATGACCTACTCTTTCAGAAATTAAATTATTTTGAATGAAAATATATATATTGGATATATATACACTCATTAACAAAAAAAACGATGCACCTAGAAGGAGTTGTCCGATGGAGACAAAAATTGATGGAGAGGAAGATTATGTACAGAATAGAAAATGATTAAACTTTCAGATAAAATTGAATGATTTATTTCAGAGTTAAAGAGTTACAAAGTAACGAGCTCAATAAGGTGTTCACCCACCTCCACCCTGAATACAAGCTGCCACACGACGTGGCATAGAGTGATAAAACTCCCTGATGGTCTCTTGCGGTATTTCTTGCCAAATTTGCTCCAATTGTCGGGCTAGGTCATCCACATTCCCTGGTGGATGCAGTCGCCTTCCCATCATATCCCAGACATGCTCGATTGGAGAGAGATCTGGGGATCTGGCTGGCCAAGGAAGTGTTTGACAAGCTGCAAGACAGGTCATAGCAGCATGTGCCGTATGTGGTCTGGCATTATCTTGCTGAAAAATAAGGCCAGGGTACTGCAAAAGGAAGGGTAGCAAAACAGGTCTCAGAATGTGGTCGACGTACCGCTGTGCTGTAAGTGTGCCGCTAATGACGACCAAAGGGGTCCGGCTATCAAGGGAAATGGCACCCAGACCATAACTCCTGGTTGAGGGCCTGTGTGACGTGCAATAGTGAAAGCAGGGGGCTCGGCACGCTGCCCTGGGCGTCTCCAGATATGTCTGCGACGATCGTCAGGACACAGTTGGAAGCGGGGTTCGTCGCTAAACACTATCGTGTGGCAGCTTGCATTCAGGGTAGAGGTGGGTGAACACCTTATTGAGCTCGTTACTTTGTAACTCTGTAACTCTGAAATAAATCATTCAATTTGTCTGAAAGTTCAATCATTTTCTATTCTGTACATAATCTTCCTCTCCACCAATTTTTGTCTCCATCGGCCAACTCCTTCTAGGTCGTCGTTTTTTTGTTAATGAGTATATATGAGTATATACATATTAGTTAGGAAAGCTTACAAAGTATACTTTCAAATGGTATCATAAGTATGCAGCATACAACAAAATTTTCTTGTACGGTAGTACCTGAAAGGAAAACAGAGAAATATATTGAAAATGGAGCAATGAAATGGAAATGGTTTGCTTGAAAAGAAAAGCCAAAATACTGTAAAAATTTATTCTAATCAGTATTTGATGTTGCCACCCCTAGCTCTTATAGCGCTTCCATTCGGTTTGATATCGACTATATTAACTTCTGCTATATTAGCTTCCTACTCCTCTATCATGGCTGCTATCAGCGGGCCCTCCTCTTCATGTGGAGGAGGAGGACAGTCCGGGCTGGACGGAGACCAGTCCATGGTGGGCAGACAGACCTTGTCAGATACTGTCGGATGCATCTCACAACATCTCGCGTTGTCGTGAATTAACATGAAGTCTTGACAGAAAACCTCTGCATAAGGAACACTTAGTCGCCTAAGATGTCCCTGATATAGTCATCTGCCATCAAACCACCTTTGCGGCCATCACCAGCTACGATAATGAAGCCTGTTTTCGCCTCGAAGGAAATTCCGACCTACACCATGCAAGATCCGCCGCCATAGCTCACTTGTTCCGAATTACAGCATTGTGCCTAACGTTCTCCAGGCCTCCTACATTCCCTACCTCTTCTTATGTGTGCATGCACATTCTGCTTTCATCGGCAAACAAAACGTTGCTCCAATGCTCTAACTTCAATCGACGTGCTCGCGAAAAAAATCGAAGACATGCTTTTCGACGGGTTGTTATCAGTAGAGGCGTCTTCTGTATCATTTCACCATTTTTCAGCCGCCTTCTGACTGTCCACTCACTGACATTCATTCCCCCCCCCCCTCCGTGCTCTTGACAATCATTCCTGGAAGAGCCATTACCACCTGCCTATTTGTAGTGTTCTGCATTAGAGAAGTGTTGCCTCTCTGTGTCCTGCAGAATAGTAGCATCGCCGGAGCATTGACTGCCCCATTCGTTCAAAAAGTGCCAGGTGTATTAAGCTTGGTGTGTATTAAGATTCGACAATTCGTTCATGCAGTTCATCGACTATATCGTGACGATATAGTACATCAAACCGAGGCTCTTTACATGGTCCCAACAGAAGATGTCAATCGGATTAAGATCCGGCGATCGTGGAGGCCAATTCCCACGACACTACAACGACTTTAGCACCGTATAGGTGTAAAACTGAACTTTACTTAATAGTTTGTTCTGGTACCCTTTGTCTACCATATTCTTCTGTAACATAAGTTCGGGAACACCTGCATATTAATTTATTTTAATATCGCCGAAATCTCTAGTTGAAAAGGCTTATGAAAAACGAGGCTTATTTGCCTCGTTAAAAAGGCAGATTTCAGCACTAATACTTTGAGCTCCATCCTCTCTTCAGTCATCAAAATTGAGCACCAGCGCCGCCATATTCAGTCCCTACTAAGCAACGGATAGCTGAGCGTAAATCTAGTATAATTTTATATAATGAGTAAACATAGAGGATTGGCCTAAAGATGCTAAGTAAATAATTTTTCTCGTTTTTATTCTTGGATTAAATCTTCTAAGATTTGAAGTAAAAAATATCACTGTAAAGAAGAATAATTTGATAAATGTTACGCCTTTATTGTTCTCAGTTAATAGAAAGGGAATATTTGCAATTTTTTATTACAATTTACGACAAAGCGTGGGTTTGTTAAGCCTCCTGACTAACAGACTCCGATCGCAATGGGAAAACAGGATCCCGGGGAACGTCAGAAAAAACAACCGCTGAGTATTTATCGTCAATGATTATTTCTTTAGAATTTTACATAAAAAGAAAACCTAATGAGTGATTTATCGATTAAAAGAACTCTCTAAAATTCCGTCAACAAACGAAGCGACAAACAAGACGATGTCCCAGTTTATCTGCAATGAGAACACGACTACAGTCGCCAATGCTGTCTTCAGTGATGTGTACCTACGAGAATTAGCTATCAAGGCATAGATTCAATCTCCTTGGAAATGGAAATGATTAAAATCTGCAAAATGATTCTTAGCCTACCAATATTTTGTTTTTACAATTATTCGTAATATTTTTCCTAACAATAAAATGTTAATGAATCTACGAATTAACTAAAGTTAACTATAGTAACAAGAAGGTTACAGTAATACGAGGTAATCATAATTTTACTCAAATAAGTTGTTGTTCTTGTTCAAAGGTGGCGTTTTCTGATGAAGAATTAGTTTACTCTTTTTGACAATAGATGGCGGTGATCAGTCAGTGCATAGGCAATATTTCCAAACAATCTTTGTTTTATAATTTAGCCTTAGTTTGCCAGTTGAATATTTTCTTTCTGTTTATCCTTTCTTCTGTTCGTTTTCTTACATGGCCATCATTAAAACGGCTGGACTCATTTCAATAAAATTTGGTACGTTGCTTATTTGTGATTCAACTTAAAATATAGTCACATTTTGACAATATCCTCTAGCATTCCTCAAAAGTAACCCCCGAAATCCCTAAATGGACTTGTTTAAAATTTTGTCTGATATCTTATCCATGGTCATCTTAAAATAGTTCAAGGATGAGAACGAGTATTTTGTTTCTATCTCCTTCGCCACCCCTCGAAATGGACCCCTCCCTCACTACACTGTCAGTCTCCCTGAGACAGCTGAGCATACACCTAATTTAAAAATAAAAATCACAGTTTATTTTTAAGACACTTTATTTATATCTTTCGGATGTACTGTAGTATCGATATCAGAAATCACAAAAACCCATCTGTATCACAGAAAATCATACGTAATATTATAGGGTTTCACTTTAGTTAAGTGGGTTCATATATTAGAAAAAACGTTCCTCCCTCTTCACAAAAATGGGTCTACTCCCTCCCCTTTTGGTCTTTTCTTTTTTTTTGTAACAGCCGGCAGACGTCGCTGTTCTTCCCTAGCCACAGATCAATAGAATCTTACTGCCAGGTGACAATTGGAGCAAGTAGACATCATCACAATCGTCAAAACTTCAGCATAAAAAAGAAAACTTATTCATGTGCTACAACATTACTCCTCTGGCAAACTTCCCACCAAAAATGCAGCTGCGCAATTTATTAATATTTTTCTCTGTTTTAGTGTCGGTGTGAATTTCTCAAGACGTTTCGATAAATTATTGAATTAAAGAAGAACTTTAACGAAACTGCTGGTTTGATTAGAGTATATCTAAAAAGTCCTAAAAATCCTTCTATCACTCTAATTTGTACTGAATTTTGATGACATTGTTAAGGTTGCTTAATTTTGTAAATTTTTGTAATACGACTACATATTGGGTAACATCTAATTAATATTATTGGTTAATATTATTTAGCTTATTTAAAATAACGGTTTTTTGGTAAGCCTTATATGTAGAATATAAACAAAGCACAGAACAGAGAGGTGGAATAATGTTTGTAGGCCTATTATGGGTATTTTTAGTCTCACAGGGTGTTTTATACACTGATTAACAAATAAAAAAGAATAAATAAAGAATAATAAATAAATTCAACTTTAACATGTGAAATGAATATTTATTAAAAATCGAATAACAAATAAAAAAAATATTGTACACATTTAAAACATAAAAACAAAAAACAAATATTGCCGTAAGCCAGGTCGTTTTCCACCTACGTTTCTTTGTTTGGCAGTTATTCAGCTGAAGATGATTTTGGAGTTTTCTGCAGGTCGAAACGTTCTGGTTGGTAGTAATATTTTTTTTGTTATTTTTTTAAATGTGTACGATATTTTTTACTTGTTATTCAATTTTTATTAAGAATAGTACTTAAATCGATTAATTCTAGACACAGTGAGCTGAAATTTGATTTTTAGTGACTCCGTAGTGTCTCCCCATGTCTATATATGTGTGTGACGCTCTTCACATCTCAAAGCGGAAATTGGAGCCCCATGACACATAGCTCATTCGACTATTCATGGCATGGAGATTTGAAGGAAAATCCAACTTCAAGCCACTTCCGGTTTTACGTAGCCACTGATTCGAATCAGGAAAGAAGTGGTAATTTAACAAAGTTGGGTTCTATCTATAGTCAAATAGTCGATCAGTGTGGTCACTTCCAATTCCGGTTCCGCTTCCGTGTCATTGTGAATGCGTGGGCGGCAACAACTCTTCTGCAAGCCCATTTGTATCCCAATGTTGTACCATAGAGGCTATGAAAGAAATTGTATTTGACCCTTCACGTTGAATAAATGAGTTGTGCGCGCCAATCAATAATGGTGTCATAGAAACGCAAGCTCTTGATAGACCTCAAATTATATGGATTCGCTTGTTTTTTACTTAAAAACTGAATTGACTCCGAAACTAACTTTGCAATATGTAATAACTTATTGTTATATCTAAATACGATATTTTCTTAACTTTTGAAGCTAATATTTGTAAGATAATCTGAATGACTAACTTAATGTCCTAATTCAGTGACTAAAATTTCCCAAAGTTAAACTAGAACCATCATCATCACCATTAAAACGAAGCGGAATTTTTTTATCCGTTGATTATTTCTGAAAATCTTGAAGTTGATAATGACATTCACCTTTTTTGATGACCAAATTTAGTTAATCATATAAAACATATTGAAAATCGGTCAAAAATGTCCAAAACTACAACCGGTTTCAAATTTGAGTAGGGAAAACGATTTTTCAATTATTCTTGAAGAAGACTATTTTTTTTTTGTTAAATACCAACACTTGTAGGTCATATAAATATTTATAATAAGACCATCGTTAAAAGTTCTGCACTAAATATCTGAGACATTCCAATTTCCATAGTGGTTGTTGATAAGACACTCCACTTGAGTAACATGTGAGTGTTCATTGTTAACTTTCTTGAACTTAATATTTGCTCAATTGTAAGAAATCCTTTTATTCAGCTTGCGGATTTATCAGCAGCAAAGATAAGTTTCTACTGCTAATTTAACGATAAAGACATTGTAATACAATAAAATAATATAAACAAAAAGGTCCTGAAAGAACTTAGGTTCTACTTTTCTTTGTGCTGTCTTAAAATGATAATTTAAATGTTAACAGCTGTTTTATGAAAATGACACAAACGAAAAACTTAGGTTTATTTTCAAATTACACCTACTGAATATAAACAGTAAAAATTTTTCAATTTTTGAAAAAAATCCGCATCATTATATACAGGGTGTTGCAAAATTCGTGTATAATATTCAAAACACATGTAAGGACACGGCTAAGGATCAATATATTCCTAATGAACCCCTTGTCCGGAAACGCCCCATTAACGTGCTAGGTGGTCCTAAAGTGAGCCTATCTAAGAGAACATATCCTTTGCGATACCATACGAAATGTTTTGCAGGCGAGTTTTTCAAACAAAAATAGCACCGACAGACTCGCCTGTAAAACATGTTTGAGCTCCCGTGCAAAATATTTCGTATGGTGTCGCAAAAGATATGTTCGCTCGGAAAGGCTCACTTTATGATCCCTAGCGCCTTAATGGAGCGTTTCTGGACATGGGTTCATTAGAAATATATTGATCCCTAGCCATGCCCCTACACGTGGTTTCAATATTACACACGAATTTTGCAACACCCTGTATAAGTTGTGTAAAGCCCATTTTAATCATATCACACCATAAGCTAATTATTGAATTAATCAAAAGGATTAATTCCCATTGTTTGAGATAAAAATCCATATTATAAAGGTCAATTTTTGTCGCCCTCTTTCGCTAATTTATCAACAATGACCCAATTGAAAAAAATTCAAATATAAAAGTTAAAATGGTCCTTAAGTATGACCACCAAGTTTTAAGAAGAATCCTCCTGCAGATCGAAAGTTATTAGTGGGACAAAGAGTGATACATAAGATTACTGATATAATGAATCTCAATTTCTAGGGGAGTAGGCTAAGCATCTATTGCACCTACGTTACACATTTTAACTGAAAACAATCACATTGTTCTAAACCTTTGAAGATTTGCTTATCCTGCCAGTGTTTTCTCTAAGACAACAGGACTTCGATTTTTTTAGGGGTGTGGAGGAAAGGCAGGGAATGTTGCTTCTAAGAAAGAATCCTTACTATTTGTGCTTCAGTTTGACACAAGCAAAGAGTTACTAGTTGTACAAGAATCGCAAAGTCATTATCTTGGATCCCCTGTGCCCAATACAGCAGGGACCATTGCTCTCCGACCCCATTATTTGATTGTTTCCAATTAGATTTTGTTCCGAGGCTTTTACTCTTGGAACCATTATTGCACTGCCTTCGATTTTTCTTAAATCTACGAGGTTCCCTCCAATTCCCTGTGTTTGCAATCAAGTATTAGTCAGTTGACTATTGCAACTCAATTGCTTCAGATGCACTTGATACCATTGCAGATACTAAAACAAAGAAATCATTAACCACCTTTTTAAATTGATTTCATTAGCATTTCTTTCTTTTGAATTGAAGTTTCTAAGAAAGGCTCTTCAAATCAGTAGGTATTTACTGTATGTTAGTATGTCCGTTTGTGTGTTCCTTCAGTATATACGTATATAACTTTCTTCATAATAACTTTAAAAGTATTTAATGGATATTATTGAAACTTTGAGGAACTATTTTTTATAAGAGACTATCGATCTTTTCGTATTTCAAATTTTATTTCGTGTGGCTTCCTATATACAAATTTGCACGTGAAGGCGACACAAATATAAATAATTAAAACCAAGGATAAGAAACAATAAAACTTCATCGACAAGGTATCGTATTCCAATTGGCATTCCATGTACATTTGCTCGTATTTGAATTTGACTAAAAAAAAATGTACAACTCAAATTCGTATTAGTAGATTAATCAATTGTCAGAAATAAAAAATTCAAAGCTAAATTATTAAGTAGCCATTGTATTTAACAATCCAAAGATTTATTTGGATTATTCGACTCAAACTGAAGTTTGAAATCAATATAGAGATTTTAAACTTCAAAAACATGAAGCAATAATAAATAGAAATTATTATAGATTTACGTTCTTTTAGAAAGTTCTTGTTTTTGTAGCATAGTTTCCAAGAAACAGGACAGTGAGCTTAACAAGTACAATAAGTAAATATAAATGTAAATTTACAACTAAAATTCTTCTTAAAAATTCCTTTTTTATTCACAATGTTCTTCAGGTCAAATTGAGACAAGAAAACTTTCTTCTTCCTCCAGAATTCGTTATTATACATTTAAAAATTAATAGTACTTCCCATACAACAATACGTGGACTATCCGTCCGCGGTTACAAATCAATACAACACGTTCCAACAATATCTGTATTTACAATACTATTTACTACTAATTTCCTGACATTTCATATTCAATTTACATCATTTACTGACAATTTTATATTAAGCTCCCTAATATAGTAAAACTAATCTTAATAAAAATTTAAGTTAGGCTAATTCTATTCATAAATGCTACAATACCTCACTATCTCACTACAATACTCACTACCGTATAAAGATAAATATAAATTAACGAACCTTTAGAATAGCTATATATATGCATATATAAAACAAATAACAACAATTAGAAGTTCAAAGAATCCTTAAAATCTAATTTGCTACTTTTTTTTTGTCTCGAAATTTCTTTTTTTTTTTAATGTCGTGAAAATGACAAAACAGAAATGCGTACATTTATTTTCAAATTTTAATATCCGTATCGATACAGTCGAAATTGTATATTTTCTGAAAAAAAAATTAAATTTAATTGATATTACTTCCTTAATCGTATTAAACATCAAGACTAATTAATGGCTTAGATTAAAATTCATTGTTGAAAATAATGAAGTATTAATAAAATTGGGATGATAAAAATCCATTGTTCAGATTCAAAATTTTTCTGTATGGGAATTTTCGTGGCCTTCTCGCTCTAATTTCTCGAAAGGACCCATTTTGAAAAGATTTTAAATATAAAAAGTTAGATTGTGTCTGGGCCTTAAATACGCAGACTAAATTTCATGAAGATCCATCCAGGGGTACATAAAAGTTATTAGAGGAGAACGTATTAACTACACACACAGACTGAGTGATCTAATAAGTGTCATTTCCCTAGGAAAGTAAGCTAAAAAAAAAGTTACCTTAAATTAATCTAAACTGTAGGTCTTCTATCTAATCTCAGGTAGAGTTAGGAACCTAGTAATCTTTTTATAAGCCTTTTTATAACGTCATGATGATTATCTCAATTACATTGTCACTTTATGTAATTGTAAAGAATTCAAATGAATTGACAGGTTGAAGAGACTGTAGATCTACACTTTAGATTTCCACTTGTTTTATGAATGCCTTACAAAAGAAAGGACATGTTATTATTTAATGAAATTTTCATTCATTGAAATGTATATATAATATAAATAATATATAAATATTAGTATGCATTTATTATTAGGATGTTAATATAAGATATTCTTTTAACATATATTATTTCATATACATATATTATATAAATAAATGACAATAAATGTGTGTAATATAACAATACTTTATATTAATAAATAACAAAAGAATAAGATATACAGTATATATATATATAAATGATTATAAAAGATTAAAGTCAGAAAAACGTGAAAAAGGAACTTCAAAATTACAAAATGATTGAGTAATCGGCCTCATAAAAAAGTCAGTCTCTCTCTCTCTCTCTCTCTCTCTCTCTCTCTCTATATATATATATATATATATATATATATATACGATCTGTGACCCGCGTTAAATTCGGCCCTTCTCGGTAATGTTCGGTTCTCGTCGTACTTCCAAGCCGCATCGTCGCAGCCGCACCCGTTGGTTGACGTGTATGTTTACTGCTCCGCTCCTATTGGACGTAGCTTGATATTATATAGCCTATAACCTTCCTCAATAAACTGACTATCTAAAGCATAAATAATTTTTCAAATCATACTGGTAGTTCCTGAGATTAGCGCGTTGAAACACACAAACTCTTCAGCTTTATGATAATATAATGTAATATGATATATATATATATATATATATATATATATATTTAAAGTTATTTTAAAGGTTTTAAGAGGCCTATCCCTCAGGCCTTTTGTAATTTTGGACTTTCTTTTTTACTTTTTTCTGACTTTAATCATTTGTAATCACTGACGTATCTGTAACCAGGGGTATGTACGTTTACTGTATTAACTTTAATTTACTACTTTTACTTTATGGGAAAATTGAAAATAGATTCAGAGAGTTTGTTTTCATAAATTACTTTACAGTTGATTTCATCTCAACAGTCAATAATGGGAATCTATTGCCTTGACATTTTGTGCGTTATTCCGTTGCTTCGACAACGTCAAGTCGATTCTATTAATGGTTTCTGCTTTTGATCTCGTATGATTTGGGCCTTATTTTTCGTTTTTAATAGTAAATGTTTAGCGAGCATTTACTACTAAAACTAACTTTACAGAATCTTACAGCTTCTTCTAAAATAAACAAATGGTTTTTGAAAGAAGTTAATGCCTACTTTCCTTAAAATGTTGTCCGTCTTTTCTTCCGGTTAAGGTCGTGAAAATCACAAAAAAGAAAACTCGATGTTTACTTTTAAATTATGATATCTGCTGGATAAAATAACAGAAAATTTCTATTTTCTCAAAATTAAATAAATAATTCCAGCAACATTATTTTCTCATTGCTGACCTCCATTAACTTTAATCATATTAGTGCATTAGAAAAAAGATTAAAGCATTTTGTTTTTGACTAAGGGTTTTGTTAGAAAATTTTAACACAAACCAGTGGTGTATCGAGGGGAAAGGGGTTGATAGGGGTTCAGGATTCCCCCTCCCCCCATTACATCCGAAAATGGAAGAATTGAGTATTTTGAACTTGTGTTTAGTTGGAAAGCTCATTGGAACGTTGTAACCCATGGGGTTACAACGAGAAAGAATTCAAAGTTTTTTTGTTTTTTTTTCTTGGTTGAAAGATCCAAAATTCAAGTCATTTGGTTGAAAGACTAAATTTTTTTGGGGTTGAATTCCAAAAGCCTGGGTACGTCTATGACACAAACCCCATATAGAGAAAACTTCAAATATAGGTTTTATATTTGAAGTTAGATCATCCCTTGTCTTTCAGTTTGCATACAAAGTTTCAAGAGGATCTGATTAATTTAAATCATATGAAAGCAGGTGCAATTTGTGGTTCAGGTAAAAAAGAAATACTCACTCTTTTATATCAATGCTTAGACTAGTCCTTTTCGAAGGAGATTTTTGTAAACTTCATGTGACAAGGTCCTTGTTTCTAGAAAAGGATCCACAACGAAACAAAATCCAAATCTAAAATTTACATGTTTTAAAACTCGAAATCAAACACAAACTCCATCAACATGCCTTCAATATTTCGTCCTTTATTTCGAGGACTTTCTCAAGATCCCATATCTTCAAAACATAAATAACGGAAAATACAAAAACAAGAGTTTTCTTTTTCCGTTTATGTTTTTGTATTTTTCGTTTGTTTTAAAGATATGGGATCTTGAGAAAGTCCTCGAAATAAAGGACGAAGTATTGAAGGCATGTTGATGGAGTTTGTGTTTGATTTCGAGTTTTAGATGGTAATGAAGATATAGAAATGGTTATTTACATGTTTTATTTTGTCCTTTAATATGCTTACCAAATGGCAAATTTAGTCAGTGATTCAAAAGTTAAGAAATACACACATGCAGACTGAGTGACTGAGGAGTTTCAATTTCCTACGAAAAGTGACTTAATATTTAGAAAAGATCCAGGAAAATAAAAAAATAATAAATTCAGTTAAGTTAAGCAACAGTTATGAAGGACAGTTATTTAATGATAAGTAGCCGAAATTTTAGATCAGTTTTTAAGCCAGTTAGACTGTTTTAAGCCAAGGCAGTAATGAAGTAGACATTTATGTTGGAGTGGTGATAATGGAATGAGGTGTGGCCTCCTAATTTTGATTGAAAAACTAAATACGCTAATTATTCAAATGGTTGTTTGTTTTGTTTGTTTTTTTCCGTCATGTAAATAACGAATAAATAAATAATGAAACAGACTAATTAAATAGCACTTAGATGTATTAATAATTCAGAATATTTTGATACTTTTATAAGCCAATGAAGTGTTTCTAAGGTTTTACTTAAATTTATAAAGTAAACGTAAAAAAATAAAATAAGTAAAAAAAGGTAAGTACCTGAAAAGAACTTGCAGCCTACTTTTCTTAAAAATTCCTTTATTATTTTCTTCCTTTTAACGACAAAAAGTCTGTTAATTTCAAGTTGTCACGTCTGATGAAGACAAACTCTGCAAAAGTTTCATTTTCTGGAAAAATTAACTAAATCCCCTCATATTCTTGAAGTTCTCTAAAATAGATTTACATTTTAATCATTTCAATCCATGCGCAAATCAATGGATTAGTATCCATTACTGAAGATATGGATAGGAATCTATTGTTTACATTCCAATGCTTTTCTATGGGAATTTGTATCGTCTTCACGAGCTAATTTTTCCATTTGGATAAGATGGCAAATATAGACATTAGATCGTCTCTAATCCTTAAAAAGTAGAGTAGATGGTCCAAATATAGGCTACGGTCTAAATATAGGCTATGGTCTAAATATAGGCTAAGGTCTAAATATGGGCTAGCTGAAGTTTTCGAGTGTCGGAGGTACTGCCCCGCAATGTAAATAAAGTGACAATATGTCTGAGTAACAAAGAGTGGAACAGTTGATCACCTACAGTCACGTTATTCGGAAGTTGTTGAGTGATAAGTTTCAATGAACCTAGTTGAGAAAGCTCCGTTAAAAGAGCGAAACCGTTACTACGTACTTTTTTTTTTAATGTGTAAAAGTTTTTTTTTTAAATTACATTTGTGTGTCGGCGTCATTTTTTTTAATTTTTTTAAATTTCAATCAACCTATTTCATGATACATTTCACATTTTGTAATTTTCGTGGTAATGGCGGGAACCGATCTTAATGTTTCTTACCAATGGTCTAATTTCAGGCTACCTAAGAAGGTTTAAATATGGGCTAGCACATAGTTATACCTTTTTATTTATTTGGAGCAAACAAAATGATTTCTTCTTTTCAGAATGCGCAGAAATACTCCAAAACATTATTCGAAAGGATAAAGAAAGTTTAAAAACTCAATCTACCTGAAGATGAAATTCATAAAATTAAGTGGTAGCCAAAATTTGGACCTTCTTCTCTGTATCAAGAGATACATTCAGAGGTTCAAAATTATACGTGAAAGATACAAACACACATTGATCTAGGCAGATTAAATGCTTTCACAAGCTTCACGTTCCTAGGAATATAGACTAATTAAATAAAATTTAAATGATGTAATTTTCATTTTTCATTGAAAAATTTATTTGGATCTCTGTAGCCCGTGAAATAAATTTACTTCAGCAGGAAACATTTAAAAAAAAGTCATTGTTCATAAGATTTTAATTGTTTTTATCTTCACGGGTTTCATTCAGATTTCATCTTGGAATAGATCTGTCTGAATTTATCAGTGAGAGAAGGTTGTGCTTGCAACCCTTGATTATCCAATTGTGCTGGATAAAGTGCTGGATTTAGGATAAAATGTTGCCACTTTTGTAAAGCAGCCACGCCATCTAGAGCGGCCTTGAGAGCGGCCGTTGCGACGATAATTACGAGCAGCCGGTCCTCGGCTCTTCCAATGGTGTCGTAACGTCTAGTGTGCATTAAAGAGGACTTTTAATCAATAGCTACACCAGCGAAAGAAGGAGAAAAGAAAGCCTCACAAGACTGCTTCTGCCTATCGCCTTTGACAGAAGCGCAGGGACTTAAGGATTAAATACACTAAGTTGTTTCCTTTTTATATCCCAATAGCTGCTACCACTGGCGTTTGATACATGTAACGTTTGAACACCTTTCAGGAATACATTAGAAGGAAAAAAAGAGTTAGAATTAACAAAGTTTTTACTATAATTTTTAAGCAAAATTCTTATTGTTCATACGTATGTCATCATGATATTTCATAAACTACATATCCTAGAAAACTGAAAGTTTGGTAGAGGTCTATTCATTTTTGTACATGCTTGACAAATAGTTAAAGAGTTAAGGACATAGAACGATAACTCGAGAAACTATTCATCTCAAAATATAAAATTCAATGGTAGATAAATGCTGTCAAATTTGATATTCCTCTTGATTTTGAGCGAAGTTATACCGTTTGAAACCGAAAGCTACCAATACACGGGTCTCAGAAAAATTATAAATAACAAATTTAGTAAAACAACTACTTGCATTTTATGAAGCCAGTATTCGAAAGTTATATCTTATTATATCTTTTTGTTGAAATGACAAAAATAATGGACGCATATTACATAAGTAGTGACATATTTAAACAGCGAGCTAGGATAATAACTTCTTTGCCTTCCAGCAAATAACTTGTGTTTTTAATAAAGATGACCATAATCAACAATGCCATTGCATCTTTGCTCAAGGGGTTGGTTGGGGCTTTGAGGTTAACCGCAAGTGCAGCAGAAGGAAGCAGAGATTTAAAACAGGGATGGATTCAAGCCGAGGAAAATACATTCAGGGATGTGCCTATTTGATCTCGACGCCAAGTTCTCGCAATATGCGCATTGCGTCCTCCTGTTTAGGGCTTAATAATCACTAAAGTAACTGCACTGAAATAGAAACGCACTTCATTTAAAACAAATAGCACAAAACTGACAAATCTTTTCAAGAATTCAGATTTAAAGCTTGAGTGGGTCCTAAAGTGCACCAAAATGACCCTAATCAATAAATCTAATAGTAGTAGTATTTCTTTCCAGTGTATACAGCCCCCCCCCCCCAACTGTCTGTCAAATTGGTATCGGATTTCTGTTTAAAGGCAAGCGAGCATCAATCTGGTCATTGTATTTTAACTATTTCTTTTTGGTTGAGAATTGCTGGGAGTCTAAACCTCCCACGCTCCGAAGGGACTGCTTGGCCTGTAGTGGGACATTTTTTTTATTATTAATTGTTAACCTACATTCCTGTATTAAAAAGGAGAACTGATTAAATGGAAATAGATACAAAAAGCGATTTTTCATCTTTTGCTTTTTTCAGAAATATCATTCACTACGAAGATTGGTTTTGTAGTTGCTGAGATTTAGTGTCGCCTGCGTTGTTGGATATGAATATTAATGGCGAGTGCCTCCTAATTGCAAATGTGATACAGGTAGATTCAATCAGCCACAGTTCGAAATTACATGCAGAATTTCTATTGAACTGTGACGAGATTTTTTGTTTTTGAAATCACGTAGAGTCCATCTGGAGAGAAATAACCTTGGAAAAATTCACAGCCATCACTGGGAACTGGATCCGGGTTCCTCCAGGCCTCAGCCCAGCGCCTACGCCACTGAGCTACTGAACCCACAATTAAAATTGTGTATTATCCATTTTGTATTATTATCATTAATTATATTCAAACCAGAAGGCGATGTGTATTTCGCTAGGAGTAAATTTATGCCCTTAATAATAATTTTATGAATGGTAAAATCTTTTTTCAATTAAATAAAAAAAAAAGATTTTTTTAAAATTTCTTTTGAATAACTTATTTTCTTAAAAAAAAACCCCTCAATATGATAATCTTTATAAAAACAAAAACTTGTTGAATACTGTGATAACAAATCACTTAATCACAAAAGAAATTAATTATTAAATAAAGAAAGAAATAACTTCTTCAGGATTAAGAAGCAAATGAAAGCTTTTATGTAATATAAGCTATTTGTTCAAAATGCTTAGATTGACAGGAATGACACCTATAGTCCATATTAGAAAACAACGAATAGCGCATTAACTATATGACCATTCAAATTTGTTCTAGGCCTTTCATACTGCAACAACCTATTATAAATAGAATTCAACTAAAAAAATTAAAGCATTATAGCCCAATTTTGTCGTCATTGTTTGATTATTTTTTTCAATAAAGATCTTGTCACATTCATATTAATTAAATAACTTTACTTCATCTAGTAACATAAAATTAAAATATAAAGGCAAAATTTCAAATCCAAACCCAAAATATGTTGTATATAAAATCAATTGTGCCAATTGTAACAAAAGTTCATATATTGGGGAGACCTCTCGATATATTTCTGAATATCTGTCTGAACACAGAGGTATTACTGAAGAAAAGATTGTGGTAGATCTGAATTGTGAAACATTTTGTATCATTTTGTCACAATCTTGTAAAGGAAGTACAAATTCTTTATTTTGAAACTGATGATAAAAAGAGGAAAATTGTAGAGCTTTATGCATTCGCAATTTAGATTCCATTATCAGAAATCGATGTTATACTATTGATATTATCTTTATATATTTGGCAAGAACGACAATTCTTTATTTAAATAAAGCACATTAAGTAATAAGAAGAAAAACAAAAGTAATAATAATTCAAATTAATGTTGTATTAATTTTTAATATGTAGTTATATTATTGTAACAATTTCAATTTTTATTTTATTTTCCTTTATAATTTTTGTGATTGTACTTCTCGTTACTGCTATGTTCTATTACGTATGCATATGACTTCTTTATTGTTTTTCTCGCATTTTTACGTTGACTTTTTGCATGATAAAGAAATTGTCGTAAAGATTTCGAACATTTGCCTTTATAATATTAGGGTAATTGTTTTTCTTAAATTACATATGTACGTGTAGAATTATTTTGAGAAAAATGGTCATAAAACTTTTCATTTGCAGTTCAATTTATAGAAACGCAATTCGAAATACAAAATAAAACCGTGAATTCAGAAGTAGCAATATAGCTGTCAAATGAAAGTCAGTTTCAGTCATAAAATTGCATTGCGTGACCCTTTTAAAGCCTTTGAAATGGACACTACATTTTGGTATTTATAAACTACGTTAATAAAATTGAAAACTGCCACATTACACGTTTTTTACAGCCCTCGTATTTGAGTTTTTCCAGAATTTTAATATTAATAATCAAAGAATAGACATTTTACCAAAATTTCCAAACTTTGATTTTGCCACATTATTTTATGTGAAAATACCTGGAGAAACTAAAAAAATAGAGATCTTAAATGTTCCAATTATGAGTTTTCTTAAATAACATAAGAAAATAGGAGTGAATTCATCTTAAGGTGCTATCAGCCTTACTTCGTATGTTTAACTGATTTATTTGATATATTATAAGTTTCATTTGAATTAGAGACTTCTAATTATTTTTTGCATTTGTAATTGCTTCGTTTCTGCGACACTGTTTTGACAAAAGATTTGATTATAACAGAGGTTCTTGAAAGAACTTGGAATTTACTTTCCTGCGAATGTTGCTCTGAATGTTGTTTTCTTTGTTGTTGTTTTTTTAAGGTCATCAAAACTAGACAAACGAGTAGTACATATTTGAAAGTTTTTTTATTTTTTCTTTATCCATTTGTTTCTTTGTTCTTTTATTTTTTGAG
Source organism: Thereuonema tuberculata (assembly GCA_023159025.1). Lineage (NCBI taxonomy): Eukaryota > Metazoa > Arthropoda > Chilopoda > Scutigeromorpha > Scutigeridae > Thereuonema > Thereuonema tuberculata. The sequence goes on from JAFIDM010000004.1 coordinate 48,791,281, forward strand.
TTTTTGTATGCGAATAACGTTAGAACAGCCGGCCGGTTTTTATAACATTTTCATTTGAGCCGTATCCTATTTTTGTTCCAACCAAAGCCCCATTTGTATCGGTTTCTTCTTCTCCAAGTCCTCAAATACAGTATTAACTCGAAATCCATCCTCATAGCTTAGAAAAGTATCCTCACTATTAATGCATTCTTCCTTGACTTCATTATCATCAATGCTGTGCTGATCTCGTCTCATTGAGGAATTCTGTCTTATTGTAAATGTATTCATTAGGATTCAGAAGCTTAGACATTAAAACCTTCTTGTTGCAGTAGGATCTATTTTCTTCTAGAAATGAGTCTGCTTTAAAACCTATTTCCTACTTTTTAATGTAACCTTTTATCCAAATAGTGCGATCTATATATGTATATATATACGACAACTTTTAAGTTTATTAAGAGACAAACAAAACCAACATTTACGTATTAATTAAAATCGTGTTGTCCATTTACCACACTTAGTTTGTTTATCAACGATTTGAAATTTATTTAAAAGTTACCAAAAATAAGCCTTTCATGGTTGCTTTTAATAAAAATGTGAAACTGACGAGAACTATCAGATCGGCTCTAAGCCAATTTATTTTGTCGTAAAATCAAAAAACGGGTTATAGCTCGAAAAACTAAAAAAAAAAGAATTCTTCTAAATCTTCGTTTTCTTCCAAATATTTTTGCCGCCTTAAGTGCAAAGTTTCGTAAACTTCGCAACTTGCCAAGGATAAGTGCCAAATAAGTGATCTTCAGGAGACAATGTTGTAATTTTCTTAAAAAAAAAGATAGTAAAGGAAGACTTCGAAGCGTAAATAATCCAATGAATTTTGCTTTAAACAAACTAATTGAAAAGTTTCTTCCAGTTTTATAACAATAAGTATAAAAGCTCAGATATAAGCTTTGTAAGTTAAGTCAAATTCTCCAGTTACGTTGTATATCCTGTGTTTAGAATTCATTGAAACTTAGTTGCAACCCGTGAAATATTCACGGAAGTAAAACAAATTTTTGAAATACCGTGAAATTTTTCAGAAACAAAAGAATGAAAAAGATGTTCTAAGCTCATTTTTTAAAAGGAATAAAATGTATAAGCCCTGCTGCATTTGATCTATTTGTAGCAGAAATTTGTACATTCAATACAAATTCTACGTAAAGATTTTCTCATTTATTATCGAGACCTTCAAAAAAAAACTATCATTCTCATCGTTATACGATTCTTGAGTTTTTAATATCAACAAGCTTTTTGGCACTTTCGGCGAAGTAAGTTAACATCCTGCCCTAAAATAATAGGCTCCTCCAAATTGAGCCTATGAGAGAGTGCCCCACAATGCCTTACAGGGGCGCAGGAATCTCTCCACTTTGATGACAAACAAACGTACATCCGTACATCCGTTTTTTGCCTATCAATAGTGTGATTTTGTTATTCAAACTATTGAAACAATCGATAAAATTTTTATCACTTTTTGAAAGAGAAATAATGCACTGAAAGCCTTCTTTCCTTGTCGGCCAGTCTGTACTGTGTGTGTGTGTGTTTTTTTTTTTTTTTTTAAGGACGAGGGAAATGCATTTACGCATACTAAGGAATTGGTAATGTGAGACTCAGTCATAAAAGACTACTACTCACTAAAACCCTACATCCGACTTCCAAAACACCCTACACGGAACCACTGTCAGGTACTACATCGCGTAGGACAGAATGACTAAAAGTCCGACTCAGATATTTCGCAACTGATCAAGTCTGATTTTCTCAGCCATACGAAGTTTCCGTATAATAGTGGCAGCATAGTCAGCCACTGCCGTCCAATTAGCCTGGGAGATAGTCATCACACCAACGATGTTCTCTGGAGTCACTCGCTGTCGAAGGGATTTCTTCAGCTCATTTCTATCTTCATGGAAGCTGGGCAGACAAAGAAGACATGCTCCACATCCTCGTCCAAGAACTGGCAAGTCGGACATGACGCAGTGTCGACAATTTCGAAGCGCCTCTGGTACGCTAGAAAACAACCATGGCCACTTAATAGTTGAGTCAGGTAGTGATCCACCTCACCATGCTTTCTTTCCATCCATGTTGCAATATTAGGTATAAGATTATGAGTCCATCTTCCACTGGTCGATGAATCCCATCGTCTCTGCCATCTGTCCGTTGTCTTGCTTTTCACGGTCTTCCTGATCTTGGGTCGGTGAGCGTCACGACGTTCCCGAATACCACTGCATATCGCGCTTCTCTCACTTGCTAAGAGATCGATAGGCGGCATCCCTGCTAAGACGCACACGGCATCATATGAAACTGTTCGAAATGCACAAGCGACCCGTAGAGCGCATTTTCTTTTAACCGAAGTCATTTGATATACATATGATTTAGTCTCCATGGCATGGAACCAGATCGGAGCCGCGTAGAGCATGGTAGAGATAGCCACACTGGACAGGAGTCTTCGTCGGCTCTGCCGAGGTCCCCCGATGTTCGGCATGATCCTAGCCAAGGCGTTGACCACTCGTGCAGACTTTTCACTCACGATTCGAAGATGTTCATCGAACCGAAGCCTTGCATCAATCTGAACACCCAGATACCTGAGAGAAGGCTGCGACAGAATGTCATGATCACCCACAGTTAGGGTAACGATCTCCCTCGCTTTCCTGCTGGTCACAAGAACCGCCTCTGTCTTGTGATCTGCTAGTTGTAATCCAACCGTTGAGAGCCACTGACGGATCCTGGCAACAGCCACATTCGATGTTAGGGTGACAACTTCCAGGTGTTTCTCGATTACAACCAATGCAACATCGTCAGCGAACCCCACTACATTCACTCCCTCGGGCATTGGCAGCCTGAGTACTGCGTCATACATGATATTCCAAAGCAAAGGACCAAGTACTGATCCCTGTGGAACACCGCCAGTGATGTTGTAGGTCTTCAGTCCGACTTCGGTATTATACATCAGGATACGATCAGTGAAGTAACTCGCAATTATTTTCCTGATGTACGCTGGAGCCTTCATTGAACTCAAAGTGTTTAAGATGCAGTTCCAGTTTGCCGAATTGAACGCATTCTTCACATCCAACGTTATTATGGCACAGTACTGTTTTACTCCTCCCTTCCAGCGTTTGCCCTCAATGGCCTCTCGAGCCAAATCAACAACAACTCTTACAGCGTCTATTGTAGATCTTGATTTCCTGAAACCATACTGGTTTTCAGAGAGACCATGCGCTCCTTCACTGAATGCCTCCAGTCGATTGTAAATGATCCTCTCCAATACCTTACCTGCCGTATCCAACAGGCAAATTGGCCGATAGGACGATGGATCAGTAGGTGGCTTGTTACCTTTATGTGTGTATGTGTGTGTGTGTGTGTGTGTGTGTTTGTGTCCCACGTAACTTTTGAACGTCCAGATACTTCTTCTTGATAATTGGTATCCATGCTTAAAGACAAGAGAATGATGCAACTTTTATACTTGAAAATATTTTCATATGGATCCTCGTCGAGTAATGAGTCGAGAAATTGAAAGAAAAATCCCCATAGAAAGCAAAAAAAAAACCAAAAGGGTACATTCAAAAAGAATGTTATCTAACAATGAATTTTAATCCGTTCGGTAATCCACCAATTTGCACGCAGTTTGATATCATTAAAATTTCGGATTTTAGGCAACTTTTAATTAGATTTAACCATATTTTTTTCAAAATGGAAACTTTCTACTGTTCATACTTTATTATAATAATTTAAAAGTAAACCTAGACTTTTCGTTAATGAAAAGAAAGATAGGTAGAAGATTACGAAAGAACAGTAAGCCTAGTTTCCAAAAAATGTTTTCCTTAAAAATTCTTTACTTTATTTTTCTTTGTTTAAAAAAAAAAAAAAAAACAAAAAAAAACAAAGAAAAATAAAGTAAAGAATTTTTAAAAATAAAGAAAAATAAAGACTGTGTTTTAAGAAAAGTAGGCTTTAACTTCTTGCTATAATTTGTTTCATTTAATTGAACTTTGTGAAAAAAATCGTGGAAACATCTAGATAAGTATACATATATTTCAGTTAGTACATCAATTAAATTTGACATTATTAAGTAACCTTTCTAATATCCACCAATGAACTAACATAAATTCTGATTCCATGTAGAATATTCTGGCAAGATGAAAATGAGTTCAGGATAGAAGCATTCAGGCGAAACTAAACTTAAACGTCCGTTTTCCGTTAATTTCAGAATTAAAAGCATAACGATATGAAAGCTATTATAAATGCTTCTAAAAAGTAGTTGCAACAAAAGTTGCTTCTAAAAATCAGTTGCAACAAAAGTTGCTTGAGTTAAGTAGAAGAATATGTCCAATTTTTGATATGTTTTTGATATAAAACACAGTGAAGTAAATTTGTGTTAAATGCATTAAGTTTCTATCTTGAGTACACATGCGTAATTTCAGTAAAAACATCTGGAATGTATTTAGTGGAATCCGTCAAATAACTGACCAGTTTTATAACAAATTGTATGATTTGTTTTTAAAAGCACTGCAATATAAAGTTATCAAAATTCCAACCAGTAAGATATTAGTTTTATAAAGATAAATTCAAAGAGAGTTGGATAAAACTTAAAATTGGATAATTTTTAAAAACACCTCGAACTACTGCGTACAAATTCAGATTGAAATCTAAAGTCAAATTTTCTCCTATTTCCTTTAGGTCCGAACGACAAGAAGCGTGTTTTGGCTGTTTGGTAGCCAATGTCCTTGAAATTCTGTGCTTTAGTTTCCTTTTCTTTACAATCAGATGTAAGAAAGTCCTCTTCACTTGTTTCTGCTCTGAGTTCTTTTGTTATTTTATGATTTAAGTTCAGCCATATGTTTGCTCTCTCATGGTTTTCTTTCCTTTTGTTCTGAAATATTTATTTCTCAAACGCGGTGAAGGTATATCAAACGTACACCCACTACAAGAAACTCAGATTTATATTTCCATCTCATGATCGCTTAGATTCTTTGCTGAAATATTTCCTCTGTAATTTATGGATATTTAAAGACTCAGCTGTTCTAAATCTGTATGAAAAATGTAAAATAAGGCTTAAATGTAAATCTATACTGTAAAATACTGAATTATTTTAAAAATGCCGTAGTAGGAAAAGTTGCTCCATATTACTTGAACAGAGACCAAGTTATAATTTTACGTAAAAATTTAAGTTCCTAAGGGAGAAATTTGTTATCCAGTGCATCTACAAAACATCTATAAATTCAAAATAAAACTAAAATAAATTATATTTTAGTTTGTTTTTATTTCTGATAACGAGAGCCTTTTTTTATTTGGGGCTCATCGGAACATGTTATTTTTATGTTTTTATTATTGTGGTAATTTACTATTGTGGTAATGGCCCACTACCTTATTATCTATAAATTCAATTGGAGAATTGATAATGTAGGCATAAGACAAGTCCTATAAAACAGCCAGCCTTAGTACGATTTTCATGAAATTTGGTATGATGATTAAACTTTACAGATTAATCTCAAATTTCCTTTGAGAAGTCCCTTGCTCTTAATAAAAATACATTTATATTATCTGTTTATTCTGCAGAGCGATGAAAGCTAAGGTAACCCAAGATATTTCAGATAATCCCGGATATTACGGAAATACTAGTGGGATCGTTCAGAAAGTGTCCAACAATTTATTCTTCTGTAGATGTTTTAATGAGTATTTTATCCTTAATGAAATCATTTAAAATCATGAAGCGATCGAATAAAAGCATATCTCGATAGTCAAACATCACAAGAGACCTGTAATTTGATTGAGAGGCAGTTTCATTAGTTTCTTTTTCTTTAATAACGAGCTGTGCCCCGCGGTGTCACCCTTGTTAAATCGGCCCTTCTCGGTAATGTTCGGTTCTCGTCGTGCGGCGAAGCCACCCCTTCGCCGCCGCCGCATCCGTAGGTTGATGTTTATGTTTACTGCTCCGCTCCTATTGGTAGTAGCGTGATGTTATGTAGCCTATAATCTTTCTCAATAAACGGGCTAACCAACACAAAAATAATTTTTCAAATCGGAGTGGTAGTTTCTAAGATTAGCGCGTTCAAACATACAAACGCTTCAGCTTTATATATTAGTATAAGATAATAATACGATTGATTAGTGAAACTAATCGAATGCCTTCTGATTTAGCAGAAGCAGTGTCAGAATTAGCGTCTGGATTTAATGTTGAGTGTAGAGGTGACGGGTTGAAGTGCGAGTTCGATCCCCGGCGTCGGCGGAGGGCAGGGATTTTTCCACGCTCCATTCTCCTTCAAACGGATCCTAGGATCTACTAAGCCCTCTTTAGAATCGGTACCGGGTTTCATTCCCGGGTGGTACAGGAGGGCGAGCGTTGGGCTGAACACCGGACCTCATCTCATTCCCGGGTCACTGAAACGTTGGAGCCTTACCTCTAGCGTCCCAATGGACCGCAGTGGGCTCCAGTGGATTCTAACCTAACCTAATAGAGATGAAGATTTTGATTTAATTTTTAAGGCGGAATTCGTTAAAATTTTATTAATAAGAAGAATAATTGCAGTATTTTTTGAAGAAAATTAGGAGAATGGTAACATTGCACAAACAATTGTGACTAACAAATATGCAACAACATCGAAAAGCGAAATGTACTATGGTTTACCCTGGGTGTTCTTCTATCTTCCCTTTTCTGTTATTTCATAGCTTTTTGTCGCTATAGAAACTTTGGAAAAGAGACTTCCAAACAATTCAATCAAGAAAACCATTATACAAAATGTATCAACAGGAAATTCTTACTGACATTTCCTACGTAAGCAAAAAAAGTATCACATTAACGTGTTTCTCCTTTTGTTAGCCTCTAAAACTATTTTATTCCTCTCAAATAAAAAAATCATTACTTCCTAGAAACTACGTCTGTGTTGTTATTGATACCTTCCGTCTAAAATCAATTTCAGTGACACGAAAGAAAATACAACAATCTTGTTTCTTCATTCTTAAGAACTAATTCTTAATTCTACTGCCTTCGTTAAACACAACTTTCCTCTTCGTATTTTAATTGTAGCAATATTGTCATCCATGTTGATCGAATGGAAATTTTTTGATCATAAGGGCTTAGTGGAAGAATGTCTACCGCTATTGTTTTTATTAAAACTATTCAAGGTTGTTTGTATTGAAGTTCGTGATTTTAAAAATTGATATTGATTGATAGAATTAGATAAAACTGTCACTTTTTTTTAATACTCAGCATGTCTCCAAGCTCTCGAAAAATGGGAGAAATCGGTTTTCCCATTTGATTGATTTGTTATCTTTAGCTTTAATCATTTCATTTTTGTTTGTAAAAATTGCCACTAGGCTTTGCGGCGCTTTGATCGCATTGAAAATATGGCGGTAAGAACAATCATGAAATTACTTCTGCTGGTCACTATTTCTTTACTTTTAATTTGATACTCTTTTATTTTTAACGAGTAACAATGTTAAATTCTAGACCACTATAAAATAGAATCTATGACCTATTTACAAAATATTCAGAATAAAATGAATTTTATTAAAATTTAAATAAAAGATAGCAGTAACAATTTGATTATTAAAAGGATAAATTGCAATTAAAATAAATAAAACAAGGTAAAGCTTATTATAATATTAGAAAAATATCTTATGTAACCTTTAGTTATGCATTTAAATATACCTTTAGATATAGTAACTAAAGTTTGCTTATTAGATTCTAAACTTCCTATACAAATGGTCGCCATTTTGAATCAAGATGGAAGACTGAATCTGAAAAAAATAAGAATTGCGAGGAAATTCTACGTTGTGATGAAAAGCGTTTTAAAAAGCAAATAAGGATATTGTATTTTAATAAGATTTCTTTGTACACAAAATTGAAAATGCACCATTATTATCCATTGTCATTATAAAAGTACTAGTAGTAGAAACACGGAATCTAATGAGGTTTTTTTCCCTCCTAAGATTTAATTTCGCCAATAAATGACAAAGTCCCATTTATGAGGGCAAAATACTCTATTAAAATGATTATATTTATTGTTTTCGAATAACAATTGGAATTTTCTCTTGCTGGAAGTTACGAAAGCAAATATTTAATTTTCCATATATATTTAGATAGATAGATAGATAGATAGATAGATAGATA
>JAFIDM010000004.1:48799493-48826974 GCA_023159025.1 Thereuonema tuberculata
AGATAGATAGATAGATAGATAGATAGATAGATAGATAGATAGATAGATAGATAGATAGATAGATAGATAGATAGATAGATAGATAGATAGATAGATAGATAGATAGATAGATAGATAGATAGATAGATAGATAGATAGATAGATAGATAGATAGATAGATAGATAGATAGATAGATAGATAGATAGATAGATAGATAGATAGATAGATAGATAGATAGATAGATAGATAGATAGATAGATAGATAGATAGATAGATAGATAATGCGATTTTGGCTATTGAAATTATAAACTTGCAAACACTAAACTTGATTTAACATTAACTAAGTATTTTGCTCCGTTCTATTTATCCAAAGAAATAGTAATAGATATAATAAAATGGAGTTGGCATTCTGACCTTTCGAATACCCGAATGCTATCACAGAAAAAAAAGGTTGATCAAAAAGAAAGAAATGAATACTATTTATTCAGGATAATGAAATAGAGAAATAAAGAAGCTATTTCGAGATTATCCAAAACAGAGAAGGAAGAAAAAGATCAACAGGAGATGCATTGATACAGAGAATGAAATCTAGTTTTTCAGATTTCGTTATATAAGAATTGAATGCAAGGCATTTTGATAACTGTAGCCACAGATCTTTACTAACTAGTCTCAAATCCATAAAAATTCATTAAAAGAACTTAAACCCTCATCTAAATATCAACTTTGTAAAGTAGGTTTTGACTTATCTTGAACAAAAACTGGCAATCTGAAACTTTTTTGTGCTTAAGAGAAAAATCTATTATATCCCTGTGGAGATAGCTAAAATATGCATATTAATGACTATTACCACTGTTAACTCATAATATCTTATAATAATATGTCAGTATAAAAAGCAACAAAACTCACAGTAACATTTCTTATTATGGGATTATTATTATTATTATTATTATTAATCTTACTTTCTTATGAAAGTAAGGCTTATCAGATCAATTAGTCTGTGTGTTTGTATATGCGATCTCACCCTCCCAATAAGTCTTAACCTCTGGATGAATCTTCTTATGTGTCCATATTCAGGACAAGGAACTTATATATTTGAAATCTTTTCCAAGTGGATCCATGTCGAGAAATTAACTCGAGAAGTCAACAAAAATTCCCCAAAGCAAAGCATTGGAATCTAAACGATGCATTTTTATCCATTCTATTAATATTTCATTCTCTTAAGGTAATATATTAGATATGATTTGATACGATTAAAATTAATCCCATTTATACAACTTAAATAAGTAATGAAAATACAATTATTGTTTCAGAAAATAGGGGAAAAGTTGTGTTGTTTTCGATATTTGTAAAATCGACAGATGTTTATAATTGGAATACAAATGGAGGCTTTTCGTTTTTGTAGTTTTCATGACTTCAGAAAAAGAAATTTTAAGAAATGACACTTTAAGGCATCTAAGCTTTCAGTTCTTGTCTTGTTTTATCGTGATTTTTGTCAGATTCTGCTTCGTTTCCTTTGGTTCATTGAAATGAACCCATTGAAATGTTTTCCTGCAGAAACTTCGTGTAGTGCAGAGAAGCTGAACTTTCTATTTTCCCTGTAGATCTTAATACCTAATACTTACTAATTCATATTGAATTTACCATAAAAAAAACCATTTTCGTGAGGATTTTGTAACAAAGGAAGATTTACACGAATCACACCATTCAGTAAAAAATGCATAATATGTTAATGGTATTTGTGGGAGAGTTCTTTGGGATCTCAAAGACAACGAGGCATGTTCTGGAACTGAACTGAATTAATTTATTAAATGAAAACATGGATTTTTTAATATTTCCAAAGCTTGCTTTGATTGACTAAGTAATTAAAAATATTAATAAAAAGAATCAAACACATAAAGATTATAACTATATAATAAATAAAAAAGATAATAATAATAATAATTAAAAGTAAATAAAACAAAACAAGATTATCGACAAAATGCAATTAAAACAAGGATAGAAATCTGGCAAGATAAAAAATTACATGGCCAATTTCTTAAAAACATCAAATGAAAGTAGATATGGATAAGACCTGGTATTGGCTTACGAATGGAACACTAAAAAAAGAAACAGAGGGCTTAATTCTAGCTGCTCAAGAACAAGCTTTACGAACAAAGGCAATTAAAGCAAAAGTTGAAAAATCGTCAACGGACTCAAAGTGCAGATTGTGCAAAGAATCTGATGAAACAGTGGATCATATTCTCAGCTCATGTAGAAAAATTGCACAGACGGACTATAAGACGCGGCATAATGCAGTTGCAAAGATGATTCACTGGAACATCTGCGAAAATTATCACATTGCAACAACAAACAACTGGTGGGAACATACAGTAAACAATGTGATTGAAAATGATATCGTGAAAATACTGTGGGATTTCAGAATTCAAACGGATAAGATCTTAGCACACAATACGCCAGATTTGACAGTGATAGAAAAGAAACAGATATGGCTAATTGATATAGCCATACCTGGTGATAGTAGAGTGGAAGAAAAAGAACTGGAAAAAATCACACGGTATCAAGACCTAAAAATCGAGGTTCAAGGATTATGGCACAAGCCGGCAGTGGTGGTTCCAGTGGTTATCGGCACACTGGGTGCTATACCAAAAAACCTTGGTAAGCACTTACAAGATCTAAATATTGACAAAATCTCCATCGGTCAACTCCAAAAAGCCGCACTGCTTGGATCAGCACATATTTTGCGCCGATACATTACGACATCCTAGATTCTTGGGAAGAATTCGATGCGTTTGAAGGCCAACACCAGCTAAAGAACTGGCAGCTGTGATACACATTGTTTTGTAGTGTCTTATAATAATATAATAATATATCATTATAATCTTTGTGTGTTTCGTCCTTTTTAATAATAATTATACACACAGAATGGATAAAGTTCATAATTAAAAATATACAGAATGATTGGATAAAAACGTAACGAACTTAAATTAATTAACTTACTCAACGGAAAAGAATTTAAAAATAAACAGAACATCAGTAATTAGGAGATGCAAAGGAAAAATAACGGTAAATAAGGATAAAAATGAATACAGATAAATAAATGATCTGAAAACATATTTATATATAAACTGTTACAATATTCTATTGAAAAGTAAATAGATAAAGAAAGAAAGAAAGAAAGAAACATACTTTTCTATTATCGGACGCCACTGCTATCCCTAAACTAATGCGTGGATATTTACAAAAATTGAAAGTAAATGAAAAAGAAATATCTTTATTTCAGGAGGCCAATAGCGCTGATAGAGCTGATATTATGAGTTCAGTAGAGAACATGTCGAAATATTTGAAGGTTGGAAAGGAAATGGCTTCAAATGACACTGACTTTGTTTCTTATCCTGGCTTCGTTTTCTTGATAGAAACCTATTCCTTTCCGTAGAAAATTGTCCGGAATTAAAAAAATCTGTATTGTAAATGTGTAAATTCTTATAGACACATGTCTGTTTATCAATTATTTAAAAAGAGTATTTGTTATTGAAATAAAAGTCTTTAAATATATCTCTTTGTAATAGTCACCAAAGTAGCAAGGCATGGTTATCAGAACCTATTATTTGAATTTTACAAAACAAGTAATCTGGTTTGTCTTCAAACTTATATATGATGTTTATGATAATTATGGTATTAGCATTAAAAAAATATGGAAAATTTTGGTTCTTTTTCAGGATTTTTGGTATTTATCCTTGAGTCCTTTTTAAAGTTTTTGGTTGCTGGTTTGGTTTTCAAAATATGATACTATTTAAATAATTAAGTTATGTTTTTAAATCGGATTTTGTAAAAGTTACTTAGGAAATAAGTACATTTTAAAGACATAAGTTTTGATAATGAATTTTTTAATATTGAAAAGAGAATACTGAAGTGACAAACATGTTTATCTTAAAGGCTAAGCAATTCTTCTATTCTTAAAGGCTATTTATAAATTCTAATGATCTCAGCAGTGACAGACATTGTCGCATGTTTCATCCTGTAGAAGAAAAATACGATTTTGGAAAGTAGCTATTTTTTATGGGAAATTCTGACATCCGTCGCCGTTCCTATTTCGAGCTTCGTTAATAAAAAGTAAAAATGAAATCCCGGATGTTTATGTTTCTGATATTCCGTTGATGAGGTCACTGTTGTCACCGTCGCTTCCCAATGACGTCATTGTAAATGAAACCGTATGATTGAGGCGAGGATAATGACGTCATGATTCGGCGCGTAGGTTTCACTTTTAGCAACAAGATGATACCGACCACCGCAATGGAGTATTTATCGCGTGTCTGTAATGAGATTAGCATCTGCCTTCCTGGATTAATTGATCACAATTGTGGGCGGAACGGTTTACTTAGTTACATTTCAGCAAGAAAAACGATTGAAATTACGTTGACAGACTGGAGATTAAGAATCCCAGGGACCAGTAAACATCGTCCATGCGATTTGCTTTCTATTTCTTCGCTGTAATATAAGAATAATATCCAAAGCCTCTTATCCTCCGTAAGTATGATGGAAAATTGAAATAATCGCATTAAGCTTTCACTACAATATTTTTTTCACTGTAAAATTGAAAACATTGAGTTAATCGAGGAATTAGAACCAGAAAAAAACAATGAAGTCTCTTAAGACTTCTTCGTCTCTATTGCTTTAACTCTCTAATTTGTTGCAGTCTATTCATTTCATGTTCAGAGAACATATACAGTCATTCGTGGTCTTCCTGCATTTCTTTGTCCTTTCGAAATCCAGACTCTGGCCACTTACAAAATGTAGTATTTTTCCATCCTCTCATTAAGTTCTTTCCACTTTAATTTTTAATCAGATTCAAATTGAGTTTTTCTCTAATTACATCACTTTAATTTTGTCACGCAGAGGTATTTGTAAGATTTTTTTTTTAATTTTTCATTTCTTTTGATCATTAGAATTTTCAACAGAATTTAAACTATTATTATATGAAATGCTTTGATAAATGGAGATTGACTATTTCACTGTATTATTACTTTTATATCATTTTTTTTATATTTTACTTTATTTCTTAAGTTTCTTTGTTTGCATGTATTGAGTTTTTGTAATTCAGTCTAATGTTGTAATACTTAAGAAATTGTATGTTACTTATAATTAAAATAATATGTTAATTCATATGTACATTACACAGTTTTATATATAGTTTATGTGACTCTTTTAAGTTTGCTTCTATCATGAATAATTAATATCTTTTATACTAATCTGTTATAATTTTATATTAATAATCTCATTCTGAAGTTTTGGCCATTATTATGAATTGATGTACTTTTTCTGTTGAGTTTAAACAATTAGACATTTTCAGTTAATCTTTTCAGTTAAAATTTTAAGTCTCTAAAATTCGAAACTTGAAGTTCTAAAATTTGGAGATGGTTTCCTTGCCTGTTGACTTTTAAATTCATTCATACTGTCCAGTCGTTGTAAATCATGTGCTTATTAATCAGCCAATCTTGGGTCCTGTAAATAGTTTATATGTATTCGTATTTTTGTCAGATAAGAATCAAGTTGTTTCAGCTGATCTTAACCTTATCTATGTTTTTCATTCTACACAGAAAAATTAGGCCTATTACTGTATAAAAACCATCATTTACTGTTGCAGTATTTTTGTAGTTCTTTCAATAAGCACTCTGACGTCAACACTCATGGATACGAAAATATTAAAAAATAAATTAAATTAATAAGATAAGACAACCGGTTTCTCATGCAAGTTTGAATATTTCATGGGGCAATAGAGGATGAACAAAGAAAGGTCTCATATAGATAATTACAACATCATAACCTCACACGCAAGGTAAAATCGTGTCGTCCAATAGTAAAAACCATTCCACTTTACGGGAGAGGTGGGGCGGTGACCAATAGAAGGGCTGGAACTACTTATTCAGAAAGTCGAATTAGACGTCGTCAATGCATCTTTTACTGTATTGGTTTACATTTTGGTTGAGTGCTTTTGTTAAAATGAAATTGGCTAATAAAAATAGATTCGTTTAGCGTTTAGTCCATTGAATAATTTTGTGTGAGCTTGTCCAATGGCATCTACACAAAGATTAGGAAGTTATAAATTGTTGCAAATTGTTAGGACTCCTATCCCAATTGTGTTTTAATAATTCATTTATTTCGTTTGTACAATTATATTTTGTTCTTTTTCGGTTTTTATCTAATAATGTTCTTTTTTTCTTTGCTTGCAGACACCCCAGGACCGGTCGGTTCGCCTGAGAGCCATGCCGGAGCAGAGCAACGACTACCGGGTGGTGGTATTCGGCGCAGGCGGAGTGGGCAAGAGCTCGCTCGTCCTGCGCTTCGTACGGGGCACCTTCCGGGAAAGCTACATTCCAACTATTGAGGATACGTATCGCCAGGTGATCAGCTGTAACAAAAATATCTGCACTCTGCAGATAACGGACACTACGGGCAGCCACCAATTTCCTGCCATGCAGCGGCTGTCCATCTCCAAGGGCCATGCCTTCATCCTCGTCTATTCTATCACCAGTCGCCAATCCTTGGAGGAGCTGCGACCCATCTGGGACGTGATCCGGGAGATCAAGGGCGATTTGGAGGGCATTCCCATCATGCTCGTGGGCAACAAGTGCGACGAGGCGGACGGACGGGAGGTGGACAGCACCCTCGGCCAGGAACAGGCCAAGAGGTGGGGGTGCGCCTTCATGGAGACCTCGGCCAAAACTAACTGCAACGTCAAAGAACTGTTCCAGGAACTGCTCAACATGGAGAAGAAGCGGACCATGAGCTTGCAACTCGATTCGAAGAAAAGCCGCTCGCAGAAGCGGAAGGAGAAGCTCAAGGGCAAGTGTCTCCTGATGTGAGGAGAAGTGCGTGCACTCATGGACCCTTACACCTCTGCAGTAGCAGCGTTCCTGCATTCGTCGCGCGATTGTGGTCACTCGTTTTGGCTTTCTCGATAAAATAAAACGATGGCTCCCATCAAAGTCACCCTCTTACCTGTCTTACCCTCCTTTCCTTCCCGAAAGCAAAAATTAAAGGTAGTGCGGCTGTGAGTGCAGAGCATTCGATCTTCTTTCTTCCCTACCTCCTCCCTCCAGTTCTCCGGAAGTGGAAAGAAATCGCCTTCATTAAGTAAAACGCAACCTTAACCCATCTCCATCTGAGCAGTGTTAAAAGCTGAAGGAAAGTTCTGACAATGATTCGGTCACCCATTCGTAGGGCCTATGTCGCATCTAGTCCATCCGTCGTGCAAATAGGAGAATTTCTTTACGCTTTCATTTCATATTCAACGTTATTATTCAAAACGGAGACAATAAGTTCAGTTGAGTCGTTGATTTGTATAAAACGTAGTGCCACAATGAAGTGAAGAGCAATAGACCATAACAGCAGCACCTTACGAAAAAAAAAACTAGTTTCTTAGGCTTAGACGCCTTGGGATGTATTTTGTTTCTTTGTACTTTGAATTTCAGTGGATAAATTAAAAAAAAAAGTACAGTTCAGTGAAAGTGAGATCAGAATGAAGGAAGAATGCCAAAGACTTATAAAAAGAAACTAATTCGCCCAGAACATTTCGGCATTGTTGTGACCTTTTAATCTCTAAAAATACGTCTTTTTTCCTCTCCTCTCTCCTTAATTTTGTTTCTTTTTTACCTGTGAAACTGTCCAATATTCGTTATGTGTATTTAAAAGCTTTATTTTATTTTTATTTTTCCATTTCTTTCATTCGTTTTCCTTTGGAAAGACGCAAAACCTAAAAACATGTGAACCCTTCTTCCCTTTTTTTCTATAAATGTCATATATGTAGATTGTAGATGTAGAATTGTCTTATCAAACATAAGGAATTTAAGCCTTCGTATGGTTTCTTCCATTTGCCTATCAAGAAAGAACTCTGCTAAATTAAGTCTTTTTCACAATCATGGTCACAAAAGATATTTGTCATAAACTAGAATTTTTTTTACTTAATAGCAAGTTATATGTAAAAGAAAGGTCTGAGACATTTAACATACAGTAAAATCCAAAAACATCAAAACAAAAATATCTTGTGACACACCGTAAACATTGACTACATAAATCTATGCAATATTATTATAAAGTCTTCATTCCAACATTTTAATCTTCTTTTGAATACTTTAGAAAGATAAGTCAGTCAAAATCGAACGTCTGATATTATTAACTGTTCAGAATATGTTTTTTATAATATAAACTTTAAATTAGGTAATCGATTTACATTATCAATCTATATAGGTGTCTCATTAATCATGCAGTGTAAGTTCTTGTAATAATTAACGTAAATTAAAATGATATTGAAGCCCAAGACTTTTAAATATCCTATAAGAAGACATTAACTAAAAACATACCAGGTAAAGTTGTTATATTCTAAAATATAATATAAGAAATATAATTCTATTCTAAAATATAATATAAGAAATATAATTCTATTCTAAAATAATCTAAGAAATTTGAAATTCAAACCAATAACAATAAACGATATTAAAATAATAGGCCTACATTTTTTTGACGCCTTAAAATTAAGATGAAATTACTTAAAAGTCAGGTTTTCAATTTGTAAGATATAAGTTATATTCTTTTAATAGAAGTGTAAAAAAAAGTTTCATTAAACAGGATTTTAAAATTTTAATCCTAGAAATCGAATGGACAAAATAAACTAGAAACGTAAAAATATTCAACTTTACATCAAGTAAAAATAAATTATGATTTAATTTCTGATATTAAAGTTCTTCTTTTTACCATTCATGCTTCATCAGATAGCTTTAAATATCTCATTTAAATTCTATGTTTAAAAATTTTTAAAATTCAATATTTATTTAATATTGTTTCAATATTTATAAATCTTGATTTGAATATTAAGAAAACTCATACACGAAAATTCATTTTTAAATGCTGTTATTTGAGGAAGAAACTTAACTTTATGCTAAAGATTTAATTATATAAATTATGTTTAATTTATCACGTAAATAGACAAACTGAAAAATAAAACAGTAAATATTAATTATGAAAATAGGCATAACATCTGTAATAACTATTTATTGTGTTGCCTTTATGTACATATATAAATACTAAATCTACTTTAAATGAAGATATATTTTAAATAATTCCTAAATCAAAATGTCCCTAATATTTGTTTTAATATTTTAAATGTAAACGAATTCAAATACTGAATCTGATGGAACAGATTAATTAGTATTCATTTTCTAAGTTTCGTATTTTCTTGGAGTTAAAATTTTAAGGTATGTGTGTCTCAAGAAAGCAATACAATAACAATTTATTGCCAACAATACGCTAATTTCCATCATTCAAGTTATAATGTTGTTACTTATAAGTACAGATGGTAGCACTTAATTCTCTTGTTAAACTTTTGAGGAGAAATTACTGGATGAATCAAAATTTAAGCAATCAAATTATTAAAACATTTTTCACGGCATTTTTATTCCATCATTTGAGATTCTACATTTCTGCTTGAAGATGGATTGAAAACAGAAATATTTCTTGAAAAGCTGTAAAGAATAATGAGATATCTTTAATTGAAAATTCCATTTACTGACAATTTTGGCCGCGCGGTTGGCGTCGTTGCTAATCACCTCTGAGTCCCGAGTTCGGTTCTCATGTGGGTTTGGTGATGGTGGATGATCCGCGCTGGGCAGGTTTTCTCGGGGTTCTCCCGTTACCCCTGCACTTCTCCCACCATACTTTCTCAGTCTTTCTCTCCATCTGTCCGTATTTCCGTGGGATAGTACAGTAGACCTCTGGTCGCAGTGCTTGGCTTCTGCCACCCACCTTCACTACATACATACATACATACATACTGACAATTTTATTTTGTCTTGGCACTATTTCCAAAATGAGATTCTGGATTAAATTTGTAAATTAAGTCACATTTAATTAAAAGACAAAAAGAACAATAACAAGGAATAAAAATCTAGTCCAAAAATTGATATTTAAGACTTCTAGAATAGGAAAGGCCTATACGCCAAAAGTTAGTTTCGAGAAGAACGCGTTCAAACTTTTGCTGAGCTGCATCACAGCTTTTTCAATGGAAATTTCGTTCTTTACCGAGGCGTAAGACCCAAATAAAGTAACACGAATGAAAGCGGAAAGTTCATAGTATATGATACGTTAAAAAGGAAAAAAAATGGAATATTGGCGGATACGCCTCTCCTATTCTAAGGACCTCATTTGTTAAAAATCTACAAACGTTTGCAATCAGAGGTTATTAAGCATCTCCAATCTTACATAATGTTACAAAATTCGTTGACTACAGACACAAACAAAGGTTCAAAAATAAATTATATTCAACAGTGAAATGGAGATGTTAGTCAATTAACCAAAGCCATTAGAAAACAAAAACTAAATTTTAATAGTTCAACATTCATTATCATTTTGCAGATATTAAAAAGGCGTTTTAAAATTATTCACTAAACGCTTTACTTTTGCAATTTCATTTTCATATTAAGAATTGTCAGCTATGTAATGTAGCCAAAATGTTTTTATTCATCATTTATGAATTGTCTTCTTTATAAAAGATATCAATAATATATGCTATAGTGTTGAATCTGAAGAAAATTAAACATAATAAGTATTCGATAGTATCACATATTCTGAGCAGTTAATTGTTATTATAAAGTATTCATTATTTGTCGTTATATAAAAAATAATATTTTGTTGAGCCATTGTTGTGAAGAACACTAAATACAGCAAAATTCTTAATATTTCAATACATTGTTTCATTGCCTTCACAACATTTGTGTATAGATAACATCCGAAAATAATTTTTTTAACCAAAAGAAAAATATGTAATTTATAATTCCTTATTCATGGAGTCTTTAAGGTGAAACAATATCGGTCATGATGTAAGATTCAATTTATGAATAATTCCAGTATTTGCACAAAATATAGATTAATCTTTGAAAACTGAATCAGTCTTCCGAAAATACGCCACAAATAACAGTTTATACATGCTAATGGCCAGAATAGCCTTAGATATCGTTAGGAACTGAAAAGTTCGCTCGAGTTAACTTTTAGTATTTAACCTTGTCTTAAGACTCCTGAAGCTGCATACTGCTACTTTACAGTCATTTATTTACAAAAAGAAACTTCGCGTTCCAATAATACAGTACGATATATATTATATCCAGAGCTTCACAATACAAATTAATAATGAGTGTTATGGATAGTTAAACTTTCGTACGGAAATACAGAAGCTTCATAATCCTTCTTCATTTTAATAAACCATAAATTTAATTTTTTTTAAACATTGACTAATATCATTTTGATCTTTTTATAATTAACATATTATTGTGGATATAATCCCTGCGATTTAAAAAATATAGTAGTATGTTTCAAATTTGGCAATGTTAATTTATAAATACTAATTTTATCGTTTAATAGATAATACTTTTATTATCTTCACTTTAGTTTAAATTCAGCCTTAATTATTTGCACAAATGAATGTTGTGGCCAATACAAAGCAATCCAGAGGATTTCTTGCTGATATTTTTCTTTATATTTAAGATCACTTTCATTTCCATCTTGTTTCCAATTTACATTTTTTCTCTCTGTTCGGTTATAACTCCTTGCAAAACTAGCACCAATATTAGTAGACTATTATCCATTATCTAGTCATAACATTTTTTTGGCTACCAGGAGAAAAATCACACCCACCCAAAAATAGCCAAATCCCCAAACATCTCATCTTCAAAGACAAACAATAGAACAATGAATTGATAAAAATAATTGCAGAACAACTATTTATTAATAAAACTTCGTTTAAATGTTTCTAGATTTAATAACTAGAAAAATTTGAAATGATATGAATGAAATGATCATTTTGTCTGATTCTCCAAAAATCAGACAAAACTAATCTTATGTGGAATTTAGGATTTAAGTTTATTTTAAGTATTTTTCTCGGTTAAATAATTCTTTTCTATTAAATAAAAATTTGCTTTTAACTTTATTTTACTTTCAAATTTTCCTATGCAGTTATTTTCGTAAGAAGTTAAATTATATTGTCTGATTCATTTTTTTTTTTTTTTTTTGGAATTTAATTAAGTTCTAATGAAATTTACCCAAATTCCAAAAACCTATAAATATTGATACTTATTTATCTTAATTAATTATTTTTAGTTTCTATGCTTTCAATCTTAGGCTGATTCAGTAATCAAGTAAAAAAAGACAGAGAAACCTGGAATTATTCCTATTTATTACTATTCCTATTTAATTAATGCTAATTATTCGTGGAGAGGGATTTGTACGACCTTAAAACTTGATATCATTACTTCATGACTGATATTCTTTACAATATTCCAGAAGGTTCTGTAAAAATTTTCATTTGTTATTTCTGTCTTATAACAGTTATGTTTTTGTACTCGTGAAGTCTGTCAGCATTTCTAACTTTATCAGATTTACCTTGATTATAAAAATTTATTTTTATATCACTGTGGATCAAAGATGAATTTTCATTTTTTCAAAGCTGTAAATAGCATCTTTATTTTCCAAATTGTTTTACATAGATGGATACACTTTAGTCGACTTTTATGTTTTTACATACTTTTCCAAAGGTGAGAAAGAATTTTGGTGCATCTATTCCCTTTCAGATTAATAACTTACAAATTTTCATAGACATAAATTTTTCCAAAATTTAAATGGAAAATTTGATAAAAAAAAATCAATTTCTATACCTTTCACGTAAGAACTCAAGCATGATTAATAGATCTCAATATACAATTAGCCTTATCTGATATTAAATAAATTGCAAACATACACTTTTTCATTCCTATCTTTCATTAGATTATAAATTTTTAAAAAAATACATAATTTTCTCCTAAAAGGCTTTTAAATTGCATTTCGAAAGTGAAAAAGCTGTTCAATCGATGTTTATACTGCTACAGAGCATCATATATAAGTGAGAAAGCTGAATATATGAAAGGTCGTGAAGTTTGCCAATTGTCTGAATAAATATTGTTATAGCCAGCTACCATTAGATGCTAATAACCGTTTGACGAATATCCATTGTGATAGAGTTGCTTCCTGCAAAAAAACAAATCGTTTTTCTTACGTTTTAACAAAAACTCCGCACAATGTCGGCTTTCCTGTAAGAAGATATTTGTCATGGTAACCTCCAGTTGTTGGTGAGATGAAATGGCAGGCATAAAAGACAACAAAAACACCTTAGAACATACTGCAATGATGAAAACGATACCGAAAATCCTGCTATGTGTGTTTAATGGATTTATTATTTAAGTGATGTTTTTTTATTTTATTATTGACTGCATTTTCTCACATTTTTTTATACAGAAATAAGCTTTTTGCTCTTGAACATTAAATTTTGCATCCTAAAAATTTTCTTCATCTCAGTTAGATCATTAATAATAATTTTAGATGTCATTTCATTGATTTCATGGTGTAAACAATTTATCTTAATTTTTTAAGAATGAAATTAACTTTCTTTTTTTACGTTTCGTACTTTTCCTTTTATTATTATAGCAAACATTCAGCATTTATTAGTTGTCATATTTTTATAAATATTACAAATTTAAAACAAGATTTCATGTATTGTAGAGTATTAGAAGATACGAAAGGAAATAGCATTACTTTTTTTAAGTATAAATTACTCCTTTCAAAATTAGACCCTAAAATAAGATACTTCGATTTTTGTTTCAAAGTTAAATCAAATTTAAAAGAATAATAATAATAATAAGATATGTTAGCCATTTCTGAAAGTCTGTCTATGTGCAACCAATTAGGATTAAAATACAAATCTAACAATGTTATAAATGACATTTAATTCTAATAAGAATTTTATGAAATATCAATGTATAAATTTTGACCCTAAAAATATTTTTGTTGATACTTCTCAGGATTTGTTAAGTTCTGTAATAGCCAGACTCCTCCATTGGCAACTGAAGTTCAAATAAAATTGTCTATAAATTTGAATTAAAGCTAATTCCAAAAAAATGCTATTTTCTTTTTGATTATCATTCAATAAGACTTTTACCTTCAATGAAACGAAACAAATATTTTTTGTAATAATTTGTATATAGCAAAGTGTCATCACTATTATTAATGTTATTTTAGCAGCTTGTTTTATAATAATATAATATATGAAACTATAAATATTATAGCATAACTCACTCAGTATGGTTGTAAAAAAATAGATTCTGCTCTTAAGTTTATTCTCTTTAGTGCTTTATTTAATATATTTGTATTTGTCAGAATACTGTTCATTTAGTTAACATTTGCAGTAGCAAATACGATATATCCGGAATATATTTATCTTTATTTAGTCTAACTTAAATTGTAAATAACAGAGCTCAACTAATGGCATTAATTATTTTTATTTTTAAGAAATGTAGCATAACTATCATGAGTTTTACATGACCTAATTTTACTTTTTTTTACTTTTATCCTATTTTAATTATAAATAATATTGGATTTTAAATGTGCAATTTAATAATAAGCTATTGGCTGTTGAGAATTCACCTTATATACAATTTATGAAATTTTTCTTTTTTTTACAAACTTCGAAGTAAACAAAATCGAAATACACAAAAACAAATTAACGTAAAACATTGAAAATTAAGAGGATAAATCGACTTTATATAAACTTAGATATCTTTGGAATTCCAGCTTTATCATACAAATTTGTAGTAATTGTAAAATATTATTTATGCATAACTTGTAGGCAGGAAAATATGATTTTGTGCTTTGATCCAGTCGGTTTTATGCATTAATATAGTGTGGAATTTCAAATGTCAGGTATGGAAATGAAAACTTAGTTTCTGGAATTTTTAAATTTACAATTTAAGCATGTTAATTTCGAATTTTGCAGATATTTTTAAATTTCAAAATTAATTCAAAATATTTCAGAATATTTTAATTCTAAAGTAATAAATCCTTTTTTGAGAAATATTGAATAAAATATTCAATATTTAAATATTAATATTAAGTCATTTTAATTATTATTATAATTTTTATTTTTATACCTTAATAATTAGGGAACAGATTAATATAATGAAAGTATCAATTGAAAACTTTACTTTGAAATAACAACAAAATAATAACACATACAGAAGACAAATACATTCAAACCTAAAGACAGACAGATTCACACATACAGCAATGCTTTAACTGTTAGATAGAGCTTCGTACTGTCTTTTATTTTAAAAGTTTTTTTAAGTTTAGTATATTAATACTATTTACCTCGCAAGGGAATTAAAATATACGTTTTAAAGATATATTAATATTTGAATATTTTTTTTTTATTTTACGATATTCTTCTTTGAAATTCTAAAAATTTCTCTAAGACTTTAACACTTGTACATTCTCTCTTGCAGAAAGTGTATTAGGCAATGTAACTTTACACATTTTAAAAACTAATTACGAAATTCTTGTAAATTTAAGATATATACATAATTTTTATGTACAAATTGTATATATACATTTTTTCTTTTTATTTGGCAAATATTTCTATTATTTGCTCACTGAAATGTATATGAAAAACAAATATTATTAATAATAAAAAATTTATATCTCAGCTCTATAATTTAGTATTGACAGTAGAGAATAGTTTTGGCTTGAAATGCTATGTAAATATGTATAACGGTCTTTAAAGTTGTAGCAGAAGAAACGTTGCAAATTTTTTCAGCCTTCAAAACCAACTATGTATCAATTTAGAGCCAGGTCGTACTAATGAACATTTAGAATATCAAATCCATAACTTGTCTCTCTTGATTGTAATATCATAGAACTTAAAAAACTAATTCTAAAAAACAAAATCTTCTTAAAATCTCAATTCATATTATTTTTTCCATCTGAAAGATGAACATGGTACAATTCACATCCTCGAATCGCATTTCCCCGAAAACCATTTCGCAGACAGTTTCATTTCTTATCAGTAATAAGTTCTTATCGATGTTTTAATCAATAGTCCTAGCTCAAAAAACAGATAAGTGGTTTTGCTTTTAACCATTACAGAAACATTTCAGCAATTGAGGATCTGTGATTCGGTTATGTAGAGTTCAGAAAGCAAAGTCGCAACATTTGATTTTGTTTCTGTTCTTTCTTGTACAAACTGTAAATTTTTTTATGTTTATGATGTAATAAAAAATATGAAAGTTCCTCCGATTTTTTTTTCTTTCTTTATTAATTAATATTTGCTAAAAATGGAACAGATTTACAGTAACTTAGAGACAACACACAAGATTACGATAAAAAGCTGTAACACATTAAAAATACAAAAACCCGACTGGTTTCGCCTCTTGTTCGAAGGACGGATTTATTTTACGATATCACCCTTTCAGGGGTGGTGGCATTTAGATTGCGTGATGGAAGAGCCGCATACAATTCGTGGCGGAAGTCGGGGATTTTTTTCCGTCCGGTCCTAGGATTCATCCGGTCCTCTGCAACCGGATTTCTTTCAGAGGTTCAAAGGCGGGAGGGCATCAGGACTAACCTAACTTCATCGCGAGATCTTGAAACGATAGTGTCTATAGTGCAAGATAACGAAAGCACTCTCAACCCATGGTGGATGATGATGATAATCACAGTTGCGTCACTTAAGAACAGCAAATCATTACACAGAACAGTAATTAAAAAAAAAAAAAGGTCTTAAAGGCTTCGAACACAAACCTTTTCAAATCATAATACTAACCCTCATCACCTATAGAATTAAATATTCTCCATCAAGTATTCTGTAAGTCGAATTGCCATAAATAAACGAAAAGATGTATGACGTCATATAATAAGAACAATTCACAAATGGCGACACGATGCCATTAACTAATCGGAAGACTCAGATTACCACCAAGTAAATCTTCGCCAAAAAATTACTTCTTAACGTACCAAACAAACAACACGAAAACTTTTATTACAAATACATATAATCATCAACTTTTCCAATCCGTAAGATTTTTATATTTGACTTACAAAATGGCGTAATACATCATTCCGCACGTTCATTATTATATGATTTGAATTAAGTAATTCCTGGCAGTGACTACTTCTATTAGTTAATAAATTGTTAGTGTGTGACATAAAATATTAAACAAATGCTTAAGGAAGATTTCATTTACTGTCTTCATATTCAACATGAGAAAAATGATTGTAAAGAAAAATTTAACTTTTTTTTGGAATCCCATATATTTGTGAATAGGTTTCGTTTCGTTAGGATTTATTACAGATAGTCCCTAACTCAGGCCCAATCGACTTCCGAACATTTGCACTTGCGACCAATAATTTTCAAAATATAAAAAAAACCCGAACATTTGCAAAAAATTGAATATTTCAATATTTTTCAAATACTTTTTTGTATAGAAAAATTGGACGCATCTAGAACACGTATATACCAAATATCAACATAATCTGGACACATCTGATTATAGAACCAATGTTCGGTCCCTTGTCACTTTTTCAGAAAGTGTTTAGGCAAAGTCTACTAGAATTGATGGCGTTGGTGGAGGCCAATTTCCGCTCTCTGTTCTCTTGGAAACAGTCGTAATTGGTGGTTACCCTTAAAACAGTCGTAGCAGATGTGTTCGTTTGAAAATATTTATTCAATTTATTGCATATGTTTTGCACTTATTTATTCAACTCACTTCGCATTTATATATCTACATTTACATATGCACGTACCTATACTGTATATATATATATATATATATATATAAAAATTAAATATATATCCTTTTCCTTTTTTTGCGCATTTTCGACTTACGACCAAGATTGTCCGGAAGTTGTCCGAACCCTGGTTCCTGTAATGCTTAAGCCTAATTTTGAATCAACCCTTACCGTAATCTGATAACTTTCGCTTTGTCATCTTCAAAAGTTGGTACTGTAAAATAAATTAAGCGTAAACGTATTTTAATTATGGGTTGAAGTTCTTATTTATTCCTTATCGATCTAAGTACTGCACTGCAATCATCATATACGTGCTTCACTGCCATAAATAACGCATTTATAACTAAAATAAACACTGTATAATAAAATAAACCAGAAATAAAAATCCATATAAGGCCTATGAGAATAAACAACTTTACTAAAGCAACTACAGTAATGCACTTCCATATCTCACTCAGGAGCTTTTAGGATTCGTTACCCTAGAGAGCTTCGCAGTTTTCTATTCTAAAGAACTGTCGTAAAAGGAGCTGAAGAAAAGATAGAAAAATTCGTATTGACCATAACCTTCTTTTTCTTATTTGGACTGATGGAAGCGGCGATGAAAAATGGCGTTACAGGTGGACATTTAATCCGATGTAAATTTGAAGGAAGCAGATACAAGTCCGATGCTAGAGTCAATTGAAAACGGACTAAGTCCGAAGCGAGGCCGCGCGGTTGGCGTTGTCGCTATGACATCGGCCTCTCACCTCTGAGTACCCGGGTTCGGTTCTCATGTGGGTTTCGTGATGGTGGACGATCCGCGCTGGGCAGGTTTTCTCGGGGTTCTCCCGTTTCCCCTGCACTTCTCCCACCATACTTTCTCAGTCTTTCTCTTCATCTGTCCTTATTTCCGTGGGTTAGTACAATAGACCTCCGGTCGCAGTGCTTGGCTTCTCTGCCACCCACATTCACTACATAGACATAAACATAAGTCCGAAGCGAACTAATTCTGTCAATGACTGTACTATATTTGTCACATTATAAAGAAGTTCAGACACGATATCAGAATAGAGAAAAAAAACAACAACAACATATAATAAAAACTATTTCCTTAGAATTTGTAGTTTCACATCTACCATTATTAGATCATAATAAATTTTACAAAATATGTTGAAAGCATGAATAAATTTTTAAACATTAATTTATTAACATTCATCACCAAGATGTCCCTCACCTTTTGTCTTATCAACATGGATCTTATATGAGGAAAGTTTTTAGGTGCGCTGAACATAGTAGTTTGAATTAGAAAAAAAGCCGGCACACCTGCTGAATGCAAATTTAAATTTAATAAAAAAAGAAAGTACAACCTTTTAATTCAAACCTTTTTCAAGTACTGTACTTGAAATATTTGAAACTCAGAATAATAGAAGGAGGAACATCAGTGACTTTTAAATTTCTATCACTAGTTTTCAAGATAATCAGCTTCTGTGACCTTTGATCTTCTCTCAAATCATAAGAAAGTGAGAATTTGCATAACGACCATCTTTCAAGGACAAGTTGGGTCGATAGATCTGGATTTCCTAAACATATAAATGATTTCTTTGATTTTTGATGAAGGAAAACTATGACCAATACCAGACTGTTTCTGAAGCAATTTGGAAGTTGACAATAGCAGCTGTTACTTCTTCAGCGCCATCAAGCTGGCATTATCGTTTACAAAAACGTACCTACACATCTGGTGACGTATATACTTGTTTATTGTAGCCCCGAGCAATGAGGTCAGATCTTTGGAGTCATTGGCCGTTTCTTGAAGATCCCAAAAGCAACGAAAGGTCAATTTCAGCAACACCTGCTCCCTGGTCGTAAGAGAATTCATGTTTGCCATCGATTTTTCCGGTGAAAGAGAGACAAATTTTGTCTAAATACCTTTCGTAATTGAAATCCTCTTTTTATCAAAAAGCTAATAAAAATATGTTGTTTTGCATCAATACAATGCGTGTCGATGTTATAAAATGTTTATGACATTTAAGATTTAAAATAAAAATTGAATTCAAATCCTTAAAAAGCTTTGTAGGAAACTGATCTGGGCCGAAATTCTGTTTTTCCCCCAAACCTCCAGGCCACTCGGAATCTAACGAGATATGACTCATGGGGTTCCGACTTCCGGTTTGGACTGGGGACGGCGTTGCACATATACCCACAGACAAGTGAATTCAAACAGCTTCTCCTATTGGATCGCTTAAACAAATATTTTGAAACCACTTGAGAAATTATAAGTTTATAAGCAAAATTCAAATTTACAGATAAATACGAGAGTAAATTATTTTGCTTTATCTTGTAGCAGATTTAAGACTAATTTTTAAAAAAATCCAATTTGATTTTTAAATTAAAGTTTGGCTCTTTGTAATGGCACTCAATTTAAAAATTATATTCCAAAAAATGTTGGTAAACGGCCTCAGTTTACTACGCCAAACTATTTAACTATTATTTAGCTATTAAATTTAGCTATTAAATTTAGCTAAATTTCAGTTTCACATCGTTTAGCGTTATTATATATTTAATATTAATCACAAAAATGTATACAGCAGACAAATATCGTCTTTACAACGACAGAGCAGATTGTAGCGCCATCTATTAAAAACGCGAAAAATCATTAAATTCCAAACTACGCATGCGTAATGCAGAAAATTACAACTGTCTGATAGTTTCGATTTTTGTTTTAAATCTGAAGACAGATGTGTTATTAAAAATAGATAACAACAAAATATCCAACGATGTTTTAATGCAGTAATTAATAAAGAATTAAAAAAAATCGTTTCTGGCTTTCAGGAGACTTCTCAAGTATTTGATAATATACAAGGATGAAAACAGTTTATGTTATCTTGTACAGATTTTGATGAAATTTTATATTAGACATCCTTTCCGAAGTTATCAATCCAGTCAAAGTTTTATAAAGATTAAAGCAACAAAGGATTATTTAAATACATGAGACACAATTTAAGAGATTAAAGATATGCAAATCATTGAACAGCACGTTCTTTCATTATTCTTATTTTTCAAGTATATTTCGAATGGAGATGATGTAAGATTTTAATATAGATTGAAGAACTTTGGAAAGATTTGGGAATAAGTCCCAATTTATTCATTGGGATTGGGGAGAAGGTAAATTTATAAAGATATTGACAGTCAGTTATAAAAATACGAAAATTGAACTATGTCGTAAAGAGATTAATTAATAACTAAACAAAAGACATAGAAGAAATCTTAATTGAAAAAACTACTTGAGCCAAGATTCAAATAATTTAAATTAAGAATGTAATATGCTTCGCCATCCTAATTAAAGCATCAGACATTTAGAGACATTTGAGAAAAAGGAACGACTGGGTGATATATATCCTTACTTCGTAGAAAGAAATTTCCTCCACAATAAAAAGATACTGTGAAATGGTAGTTCAAAAAATTACTACCAGGAGAAATGACAGACTGCACATTTCTGCTGGTGGTAATTTTACTACAATATCTGATCTGGATACATTAAAATTCTTACATAAAACATCGCACATATTTGCCTACTGTTTATTTATCAAGCAATGTATCTCGTTTGAAGATCAGGATATTATATGGATATCTCATTTTAAAGACTACATTTTAAATTTCGCAATTTCTATTATCAAATTCCAAAATATTAGCGGCTATTGAAAGTAAAATTTAATGTAGTAAGTATTTGCTTATTTTTTCTGCTAATCAGCAGATAAATTAATCAAGAAATGTTTTTATTGTTATTAATCTGTTAACGAGAGTTGTACGTCAATAATAACCTATGTAAATCTAAACAAGATGGCGGTTGGCTTTCGCACCCTATGAACATCGCTCCGGCTGTCTACGATTTGTAAGTACTGTACTGTTATTTTTACTATCTCGTATACAACAGAGTGTATACCACGTAAATGACTACAGGAAGCTTAAAGTTAGTTGTCAGATTTACAGAAAATTATTAAAATCGGAGGAAATTCGCTGCTACGGATTAGAACGTGAGTTCATTAATAATATACTGATTATCAAAAGTTGATTTCAACAAAGAAAATCCCTCCAAAAGACAAAAGTTCGAAAATATTCTTTCTGCAAAAACATTACAACAAGGAAATGTTGGAAGAAATAATTCAGTAACATTATTTCAGAGTAATTCAGAGTTTAAAAAATGTAAAGAAAATTCATAACCCCCAATCGAAATGGAAGAGTCAGGAGATGGCTTTCAATTCAAAGACGAGACCATTTTAACAAAATTAAAGGGGTTTAAAGAACAATAAAAATAAACAAACAGAAAGTATGAATTTATACAGAGGATCAAGAGATTAAATAATTATTAACCACAAGTGAAATTAATTTTAAAACAGAATACAACTACAGTAGGGAAAAATTAACCACTACAACTCCAAGTTGAAAAATCTGGTAAAAAAAAAAAAATAAAAAAAATAAAACTGATCTTAGATTTGAATGGAGTATTAAAGCAACTTAATGCAAACTGAAATGAAACAGTAAGTTTTTTAAAGAACTCACAGTCTACTTTCCTTAAAATTTTATTCCATTTTTTTTATTATTACTGTTATTATTTCTTCCTTTCTTATTTTTTAATAATGCCTGCGTTTATTTTCAGTATTAGAATATAAGCTGAATATAAACAGTACAAATTTTCCATGAAAAATAATTAAATCTTTTTTTTTTTTTCATTTATATTGGCTAAAGTCGAGTAATTTGAATGGTCCGAAATTAATGGGTTAATTAAAAGGATTAATACCTATTGCTATATTAAAGAAATACGTCGTTTGGTGTAAACTGTTTAGTGTATGGAATTTTTAGAGCATTCTCGCGCTAATTTATCGACAAGGGAACCCTTGGAAAGATTTCCAATATAAACGTCTGATCACCTTTAGTTCTTAAATATGCATGCAGAGTTTCAAGAAGACTTATCAAAATTTATCAGAAGGCTTAGAAACAGATATTGTGCTCCCAGTGAATGATGGCCGCCCTGTTTTTGTGAGATCTGCGCATGTATCATCGATTACTCTGGTCAGGCACTTCCGTATGAGTTTATCACTGGACGTCGCCATTACGGTAAAGGCTTGTTACTTTGCAAAAGAGCATTGTATTTATAAATAATATATATTTATTTATTTATATAAATACTTATTGTTAGCAACTGGTATTGAAATAACGGTAAATAGTCGAGAGAAGTTTTAATTTGGCATTATCAACATGTCTTTCTCAGTGAAAACAGACGCCATCGTCCATTGTGACAGGAAAACATAATTGATCAGCTACCGGAAGGGCTGCGCAGTTCAAACTTCCGCCGGTCATCTTTCATTTTGAGGACAAATACAGATTTACCCTGATGCAGACTGAATGGTTTGATTAACCAAGTTTCTTAGGAAAAATCCTTAATCAAAATTGCAAAATCCTTAAGGAAACTAATTTATTTGTAATATTAGATGAAAAATAAATCAATTAGATTATTTTAAAATTGCTACATAAGACCAATAGAAAATAAAAATTGAATTTACTGAAGAATTTGATGAAATAATTAAAATTTTAAATTTATCGGTTACACAAAATAACATTTGGTAAAAGTCTAGTTAACGGCACCCTGGTTGACCGGAAGTCGATCGGATGAAATTTGTTTGGAAGGCTAATGAATGGGAAAAAATTTTGAAAGGGCCAAAATTGTTTTCAAATTTACCAATACATACATCCTGCAGCTGAGCAGACCTAATCTAACCTACAGCTAATTCGAATAAACGATTAGAACTTTATCCTAATTGAACATGTTAATAAGGGTGATTTATCTTAATCAATATAATAATAAAGAGATGCTAAAACAACTGTTTCACAGTGAAAAAAATTAATAATAATAATTGGGTAGATCGTTGTCTTCATAACACTGATAGGCCTAATTCAAACATGATTGGCAATATAATAATAAATAAGAAGTTTCAAAGAACTGGAAATCTGCTTTTAGTTCCTTAAAATGTCTTCATTTTTTTACTTTGGACTTTTAAAAAGTCATGAACTCAAAGAAACGAAAATGCTGCATTTAAATTTCCACTTATTATATCTACCGAAAACAAATAGTACAAAGTTCCCGTTTCTGTAAAATACATAAATCCCCATCATTTATGTAAACTTTTAAATCGGATTAATTTTAATCTAATCAGTGGATTTATCATTATTTAAGTGTGACAAATAAAAAGAGAAATAGGACAGATATCCATTGTTTAGATTCTGGTGCTTTTCAAATAGGATGGTTTTGAACGATCCATTGGAAGCTATTGTGATGGCGATCAAAATCGGTAGTTATTACGTTTGTCTTGTCCGTCCGTCCGTGTCTGTTCACCCTTAACAACTCCCGAACGGAAGATCGGATCGACAAACAGATTTCACCATGGTTTTCAGAGATCCAAACACCGTAGGAATGGGGTATGTTTAGGGACCAATGCCCCCCCCCCCCCCCATATTCGAGATATTTCGCATTATTGTCATTGTACCATCGTAAAAACTCCCTAACGAAAAATCGGATTGACAAACGGGCTTCACCATCGTGTTCAGAGGCCCAAACAACGTAGGAATAGACTATTTTCAGGCCCCCCCCACCCTAATGTTTGAGATATTTGGCATTGTTTTCATTGGATTTCCGCTATTAGCTAAACGTTAGAAATGCGACCTTTTCGTTTCAGTTGTCAGCTATAGCTTGATGCCTGAAATAAGTTCAGTACAAGGTCTCGGACTCATGTACTGAAGGTTGTCGGTTCTAATCCGTCTATATACTTTTTTATTTTCCTATTTTTTTAAAAAATTTTTTTTCTTATATTAAAGCACTTCCTCTTTTTTATTAATATTTTTAATTTTGTTTTTATTATTATGAGTCGCCCTTAAATTTATGCTTTAGCAGAAAATTATATTCACTTGTTCATTTTCTCTGGAAATAAAAGGCTACAAATATAAAATTAATCCCTTGGAGTCCTTTAATAAGAATACCAAGTTTCAAGAAGACCCGTTCAATCGCTCAAAATTTAGTAGGAAAGAGGAGTAGGAGGACGCCACAAATACACAACAATTGTTTTCTATCCTATTTCTATTAGTATCTCATTGGCTTATGCAATGAATAGTAAATCTTTCTTATTAATCCCATGCGGGCTGTTTGGTAGATTGAAATAGAACAATTTAATTAAATAAAATAAGAATTCTTGTTTTGTTTTTTTCAGAAAATATTAAAAATTCGTCTGTTTATATTCGACATTATATTTTTTATTGTAGACATTTCAAGTTGAAAATAAACGTAGATTTGACGTGTTTATTATTTTTACGACAAAAAAAAATGAAAAAAGAAAGAAAATGTAAGAAATTACATGTTAAGGGAAAGTAAATTCTTCGAAGCGCTTGTTTTCGTTTTGTTATGAATTTCTAGTTCTTTTTCTTTTTGCTTTCAAATAATATTTTATTTCTTAAAATGTACAGAAGAATGCAAATATCTTGATTTCTAATTAATTTAATCAATATTTTGAATTTGTCCTTAAATCAAAATTAAATCAAAATTAATTTTACATTGCACTGCTTTTTTCCAAGATGGAGAAATTTCTTTTTAAGGGCTTGTATTAAAATGAAAAGTGAATATTAATCTGCAAGAGTTTGCGCTTTACAGTATTGAAACCGAATGTTTAAGCTTCAAACGCTTTATTCTGGAGTCAGCTCAGCTTTTGAAGTTTTAAAGCCTGGTCACAAAGCATTAGAACTGTTTCGAGAACGTTATAAGTGAAAGTATATATTGACAACGCCCTCTAACACTGAATTCGATATGGTTCCATTGGAAGCGAGTTATAATTCTATGCACAACACAATCATCGATAAATAGAACAGATTTAATTTGAACAAGCCTAATATTTTCGTAAATGCTTTCTATACTAGTGTTTATTTCAACAATTTTATGTTATGATTATGTTTCATTATCTTGGTTTTTTTTGTTTTTTTTTTGTTTCTTTGTTTCTTACATTGTCCTGGATTTTAGTGATTTTGTAGTTGCATTTTACGCTTCAGCGAATGGACGTTAGGCCTTTCATAAAATGGCTGTGTAGTCCCAGTGAATCATCTTTTTTTGATAAAAGCTATTATTTCTAATTTGGAGCTGTGATTTCCTTTGAGTTTTGGTTTAATTATTCGTATTTAATGATAAATCTTTTGCAGACACATTTGGCACTGTAATAGATGACTCGAAGACCAGAATAACACTGAATACATGGACATAAGAATAGGCCTATTTACTAAATACTGTAAAACTAAATGAGATATTTCTTAAATGGATTTCAGTTATGATCTCCAGGAAAACTAATTTCTCAATGTTCATCTTAATAAAATTAAGGGAGTCCTTGTCTTATTTAGATTTGTAGAAATATGCTTCAACTCATATAAAATCGTCAAATTATTTTTTTGCCATGATCTGAATTTGGGCAAGCTTGAAACTAGGGATTAAGTAAGTCCATGTTTTTCTACATTTGTAACAATAGTTATTTGTTTCCTACACTGAAAAATAAAGTAAGTTCTTGATTCTGAACTTCTATATAAATAATAGTGCTTTGTCATGTTTGGAAAGAAAAATTTCTTGGCTTTTTACACTTCCTACTTTCGTATTATTAAGTCGACCATCAAAGAATGAGTTGTCTCCTTTTTATGCGAAATCTTGAATTTCAGAAAAATCTTTCAATTTCTTTTAAATGCTTCATTAGCTATCACAGTTGAAATACAGTGATATATATGTATTGACAAATAGTTCACATGGTGATTCGTAAATTGTATTAAAACATAATCCATTCTATTGGCAACATTCTTCTCCAATAAAAAGAAAGATACATATTTTTGTTTTCCATTGTTTAAATGCTGAGTTCATTTACTCAGAGTCCGTTCATCTTATCTTGTATACTAATATATAAAGCTGAAGAGTTTGTATGTTTGAATGCGCTAATCTCAGGAACCTACAGTCCGATTCAAAAAATCCTTTTTGCGTTAGATAGCCCGTTTATTGAGGAAGGTTATATCCTGTGTAACATCACCCTACGACCAATAGGAGCGGAGCAGTAAACATAAACGTCAACCAACGCGTGCGGCGCACGACGAGAAGCGAACATTACCGAGAAGGGCAGAATTAAACGCGGGTCATACCGCGGGGCATCGCTCGTGTATTATATAAGCATTCAAGACGGGGGGGGGGGGTCATCCTTAGCTTATTTTTGCTGAAAAGGGGGGAGGGGGCATCAGGCATGCTTACGTTTGCTTTTGTAAGACAGACAAACTTGCACGCGTTAAAATTTTGATATAATTATGATTGTTTTAATTTATTGTTCAGTGGTATTTACTGATAATGATTTGGCAAATATTACATAATCACAAGGGAGGGGGGGGTCAGGCATCTGATTATTTCCGTTTACAAGAGGAGAGGGTCTAAAATGACTAAAAATGTGCTTACGTAATATTTGAATGGCCTCTCAGGTCTTACATTAAAATTCTATTACTTTTTTTAAATACAGCTTAATACGTCCATCTTCTTAGGATAAATCAAAATATTCGAAACTACAGTATGTTTGAATTCTTTGATTTCTATATAGGTGTAAGATGTAGATATGAAATAATTTAATATTAAGTTATAGTTATAGATATTACTTGAAAGTAGTTACTGTCAGACAAAACATCATAGGAATTTTAAATTTATATTAACAATACTTAGCTACATAAAAGAAGCTTTTCAACTAAATAGAAACATATTTAAATTCGAAAATAGAGATTAAAATACTTCTGTTTTATTATTTATTTAAAAGAAACTGCTTTTTATAACTATCGACAATACTTTGT
>JAFIDM010000004.1:48832572-48845364 GCA_023159025.1 Thereuonema tuberculata
CTTATTTACTCCCACTACGATTTTACCAGCTATAAACACACCACAATATAATACAAAGATACAAAGAATCAGGAAGCGACCTATTTGGGAGCTATTGTGATAGCGACCAAAATGGTAGCTATTGAGTTTGTTCTGTCCGTCCGTCCACACTTAACTCCCGAACGAAAGGTCGGATCGACAAACGGATTTCACCATCGTTTCAGACCCGCAAACAACATAGGAATAGGGTATTTTCAGGAGCTAATGCTAATAGCTTATTTCTGCTATTAACTTAAATATTAAAAATGCAACATTTCATTGTCAGCTATAGCTTCATCGGTAAAGTCTGACTCATACGCTGGAGGTTGTCGTTCGTATCAGTATATAATGTTTGTTTGCTTTTTTGTTTTGCTTTTTCTCTTAATTTTTTTTCTGTACATGCGCGTAGATTTTTTTTTTATTTTCCTGATTTTTGTTTTCCTTTCGTTAATGTACTTCCTTTTTTTCTATTTTATTCTTTTTAAGTTTTCTTATTATTATGGGTCGCCCTTAAATTTATGCTTTAGCACAAAATTATATACACTTTGCAAAGTTATTTAACATCGAAAACAAAATACTAAGTCAAATTTATATTATAATTTAAGATTTATTTTCTAATTACATGAAATTAGATATAACCAATGATTCCTTAAGGAAATCCTGATAAAAGGAGATGCAACAAAGATACAGTTTCACATTATTCAACAACGGTAAATTTATAACATCAAACACTATATAAATACTTCGTGAGAAAATAATTGATAATATTTCAGGTTGCTAACAAATTTTAATACAAACATTTATGAAATATTTTCTTATTATTTCTATATATTAATGGGAACTATGATATGAAATTTTCATAATAATTTTTGTTGATACTCTGTTTCTTTGTTACATTACATTTTCTTAATTCTTTTTAGAATAAAAATAAATACCAAAGTTAAACATTTAGTTACTATTAATTTCTAACCCCATTTTTCTTGTTTCACATTATTTCTATAATGTTTTCTTATTTTCAAAAGAAGCTAAGATACAACTTATGTTGTTTTCCATTGGCGTTCATCCGACTTTGAAGTTCTCTCACAGCAGTTTTCTCGGCTTCCGAAAGATTCAGCAGACGAATATAAAGATCAAAGCCTAAACATAAAAATAAATGAATTAAAAATAGTACAAAGCAATTCCGTAAAGTTCCGTAACAAATATTTTCTGCAAGTCAATTTCGTAAAGTTAATTTCGTAGCAAAGTTGTTTTTGTTTTATTTGAAGATTACTTTACTGTCGCGACGCTATGTCCCAAAGGCTGAATTATTAACTTGACCACCTGATGATTCATCCTTCAAAATAGCAGTGTTGAAATAAGAGGAGTCAGAACATCTTTTCTTATGGACAGGATACTGCCATTATGCTAATGATTCCCTATATTTCCTTAATATTTTTATATTATTGATTGTCAATTTTACATAATAAAGAGAATTTATGTGTATGAAAGTTTATATTTATATTTATTACTATCAAAAAAGAGGTACGGGAACTCAACATATTTACATTGAACTCGACTTGTCCAAACACTAAAATGGTAGCGAGTTCGGTTTTTAGATTAAAAATCGTAATTCGAGATCCACTTTCAATTCACATATGGAAAGACTTTCATACCTTTAATCTGCATTAACTCAGGTATTACAGGTTTTATTTTATTTCTATAATATGCGCGAGGTAAAAAATTTTAGGTAGGTTGAAGTTCTCGTAAAATATTGTGTTTTACTTAATTATATATAAGTATTTGAAACATCTGTTAAGATGAATAAAACTAAATAGGAACACAATTGACACGCACAATTTACGCAAAGGATTCGCACCCCGAGCTGTCATCGTGAAGAGACTGGGACGGACCGTTTCGCACTTGTTATGTGCTCATCAGCCAGCCAAACTCTACCGATAACATGCTCAGGAGGTGCGAAACTTTAGCTATCCCGGCTCTTGCTCCCAAGAGCGGGACCACTCCCCAAAGAAATACAAAATAAAAATTAATAAAACGAGAAAATACAATACTTCCTCCCCTCGGTGCGGGTTCCTGTACGTGGTGAGGGGACCACCCATGGAGGGTTCTCTTTTCCATGAGCTACTCTCCATGGGTCCTAAACGCCCGCCCCCGAATCCAAGGTGGAAGGCATCGTGCCGATGGATGTGTGGCACTACGGGGTTATTTTAGTGTCATGAACGATCCCTGTGGAAAAAAAAAAGATTGCCTGGCAACAAATCACAGTATTTAAACTGCTTCGGCAGTGCCTTCCAGGCAGATATGGGGATAGCTGCCTGGTGACTGTTCTTTCCCCAGCTAAATTTTTTGTGTATGGATTCTAATTTTTTTCCTTTATTGGGAAGCAATTCCCACACCGTCGATGTTCGCTCTTCTTCTATTATCACTCAGACCTTTCTAATCATGCATTCCTTAACCCCTGAGACACCTTTATCTAAACTGTCCCCTTTTCTCATCTCCAAAGCACTTTCAGGTGTAACTTCAAATATCAAGTCAGTCAAGAAACTGCAGTCTGGCGATTTGTTAATCCAGCTGCCTTCTTCAAAAGCTGTGGACCAACTACTTAATTTGACAACTCTGGCAGATACTCCGGTATCTGTCACAAAGCACAAGACTCTAAACTCTAGTCGCGGCGTGATCCGCGAACCAGATCTGGACGGTCTATGTGATGCTGACCTTCTCGAAGGCTTTGCTTCGCAGGGTGTGACTGCTGTCCGACGGATTAACGTTCGTCGTGACAATAAGGAAGTACCCACTCGAACAGTTGTTCTTACTTTTAACACCTCCACACTGCCCACGAGTGTTACAGCTGGCTATCTTGGCTGTCCTGTACGTCCTTACATCCCGAACCCTTTGCGCTGCTTCAAGTGCCAACGTTATGGTCATGGCTCTGCAGCTTGTCGTGGCAAGTCCATCTGCCCTAAGTGTGGTGAGCCATCCCACGAGTCTACACCGTGCACTTCGCCTCTCAAGTGTGTCAATTGTTCTGGAGACCATCCTTCATACTCTCGATCTTGTCCTCGTTGGAAGGAGGAGAAGGAGATTCAGACTATCAGAGTTAAACATTCTCTTTCTTATCCCGAGGCTCGGAGGATGCTTCTTGCTGTGCCAGCCCAAAAGACTTTTTCGTTTGCAGTAAAATCCAAACAGACAGCTTCAATCTCCTGTCAAACAGACATCACTTGTCCTCCTCGCGAGTCCTTTTCAGCCATATTTCAAAACATTGCTACTCCTACCACAACAGTTCCGTTACAATCAACTCAATCTACGTCACAATCCACCATGTTATCTTTGCCAGTTTCTTCAAGTACTTCTAATATCCCTGCCGGTCTCAACTTCACTCAGAAGCGACCATCTGTATCTCCACACCGACCTTTTCATCGCACTAGTTCACATTCACGTTCACCTTCTCGTGGCCGTCGGAGACATTTCTCTCCTAGACGGTTTTATGAAGACGATCTGGAGGACTCCTCCAAACACCCAAACTTTAGGGCACCACCAGCACCTCCACCTTGATTTTTAGGCTTTTACCCTTTTTTATCTTTTAATGGCCTTACTGTATTGGAATTGTCGAGGACTTCGCTCCAACCTGAACGATGTTAAAGCCCTCCTTTCTACAAATCATCCAGTCTGTATGTGTCTCCAGGAAACTTTTCTTACAGGAAACGACACAGTTTCTCTTCCAGGATATTCCATGCTGAGTAAACAGCGGACCGATAGAAGCGGCGGAGGCGTTTGTCTCTTTATTCGACATGATACTCCATCCTCTCATGTCCCACTTACGACTTCTTTGGAAGCTGTTGCTGCTCGCCTTTCCACTAGCCGCCTTTTCACTATCTGTAGCTTATATCTGTCCCCCACAGCCCCTGTTTCGCTTACAGACATTGCTCAGCTTCTGGATCAATTACCGACTCCGTTTCTCTTAGTCGGAGATTTCAACGCTCATTCTCCTGTGTGGGGTTCTTCATCCACCAATCCTAGAGGTGCTGTTATTGAAGATCTTTTAGTTCGGCGTAATCTTTGTATCTTTAACACAGGCGCCGCAACTCATTTCTCATCCTCGCCAATATCTTTCTCTGCTATTGATTTAGCTATAGGTTCTGCATCACTCTTCCCCCATTTCTCATGGGATGTTATCAACGACCCTGGTGGCAGTGACCATTTTCCAATCATTCTCAAAGAGCTCCCTCGTTCAGCTGTTTCATCACCCAGTCGTCATCGCTGGAAATTTGACTCTGCTGATTGGATAACTTTTACTAGCCGCTGTAATCTGGAGGCCATTGATCTTTCAGCTACCATTGATCAACTTATTGACGAGGTCACTCATATCATTATTTGTGCTGCCAAAGCAACAATTCCACAAACATCTGGACGATTCCCTCTGCATCCCAAACCTTGGTGGACTAGTGACTGTACGTCTGCACAGAAGATTAAGCAGAAAGCTTGGAACATTTTCCGCCGTTATCCGACTTCTGCCAATCTTTTGGCTTTTAAGCGAGCACGTGCTTCTGCTCGTCGTATCCGTCGCATTGGTCAGAGGGAGTCGTGGCAACGTTTTGTTTCATCACTAACTTGCACTTTGTCTTCAAAGACCCTTTGGGATAACATTCGTAAGATGCATGGAAAGTACAGATCTCAATCTATGCACATACTGAAAGAAGATGGAAAAGAAATAGCTACTATCTCCGCACAAGCTGAAGCCCTTGGACGTGCTTTTGCACGGAATTCCAGCCCTGCACTTTTATCTCCTACTTTTCAAACGATTAAAGACCGTGCTGAAGCTATTCCTTTAAAGTTTTCTTCTTCCAACAGAGAACCATACAATCTCCCATTTAGTTTACAGGAATTATTGTTTGCACTAGACACCAGCAAAAATACTGCCTGCGGCCCTGACGGAATTCATTATGTGATGTTGCGACACTTATCTGTTTCGTCGTTGAATGTTCTTCTGTCCATCTTTAATAAAATCTGGTTGGAACATTTATTTCCTGATAGTTGGCGACGAGCTATAGTCATTCCTTTTGCCAAACCTG
The DNA here is from genome assembly GCA_023159025.1 of Thereuonema tuberculata. Classification (NCBI taxonomy): domain Eukaryota; kingdom Metazoa; phylum Arthropoda; class Chilopoda; order Scutigeromorpha; family Scutigeridae; genus Thereuonema; species Thereuonema tuberculata. Next base: position 48,837,660 of record JAFIDM010000004.1, read on the forward strand.
GTAAAGACGCCAGTGATCCAAATAATTATCGCCCCATTGCCCTCACTAGCTGCTTATGTAAGACGCTTGAACGAATGGTAAATCGCCGCCTTCAATGGTATCTTGAAGCCAATAAACTTCTCGCTACCACACAGTGTGGTTTCCGGCAGCATCGCTCTACGGTTGACCATCTTGTACGTTTGGAAGATGCTATTCGCACTGCATTTGTTAATAGAGAACACCTCGTCTCCATTTTCTTTGACTTGGAGAAGGCATACGATCGCACCTGGAAATTTGGCATTTTACAAGATCTTCATCATTACGGCCTTCGTGGTCACATGCCTATTTTCATTCGCAATTTTCTTGCGAATCGTACCTTTCAAGTACGTCTAGGATCTACGCTCTCTACATGTTATCCTCAAGAACTCGGAGTACCTCAGGGCTGTGTCTTGAGCGTTATCCTTTTTTCTGTAAAGATTAATGGCATCATTTCTGTTTTGCCTTCGTCAGTTCACCACTCTTTATATGTTGACGACTTACAGATCTCTTGCAGTTCTGTTAATTTGCGTCTGATTGAACGACAACTGCAGTTAGCTCTACATCAGTTGCAGACTTGGAGTGTTTCTAATGGTTTTACTTTCTCACAATCCAAGACTGTGTGTGTCCATTTCACTCGACGTCAGGGAATTTTTCCTGATCCGCAGCTGACTCTTGGTGGCGTCTCACTTCCATGTGTGTCTCAGCATAAATTATTAGGCCTCCTTTTTGATAAGAAATTGACTTTTAAGGATCACATACTTGACCTTCGGAAACGGTGTCTTTTAAAACTAAATTGTATCAAAGTGCTTTCGCATTCCAAATGGGGTGGTGATCGCTTGGCCTTGTTGCGCATTTACTGAGCCCTTATTCGATCCAAATTGGATTATGGCTGCATTGTCTATGGCTCTGCGCGACCGTCTGTCCTTCGGACACTTGATCCTGTACACCATCAGGCCCTCCGCTTCTGCCTCGGTGCTTTCCGTACTTCACCGATTCCCAGCCTGTATGCAGAGGCTCTGGAACCGTCCCTGCACTTTCGTCGACAAGTTTTGTCTCTCCAATATTTCGCCCGTATTTCTTCACTTCCAAATAATCCTGCTTATCAATGTGTGTGTCGTCCTCGTCAACGACGTCTTTTCACCAATCGTCCTTCCATTATACCACCGTTTGGACATCGGGTGACGACTTGGCTCAATACACTACAGCTCGCTGACCTTCACATTGCCACTCTACCTACTTCACCATCCGCGCATTGGAAATATCCTCTACCCACCTGTGATTTCTCTCTTCGTACTTTTGCGAAAACCAACACTCCCTCGACAGTCTTTCAGTCTCTGCATCAAGATCATTTGTCCCGTCACTCTGATTTCAACATCTTCTATACCGACGGATCTAAAGGTGCAGATTATGTTGGAGCTGCTTTTTACACTGCTACTTTCAGTCGTGCTGTTCATCTTCCTTCTGAGGCATCTGTGTTTTCTGCTGAGCTTTATGCCATCTTCCTAGCTTTACAGTATGCTTTGCAGGAGAAGTTTACACACACACTTATCTATAGTGATTCTGAGAGCGCTTTGCGGGTACTGTGCAGTCACACCCTGAAGGGTCACCCTTTTGTTTTATCCATTTTAGATTTTTTACAGCGTTTTCACCGTTGCACTATCATTTTCTGCTGGATCCCAGGCCACGTCGGCATTGTCGGCAATGACCACGCTGATTCTCTCGCAAAGTCTGCTGCTAGTTTACCCTTGCGACGGATCTCCACTCCGGCCTCTGACATCTACGCACTTATACGTTCTCGTCTCCGATCTGCCTGGCAACACGAATGGGATGCTCTTCACGGCAATAAACTTCGTCTTGTCAGTCCTTCGTTATCCTCTCCTGCCATTCGACTGTTTCCAACTCGCCGGAAGGATGTTCTTCTGGTGCGTCTGAGGATCGGCCATACAAGACTGACACATAGCTACTTATTGCTCAATCGTCCACCTCCCCAGTGTTCTACGTGCAACGTTGTTTTAACCGTCCATCATATTTTAATTGACTGTCCTGCTTTTACTCAACATCGTCGTCAGTGCTTTTATCCTCTTTTTAAATTTCATGTTCCTTTTCATATTTCATTGCTTTTAAATGATAATGATCTTTTACCCATTTCATCAGTTTTATACTTCATTCATCAATGTGGCCTTGCCACTCTATTGTAATTCTCAGATTTTTTACTTTTCTTCTAAATACCTATCATTTTACCTATATCCTATTATCTTACTTTGCACACTACCTGTTCTTTTCTTGTTTTTGTCCTTTTTAGCTAGATACATGTAGTTAGTCTTCATTCCATTTTCTTTTCTTTTTTACCTTTCTTGGCGCAGCTTAGCCGCAGCTGCTTTTGCGCCATTAAACACCAACCAACCAACCAACCAACAATACTTCCTTGGCCTGCAACTCGCAAAGCACAAAAGGAATTTAATAGCAGCATTAAATAAGAAATACGCTGTAAATAGAAATTATTAACCTTTCTTTAACGTGCGGAGTGAACTATCCTTTGCGTAAATTGTGCGTGTCAATTGTGTTCCTAGATAGTTCACTCCGCACGTTAAAGAAAGGTTAATAATGAATAAAACTAAATTTATAATTGAAGTTTGGAAGTAAAGCATCTTAAGAACTAAAGATTACCTTGAAATTTCGAATAATTAATAATATTCGTTATTTAAAATCAAATACAAATATGGAGATTTGCTGCAAAAGGCAATAAGTCACTGAAATTGAAAAGTCTAATTGTAACTTTTTAAATTCTTGCTTGTTGAAATTTACAGATATGTGAATAAAGTAATCAGTTGAAGAGTATTGTATCTCATTGAAAGATGCTACGAAAATAGCGTATATAAGCAAACAGGAAGGAAATCCAAGATCAGTACTTATTGATCACGTGATCAATTGGGAGTTCCTGATAGGTTGATTGTAGTTCAACCCTCTTCATGATGTTTCCTTTGGTATTTGTTTTAATTCTTTCGTTCAAAATCTAGATTAGTGTGCTCAATAAGTAATGAAAATTTATTACATTATTATGTTTGGTTTAAATAAAAAAAAATTGAATTGAACTTCACCCAAAAGTCTGATAAAGAAATTTTTCGTAAAACAAACCGAAAACAATCGCTTCAAAACAGAGGTATATGGAAACCAGACATATGATAGACTAGACCTTATCTTATGTAATTTTTACAAAATCAGGGATTCAGGAATTTTACAGAATCAGGGATTATATTATTGTACATGTGAATGAAATGAAGCAGACAGCAAAGAAAACTTCGGATTGAACAGTAAACTCGAAAAGAAGGTTCTTTAGCAGGTAAAGAATTACATATCTTAAAAGTCCGATCACTAAAAAGTAACAGAAGACTGGGCATCAAAATACCAGAAGCTTCAACGGTAAAAAAATCTGTTTCATGAAACAACATCAGCAATAGATGTAGATCAGAAAGAAGATATTTGTAAATACTAGAAGATGATTTTGGATTGGACTTCTAACATATTGGAGAGTTTGTTATTACATTCTGTTTTGCTGATTCGGATATTTGGAGTGTAAATTTTTAATAAGGATTTCGAATTTTTTTAGAACTCAATTTCGTTCTCATTAAACGCTTATCTTAAAATACTGAAAGAAAAAAAATAAATTTTTATGATAATTTGAATCAAACAGGCATTAAGTTCTGATTAAGAGGCTGCTGACAACAAAAATACCAATAAAACTATACTTCTAGCGAGCACGATGTTATTATTTTTTCCGATTCAAGTTTTTCATGACTTCTATTCCATGCCTTCAAATTCGTCCTGGACTTATTCTATCCTGATTCTACTCAAAAACAAAAAACCAATAACAAATATAAGAAAAGGAAATTTAGATAAGTTTGTCTGCAATTTCTGTTTCTATTTAAGTGTCTTGATGCCTTTTGCAGCTCATCTTCTCATCATGTTTTATTTACCGGAATAATCTCTATTTTGAAGAGAGCAAAGATTTTCAATGATGTCGTTAGAGACATTGGCTGTGATGGTCAAAGAATGGAGATGAGTGGCTGAAGAAACAAGCTCTGTAACCGATCCTATCATATCCTCCGTCATTACCATGTCATCAGTATTAGGCTGGCATTTCAGCGTTTCTATAGGAGCACAAATAATACATTGGAACAAAATGAAGGGAGAAAATAAATACCGTAAATATCATTCCAAACAGATTTATATTATTCTTCTAAGATATATGTTTGACAAGCGAAATCTAAAAAAACAAACAAAAAAACGTAGCAATAGTTGTCTTTGAAGATCATTGCTTTCATTTTTCGCCAATTTATTTAATGGTGCAATCGAATACTAAGACTGATGGTCCGACATCTGGGCAATTATATGACATTTAATTTGATCTCTAGCTATTTCTTTGTTCTCTCTTTTTTATTGCATTAAAACTAAAAATAAACTTCAATATTATTAGTCCTAAATAGGATTACAAAATATACACAGTTTATAAATTAAATCTAAAAAAGACGTTCAGAGACGAAGTATGTAAGAACTGGTATGGAGTTTTATATATATAGCTAAAGTAAGAGAAATCTTTAACAGTAATTACATGCAAGAAGTGGCACAATATATAATAAACGTTATCAATACAATCAAATGCTTATCCTATCCATTAACAATGATAAATAGTATTTCTGTCATAAAAATTTGTTTTCTTCAGTTATTTGTGAAACAGAAAGCTAATTTTTTTCTATCACTCTGTTTCGTATAATTCTCATACTTTTGTATTCAAAGAAGATATTAACTAGTTTTCTGTAATTAAGTTCTTTTTTATCCATAGTAAGTGTTAACTTTTAATATTTATATTCTGATAGAATGGAATCCTATTTTGCAAGTGCCTTAAAATATGCAATACCCTCGTTTTCGATTATAGCAAAAAATATATATATCCACACTGTTGAACTGGTCAATATATACCAGGGTTGAACATGTGTTGAACACATCATAACAAAACATTTGCTGATAGTTACATACTTTTCTTTTGCCGATTTGAAAATCACAAATAGAATTAAAAAGTATTAGTAGTGTATTTACAGAATGAGTAAAACATTATGGAATGGACTGTTCGGAGTGCTGTATGGATTTGCTAGGATGAGGCATTTTCAAAATTATTAAATCTGTCGGGATCTCTGAATATATAGAATATAGTCTGAAAGGGGTATTTCCATATATTGACATCTAGACATAATTCGAAAAATAGCCTGAAGATATTCAAAATATACATGACGGAGACAGTGACCCCTCTATAACTAAAAGTAAGAAAATAAAAATCAAGAATCAAAAGTGGAATTCAAATCCTTAGATAGCACTCAGGCTACCTTAAAAGATATTTGACCACAAAGAAAAGAAAAGAAAAAGAAATAAAGAAATAAATAACAAACCCTCTACTGGGTAAAAGAAAAGCAATAAATTCAAATAAGAATGCCTTTTGAGTCCACCTGTTACTCTGGGACGGCCGTATCGAACTTGTTGGGCTCTCTTTAGCCAGAGCTAATCAAGCTGATAGCACTAGCTGATTAGCTCTGGCTGAAGAAAGCCTAACGAGCTCGAAACGACCCTCCCAGATCTGCTCGACTCAAAAGGCATTCTTATTTGAATATTCAAGATATAATGTGACTCACTCATCAATTTTGATAACTAAATGTCAGTTTTATCCATGTTTTTCTATTTGCTTTGTCTTTCATGAAAATTTCATTGAATTTCATTTTAATTATTTATTTGATTTTCTTTTATTTAATTTATATATTTTTTTAGCGTTTTTCGGTTAACTTCAGCGTTAAATTTAGTTGAAGACTGCTCAAATAAACTGCAGTTACTTACAAGCAATTGTCGCAACCAAACTGTAAAATCTAAATTTTTTTTTTATTCCATTCCATCTCATGGTTTCATTAAATTCTACCTGTTATTTTGTCGGATTTGAAAGTTTTAATTGAAAACTTATAGAATGAATGAATTGTAATTTTTATCGAAAATTGTAATTGAAGTTCTTCGTTAAAAATTATTATAAATAAGAACACTACATTAACTGAATGTCAAAATTATCTTGTTAAATTTGGTTCCAAAGTCACATTTTTAAAATGGCTAAACTATAGACTTGCAGATTCAGATCGTAACTAGCAGATCTGAAATATTGCTGTGTAATTTTTTGTTGCTACAGATATCTTTCACCAATGATTTGGCATCTAGAACTTGCTTTCATTAGGTCAGTTCTATACAGACCAAAGGTATCCAAATATCTAAAATCTTACCATTGGTTCAGTTTCTGCAAATTCTGTTTTTTCATCGATTTTTAAACAACATAACTAATCAACATCAGGATTTAAGAAAGTTAATAATTCTGACAGTAAAAATTTATGGAACCTACCTAAGGTAGCTGCAAAGTTGCGTTTAAGATATCCAAAACAAACATCATCGAAAATTTTCTTGATATTCAGGTGAGCCAAAGGTATTTCGGTGCATAAAACCAGCTGCATATTTGCAAGATTGGTAGAGTCATCTATTAACAAACAGACAAATATCGATAAAAATTAATATAACATGTGGAAAAGGAGACATGATCAGCAATCACATTAAGGAAATTCTTAACACAATAAGAACTAATTGCTTTAATGATTATTAATACCAACAACAAGTTCCTAAAAGAACTTAATCCCTACTTGCTTTAATGATTTATTTTTGTCGACCCATTTGGGAGTTGCTGTGACAGCGACCAAATTCGGTAGCTATTGCCTTTGTCCTGTGCATCCGTGTCTATCCATACCCCCCGACATACCCCCGAACGGAACATTGGATGGACAAACGGATTTCATCATCGTATTCAGAGGCCCAAACTATATAGTAATAGCTTTTTCAGGGGCCAACCCTCATCCCCATGTTCGAGATATTTGGCATTGTTTTCATTGGATTTCCACTATTAACTTAAATGTCACAAATACAAACATCTCATTTCAGTTGTCAGCTGTAGCGTGAACTGCAAGGTCTTTGACTCATATGTTGGTTCGAATCCATGTATTTACTATTTTTTTTCTTCTCTTAATCGTTTTTTTCTCGATGTCCACGAAGATATTTTTTGTTTGTTTTGTTTTCTCGTTTTTCTAGCTTTCTTTTTATTTTTTTGATTTGCTTAAAATTATTCCGATTTAAAGAATCTAAGTAATGCTGAATTAATCCATTAATTAAATGAAAATATGACTATTTCTAATTATCAGATATTGTAATTTAAAAATAAAAAAAATGAGATTTTTCGTTTGTATCGTTTTCTTGATTTTAGAAAAGTAAAGAAAATTAAAAAAGAAAATTTTAGGACAGAGATTGCTCTACAGCCTAGAAAGGAAATTATGCTTCAAGTTCTCTCAGGAACCTATTGTTTAACTATCAAAAGAGAAACTGTCTTTCTCTAGCCTTTAATATGTCAATGAAAACTCCTGAAAGCACTTTTGACAGACCCGACCGATATAGCCGATAACCTACTGACTCGTCTACATGCTGGAAGTCTGGGTTCGAATCCAGGGAAAGGCATGGATGTTTTCTTTCGTTTCAGCTTCTTTACTTTCTCTTCTTCCGTGTTGCCTGTGGCCGTTTTATCTTCATTCTAGGTTTTACACTATAGGTCTGCGATGGAGGTACA
>JAFIDM010000004.1:48854543-48958501 GCA_023159025.1 Thereuonema tuberculata
TCTACTTGTTGAAGACCATCGGATATGACGTCTACTTGTTGAAGATGTTTACTCTTCAGTCAAACATTAATGAAGGTCATTGTAGATAACATCAAGCTGTAACATTAGCTAAGTATATCTTTGATACTTATAAAGCCCAATCGCAATTAGAAACAGGAGATTGCAATCAGTTCACTAAAAAAAACCAAGGGCCAATTATCCAAGTCTTTGTTTTAGATATTTGGCAAAAATAAGGTGGGTGTCCGTGTTAAAAAAAAAAAGCCACGAATGGATCATAGTTTCAAAACCGTATGAAAATTCCTTTCATTTTTTAAGTGAATCAGAAAAAATGAGAAAACAACACATTAAACTCAATATTAAAAAACACTATTGTTGATAGAGGTACACAATTTAGGGATATTTTGAAAATAAAAATCGTTAGGGGATAAAAAAAAACAAAACAGTTTTGGCTATCTTAATGAAACTGAAAAATAATGCAAATCCATTTTATAGCGTAGTCAGATGATAATTATATTTGCATGAAACACTCAACCAGACACATAGTAAATCAAAATAATTAGGTAATACTTAATAATCGAACATACTTTGAAATCATGTGTGTTGATATAAATCTAGTTGTGAATCAATTCCTCATATTTACACGAATTTGTTTAACTTGCTTAATGAAGAGAAACTGAAGAATTCAGAATCTAAGTCGGACATGAATAGAAACAGAAACTAAAGTGTATTTGATAATATCGCAAGTTGCTCTGGATGTTCAAAGAAGTAAGTCCGTCTCACAATTTACTCTAAAGATATTAGTTACTAATATTGCATTGACTTATGCTTTTTTTTTCTATTAGGTCATTGTAACAATAACTGAAATTCGTTTGTTACAGTGATCTAATATTAAGAATAGTACTGTTATCCATTTAACAAACGAACGGAAGGAGTACTTTTTTTGTGTTTAAATACAAGTACATACGTGTAACTTTTGTTGGTTGGAAAAACACTTTTTTGTTTAAATATTTGAAACTTGGGTTATTTTAATATATGCAATACTATAGTTTCAGAGTAATATATTGCTGGAGTGATTATCACTTATGACCCATTCATCCAGATTTCTGCATATCCGGATCAATTATCAATTAATCCGAATAAATGGAGTTCTCTTGTAGTTTCTATTTAGCAATAAATAATATCTCATCGCAATATCTGAATTTATTATTATTGAAGCCTTCCAAATGAAAACTAACATACAACGAAGAATTACATAAGAATAAATTAATCAAAAGGATTACTAATCATTTAATATCAAGGAATCATTCGGAAAAGTACTGTTTTTACCACATTAATTCATGATTGATTTTCTACTCATCTTGTTTTCAATAAGAATATTTTGCCTTTATAAGAACAGTTCATTTTTTTAAAAAAAAAAAAAAAAAAAAAATTTTCCTTTCGTTTTCGAATGCATTGTAGATCTTTAGGAACGGATGGATTTCAATGCGACCAACTCCTATTAAGCAATGTAAATTTGGTGGAAGTCTTGGCCAAATCTAGTAATAGATTCCAGAGACTCCAGTAGTAGGATTAATGAGCGACAAATGTTTTAATAGGATTTAACATGTATCAGCAATTGATGCTTCACTTCCCTTTCTTAGCTTGATAGTCGCTCTTGTTTGGGCATGTGGCGTCTGCCAAGTTTCATTTCTTCTGTGTGTTTTAGTCCTAATTTATGAAATAATTGATTTCCACAAGACAGGTTTCTCGGTATTTTGTTTTGGAATAAGAAGACTCACATTTTGCATATTGTCAAATTTTATCAAAGTAGTTTGAAATTTATATAGATAATTTTGTAATGAAAATACAAAAACTAACTTATTTGTTAGATAAACGACTTTTACTTTAAATCTTGATTCTCTAAACTCCCACTGTTCCCTCTTTTCAATGACTTGGATGAATGTTGTTATCAGTATAAATTAGAAATTCTCTACCAAGAATACTATGTTGAAGTTACGATCTTTTGTACTGAATCATCTTGTAAACTTGCATTATTATTGTTTTAGTTTTTGTTTTTGAAAAGTCATTCTAAAAAATCATAGTAATCACTACCCCAAAAATGAAATCTATTAGGCCTATCAAATGAAGGTGTACAACTTTACTTGAATAACAAAGTGCGTTCTGTACTACTGTTACATTCTGAAGATTGCGTCACCACCATCTTTATATACTTCTTATTTCGAATGTTATAATTATTATAAATATACCGGTAATTATAATAATTATTACAATGAGAGGCACCGTCACCATTGAGATACAAAGTATCAGATTCCTGATGCATTTGTTGGTGTGCCCTAAGTGAATATTCCTAAACTTCTTACTGACCTGTTTGGGAGCTATTGTAATAGCAACCGAAATCGGGGGCTATTACGTTTGTTCTGTCCTTCCGTCCCTATCTGTCCACCCCTAACAACTCCCGAACGGAAGGTCCGATCGACAAACAAATTTCATCGTAATCAGAGGAGCAAACAATATATGAATAGGGTGTTTTCAAGGATCAACGCCTCTGTGTTCGAGATACTTGGCATTGTTTTCATTGGATTTCCGCTGTTAGCTGAAATGTTAGAAATGCAACAATCTCAATTCAGTTGTCGACTGTAGCTTGATCGGAAAAGTCTTGAAAAAAAACTTTTTTCTTTTTTCCTAACTTTTCTTTTATTTTCCCTCACATTAATGAACTTCCTTTTATTTCGTTATTTTAAATTTCTTTTATTATTATTGGTTGCCCTCAAATTTATGCTTTTAATAACATTACATTGAATATAATTTTTTGCTAAAGTCGAATACAAAAATAATTAGGTCAAATTTATATAATAATGTAAGATTTATTTTTCTAATTACATGAAATTACATGTAACCAATGATTCCTTAAGGAAATCCTGATAAAAGAAGATGCAACAAAGATACAGTTTCACATTATTCAACAACGGTAGATTTATAATATCAAACAGTATGTAATACTTCGTAATTGACAATACCTCAGATTGCTAACAAATTTTAATACAAACATTTATGAAATATTTCCTCAATTATTTCTATATATTAATGGAAACTATGATATGAGATTTTCATAATAATTTTTGTTGATACTCTGTTTCTTTGTTACATTACATTTTCTTAATTCTTTTTAGAATAAAAATAAATACCAAAGTTAAACATTTATTTACTACTAATTTCCAGCCATTTTTCACTTTCACTTTAATTCTATAATGTTTTCTTGGTTCAAAAGAAGCTAAGATACAACTTATGTTGTTTTCCATTGGCGTTCATCCGACTTTGAAGTTCTCTCACAGCAGTTTTCTCGACTTCCGAAAGTTTCAGCAGACGAATATAAAGATCAAAGCCTAAACATAAAAATAAATGAATTAAAAATAGTCCAAAGCGATTCCGTAAATTTAAAATGAAAACCAAGGCTGCACATGAATAAAAGCCTCTCGAATTTATCATGGGAGGGAATCGGAAAAGGCCGCATCGTCGTTATTGGGACTCATCAGCCCGATTACCCTCTCCGTTGCTAAACCCAGAAAGGCGTTATTATTTATTATTATGCAGCCTTGGTTTTCTTTTTAATAAATATTTTCTGCTATTTCTTCAATTTCGTAAAGTGTTTGACTAATCAAAGTTGTTTTTGTTTTTTATTTTAAGTTTCGAATAGTAACATTACTTTACTTCGAGACGTGATGTTCCAAGGCTTAATTATTAACCTTACCATCTGACGATTCATCCTTCAAACTAGCCGTGTTAAAATAGGAAGAGTCAGAAGATCTTTTCTTAAGGACAAGATACTGCTATTATGCTGATGATTTCCTATATTTTCTTAATATTTTTTAAATTATTGCTCGTTAATTTTATATAATAGAGAGAATTTATGTGTGTGTAAGTTTATATGCTTTCTAGTTTTGTTTCATCCGGCCAGTAAAATGGTCTGCCCGCTGGATCAGAGAACCCCTTGCCAAACAGCGTCTAAAATATTTTACTTATCTAATCTGAGGTAGTGAACGATTTAGGAAATACGTAAGAATCTATGCTTATTCTGATGGAAGACTGTGATAAATAAATCCGCTCTTTCTATCTACTTGATTCATTACATACATTAGTTTTCAAATCGTCGTAACATGGCTTAAAGTTATAAATTATAATTAGCTACATTCAAACATTTTTGTCTTTGTAAACAAAATCACAAGTAAAATAAAGTAATAAAAAGTACATTTTAAATCCCAATATCTTTTAATATATCTTTCCCATTTAATTTAGCGATTTATCGCTAGATAGGTTGTTATACAGTCTGGCCGGGAAGTTCCCATACCCATTTATTGATAATCATATTTTAATAAAATATTTACACATTAAGTGTCCAATGCGTCTGTGTATTCGCCATCAAGTTCATACGCCGCCAAGTCCTCCTTGATATTTTTTGGATCATATTCGGTGTGATGGTTCGAAATTCGTCCTCAACTGAATTGCGCAATTCTTCATTTGTAGCATAACGATGTTCAGACACGTAGGCCTTGATGATTCCCCACAATGACTTGTCAGTCGTCGTGTGGTCAGGACTTCGTGGTGGCCATTTCAATGGAGCTGGTGATGCTGGAGTACTAACAAACCAGCGTCCTGAAAATATTCATGAAGAAACCCGTGCACAGTGAGAGCGAAGTGAGCATATGCCATACAGTACCTGCTGTAGCCATACGCGTTCCATGATACCCGTGTCTTCAAGCTATGGGATTAATCATGTTTGTTAAACATGATCAATAAAAAACTAGGATACAAACAAATGACGTGATGTAATCGCAGCCCATATCATTACGTGAGGTAGATTCATCTCTCAATTCTTAGTATTTAATGAAGGTTATCTTTCGCCCAAAAAACATTTCCAGCACGAAAACCTAGCGTCAAATATTGAAATAACATTCAATACTAAATATTTATATCTATTACTATAAAAGGGGTCACGGGAATTGAAGATAATTACAATGAACTCGACTTGTCCCAACACTAAAATGGTAGTGAGTTCGATTATTAGATTAGAAAATCGTAATTCGAGATCCACTTGCAATTCACATATGGAAAGACTTTCATACCTTATAAATCTGCATTAACTCAAGTGTTATAGGTTTTATTTCATTTCTATAATTAGCGCGAGGTGAAAATGTGTAGGGAGTTGGACTTCTCGCAAAAGAAAGTGTTTTACTTAATTATATATCAGTTACTTGGAACATCTGTTAAGATGACTATAATTAAATTTATAATTGAAGTTTGGAAGTAAAGCATCTAACGAACTAAAGATTATCTCAAAATTTCGAATGATTAATAATATTTGTTAATTAAAATCAAATATAAATGAGGAGATTTGTTGCAAAAGGTAATAAAATAAATTGAATTAGTTGGACAAATAGGCTAATTTTTTTTTATCTATTTGTTAATACAGTGGTGCCCAACCTTTTGTAATCTGGGGGCCAAAATTGACTTTGCTGTGAATCTCGCGGGCCACAACCCCCCCAAAAAAAGGAATCTCCAGGTTCAACAACCAAAAAAAAAAAAACCGAATAAAACAGCGGGCCACATGTAAAACAGCGTCCCGGATATGGCCCGCGGGCCGTAGGTTGGGCACCTCTCTGTTAATACTTTATATATAGAGAAAAAAAATAGTTAGTTTAAGTAATAAAGCTATAGTGCGCAGAAGTTCAAAGTCTCCATATTTCTTGAATTAATAATCTTGACTAGTTGTCCCGTGCGAATAATTCGCAACAAAAAACCAACTTTGAGAAATAATAAATAAATCCAAAGCTGTCGTGCATGTTAGTTAAACATATTGTCAATAGATGACCTCTTCTCCATTTTTATAAAAAGGTTGACCAGTATGAATAATTCGCATGGTATCTTGATCAGTCACCGAATGGTAATGTGCAAATAAATAAATGAACAGATTGGGAATAGATGGCGCCTTCTATATTTTTATAAAAAGATTTTTAAAATAAAGTTTTTCAAGGAAAACATTAATTTTAAACAATTTATTTAATCTTCAAAATGATGTCTATTAAAGATAAACAGAAGTATTACGGGAAATAATAAAAAAAAAAAACTTTTGGAAAATAATATATGAGAAGTTGACAAATGTTTATGTTTTTTATTGTAATAAATCGTTTATTTTTATTAAACTATAAATCTTTGTTTGTTTTTTTTATCTGTTCTTATTAAATAAACGATGAAATATCATTTTAAAGTGCATTTTTATTCAAAAAAGGGTATATTTGATTTTTACGGCGCTATAGAATTATTTCAAATGCTGTTTCGCTTTCGAAAGATCAAGTCGCTTCTGTGAAAGCGTATCTACATTTTTATAAAAAGGTTTTTAAAATAAAGGTTTTAAACGAAAACATTAATTTTAAACAATTTGTTTATTTTTCGTCATTAGCGGAGACCGTAATCTTCAAAATGATGTCTCAATCATTGAGTTTGATGAAGTATTAAGGAAGTTATGGCGTTCCGACACAGAAACACCTTTGAGAAAAAATATATAAGGATAAACAGTTCATTATTTTAAAACTGCGTATTTCTCTAATCTTCAAATACGTTGCATAGCACAATAAATGTATTCTATATGGTACATTTTATATTCACTACTTTGCTAATAACTTGCGGAGGTAGGTACGTAAAATATAATTTTTTATATTTCACTAATTGATATCCACTGTATTTACTAACGTTGCACTAATATTAATAATGCATTATCTACCGAAGCACTAAATAATAATCTTGTATAAAATGAATTAGTTTGCACTGGCTTCTTAAATATATTTCTTACTTGAGAAATATTTTTCTATCTCTTTAATACTTGTTTAAATTACTTATTGAAACTGGCTTTTTATCTTACGTGACTACTAAACTTTCGTAGTAATTATCTTGCTTCTTGAATTCCTTACTGAAAAATTTTACTTTTCCTAAACCTTTTAATTTCGTCTTGACTTTTAATTCCCACAACTGTTCAATAATAAAAGTTTGTACTCACAATAACTGAAGTTCACTCTTGCCTTTCGTTAATTCCTACTGTGGTTTCGTTGTCTCATTATAGCTTCCATAGACTTGAATAATCGGCTCTCTAGTAATTCTCGCTGTATTTGCACTGCGGATAAATCCCTGATTCCTCATTGGTTCTAGTTGCTTTCGTTGATTAATCTTCTCAATTCTCTCTTCTGAATCCATAAACGAATTAATCCTTCTTCTTACTTCTTAATTTTATTCTTTACGTTTCTTTGTAACTTCTTAAATCTTCCGAAACTTCTGTGTCGATACGAGAGCTTCAAATCTGCCGCTTGCTTCCCAATCTGCTCGTGAACTGATGACGTCGTATCAAGGCGTCCTCCTGGCGGTCTTTACTGTAACCTGCCTTCTGGCGTCTGCTTCTTAGTAAAGCTTCTTCGTTATAATGCTGCGTGAAACTGTTCTCAATTCTGTTTGACATCTGACTTGAGACTTCTGACTTATGACGTGTGACTTCTTCCATCTGACTGTGAGTTCCGACTGCTAACCTCTGTCGTGTAACATACTTGTGACTCCAGGCTTCTAATTTTTTCTGGCTTACTAGTCGCTCTGGCCGTCTCAATGGGGATGTTTAAGGTCTCTGGGTCGAGGCTGGAAAAGTCACGTGATGTGTGTGTGTCACTTCTAAAAACATGGCTAAGATTACCAAAGCACCTCTGTATATAAAAGATTTCTTAACTTTAAATATATTGAATTATCGGCATACAATTAAGGAGGTGTATGGAAATAATGTCGATACGTTATTTATAGATGAAATTGGGAGATCCTGATAGGTTTCCTTTGGTATTTGTTTTAAGTCTTTTGTTCTAAATCTAAGTTAGTGTGCCCACTGAAAATTTATTACATTATTATGTTTGTAAATATCCTATATTTCTTCTTCAACTCTTTTCTTTTGTAATGTATAACATCATCTACGACACAAGAAACAAATGTTTAAATACCACATTTATTTCAAAACAGCAAATTTTCAAGGAGAAATAAACGTCTCCCCTTTTTCAAGCCTTTTTACATATAATAATAAGTCGCGAGATTTTTTAATTACAATATCTGTAAATATCAAGTTAGAAAAAACATTATATTAATAATGAAGTAAGAATTTTATGCAATGAAAAGAATACAAAAACTAGAAAAATAATTGAGAGCTTATGTATACGAATCACAAAAGGAAAAAAAATTTAAGAAAGGAATGAAGTGATTAATGTGGATGAATGTATAGTGAAATTAGCTAGAGATTTAATCGATAACGAGTATTTAAATTTCAATAAAAAGGTAGTAATTGAAGAATTGGATTGTTAAAAAACCAATTAAAGGGTGTTTATATCATTCGTTAATTCTTAAGTCTAAATGGTTATTGTGAAGTAGAATACGATATTCCCTAATATTGTATTAATATTATTGTTTGTTAATATTGTATTTACAGATATTATTAAAAAATCTCGCGACTTCTTCTTATATGTGAAAAGGCTTGAAAAAAGGGAGACACTTATTTCTCCTTGAAAATTTGCTGTTTTGAAATAAATGTGGTATTTAAACATTTGTTTCTTGTGTCGTAGAAGGTGTTTATTAATTATTGTTTGGTTTAAATAAAAAAAACGAATTGAAATACACCCAAAAGTCTGATAAACAAAATGTTAGGAAATCAAAACGAAAACAATCGCTTTTAGAAAAGAGGTGTTGGTCGACCAAACATCTGACAGACTAAACCTTATCTTATGTAATTTTTACACAATCGGGAATTCGCTATATTATTGTAAATGAGAATGATATAAAGCAGATAGTAAAGAAATCTTCGGATTGAACAGTACATTAGTAAAGAAAATACTTGAATAAGTAAAGAATTACATATCTTAAAGATCCGATCACTAACAAGTAACAAAAGACTGGGCATCAAAATATCAGGAGCTTCAACGATAAGAAAATCTGATTCATGAAACAACATCAGCAAAGGATGTAGATCAGAAAGAACAGTTTTGTGAATATTTTAGATGATGATTTTTGATTGCACTTCTAACATGTTGGAGCGTTTTTTATTACATTCTGTTTTGCTGATTCGCATATTTGGAGTATACATTTTTAATAAGGATTTTGAGCATTCAATTTCTTTGTTAGTAAACGCTTATCCTAAAATATTTAAAGAAACAAAAAGGAACTTTTATGATAATTTGATTAAAAATAGCAATAAGTTCTGATCAAGAGGCTGCTGATAACAAAAATACGCTATACTTCTAGCGTACACGATGTTATTATTTTTTCCGATTCAAGTTTTTCATGACTTCTATTGCAAGCATTTAAATTCGTCCTGGACTTATTCTATCCTGATTCTACTCAAAACAAAAAACAAATATCAGAAAAGGAAGTTCAGATAAGTTTTTTTGCAATTTCTAAACCTCAAAATGCCTTGATGCCTTTTGCAGTTCATCTTCTCATCATGCTTTATTTACCTGAATAATCTCTATTTTGAAGACAGCAAAGCTTTTCAATGATGTCGTTAGAGACCTTGGCTGTGATGGTCAAACAACGGAGATGAGTGGCTGATGAAACAAGCTCTGTAACCGATCCTATCATATCCTCCGTCATTACCATGTCATCAGTATTAGGCTTGCATTTCAGCGTTTCTATAGGAACACAAATAATACATTGGAACAAAATGAATGGAGTAAGTAAATACCATAAATACCATTCCAAACAAATTTATATTATTCCACTAAGATATGTTTTTGACATCGAAATCTAAAGAAAACAAACAAAAATACGTAGCATTAGTTCTTTTTCAAGTTCATTGACTTTCATTTTTCGCCAATTTATTTAATGATGCAATCGAATAGTAAGGCTGATGGTCCGACATCCGGGCAATTATATAAAAAAAGTTAAATTACCCCACTGCAGGCCTATACAGGCCTAACGGGGCGCAGGAGGTTAGGCTCCAACGATAAGAACCACGGGACAAAGTTGGAGTGGAGTGGTCAACCCGACGCCCGCCCGCCTTTAACTCCCGGGAAAGAATTTTATCTCTAGCTATTTCTTTGTCCTCTCTTTTTATTGCATTAAAACTAAAAATAAACTTCAATATTATTAGTTCTAAATAAGATTACAAAAGAAACATCATTTAAAGATTAAATCTAAAGAAGACGTTCAGAGACGAAATATGTAAGAACTGGTATGGAGTTATATGTATAGGTGTAGTAAGAGCAATCTTTAACAGTAAATACATGCAAGAAGTGGAACAATATATTCTAAACATTATCAATATATTCAAATGCTTATCCTATCCATAAACAATGTTCAATAGTATTTTTGTCGTAAAAATTTGTTTTCTTCAGTCATTTATGAAACAGAAAACTAATTTTTTTCTATCACTCTTAGTTATGTGTAATTTTCATACTTTTGTATTCAAAGAAGATATTAGCTAGTTTTCTGTAATTAAGTTCTTTTTTATCCATACTATGTGTTAAATTTTAATATTTATATTCTGATAGAATGGAAACCTATTTTGCAAATGCCTTAAGATTTGCAATACCCTTGTTTTGGATTATAGCAAAAAGAAATATATCCCACAGTTTTGAACTGGTAAACATATTGTATACCAGGCTTGAACATATGTTAAACTTATGCTATCCTTGAACATTTCATAACAAAACATTTGCTGACAGTTGCATAGTTTTCTGTTAACGATTTCAAAATCACAAACAGAATTAAAAAGTATTAGTAATGTATTCATAGAATGAGTAACCCTATCGAATGGACTGTTCGAAGTGCTACATGGATTTGCTAGGCTGAGGCATATTCAAAATTATTAAATCTGTCGGAATCTCTGAATATATAGAATGTAGCGAATGCAGATTCAGATCGTAACTAGCAGATGTGACAAGTATTGCTGTTTGATTTTCAGCTGCTACAGATGTCTTATTCACCAATAATTTAACACCAAGAACTTGCTTTCATTAGGTCAGTACTATACAGATCAAGGGTTTCCAAGTATCAGAAAATCTTACCATAGGTTCAGTTTCTGCAAGTTCTGTTTTTTCATCGATTTTTAAACAACATAACTAATTAACATCAGGATTAAAAAAGTTAATAATTCTGACAGTAAAAATTTATGGAACCTACCTAAGGTATCTGCAAAGTTGCGTTTAAGATATTGAAAACAAACACGATCGAAAATTTTCTTGATATTCAGGTGAGCCAAAGGTATTTCGGTGCATAAAACCAGCTCCATATTTGCAAGATTGGTAGAGTCATCTATTAAAAAACACAAATAACGATAAAAATTATTATATGTCGAAAAGGAGATCTGATCTGCAATCACATTAAGGAAATTCTTAACACAATAAGAACTAATTCTTTAACGATTATTAATACAATGTAACCTCCTTTAACGGACACTCCGAATAGCGGACACCTCTAATTAGCGGACATTATTGCGGGCCCCAGTCCCTTAAAATAGGACATTCCATGTTATCCACTCCGAATAGCGGACACTCTGAATAGCGGACAGTTATTTTAACTGTAAATTTTTTTTTATTAACATTTCGACAAACACATCATGGTTGTATTTACATCGGTGTCCCATACATTGATACATTGTATCTGTGTCCCATGATTCAATGCACGAATCTGAGGCTCTTTCTTTCACTGCAGTTGCTTTGTAAATATCAATCCCTCGTAAAGCTATTCTATAAACATGTTGATTAAATTTAGTGCGAATTAAAATGGCGTCAAAAAGGAAGAGATTGGCACTAAAAGAAAAAATTTATGTTCTTCAAAGTTGCTGAAAAAGAAAAGCTGAGTGTGCGTTGTCTTTCTGAACATTTTAAAGTTGGAAAAACTCATATAAGTGAACTTTTAAAGGACAAAGATGAGATTAGAAAAATGTGGATGGTGAATTCAAACGAAATTTCGAAGAATTTGAATTTTCGTAAAACTGAAACTAAAAGCAAAATCGACGAAATGGTGATAAAATGGTTCCACTTTGCTCGTGCAAAGAACATTCCTATAAGCGGCGTTTTCCTTCAAGAAAAAGCCAGAGAAGTCGGTCAAACTTTAGGATTGGACACATGTAAGGCATCAAATGGATGGCTACAAATTAATTTCTATATACTGTAATTAATTTTATCATTATTTTAAATAAGACAAAAAGATTAGCACTCATTTAAAAAGGAATATAGTAAATAATTTGCAATTGTTCATATTCTTTCATATCTCAATGATAATTGTAGAAATTTAATTAAGATTGTACGTAATTTTTCATTAAATGACATGCTATAAGCTAAAAAATGAAAAAAAGACAGTCCTCCCCAATAGCGGACACCTCCCAATAACGGACAAAACTTGCGGTCCCGTGACTGTCCGTTATTCAGAGGTAACACTGTACTAACAAGAAGTTCCTAAAAGAACTTAATTCCTACTTTCTTTAATGTTATTTTTTTAGCGACCCATTTCGGAGTTATTGCCTTTGTCTTGTCCATCCGTGTCTATCCACCCCTGACATACTCCCGAACAGAACATTGGATGTACAAATGGATTTCATCATCGTATTCAGAGGCCCAAACTATATAGTAATAGCTTTTTCAGGGGCCAACCCTCATCCCCATGTTCGAGATATTTGGCATTGTTTGCGTTGGATTTCCACTTAGCTTAAATGTCACAAATACAAACATCTCATTTCAGTTGTCAGCTGTACCGTGATCTCAAGGTCTTTGACTCATATATTGGTTCGAATCCGTGTTTATCTACTATTTTTTTTGATTCTCTTAATCGTTTTTTTTTTTCGCGTGTATATGTTTAGTTGTTTTGTTTTTCTCGTTTTCCTAACATTATGTTTATCTTGTTTATTATATTTATCTTTACTTCCTTATGTTTATTATTATTTTTAAATTTTGTGACTCTCCCTTAAATTTATGCTTAGCATTAAATTATATTCACTTATTTTGTTTTAGGAGACGATAGAAACGAGAAATCATTGATTCAGTTCTAAGGCTTTACAAGGTGAAAATTGATGATGAAAATTGTTTTCGTCTTCACGCGCTAATTTCTTTACAAGGACCCACACAAACAATTTCAAATATAAAAGTAAGTCCATTGTATTTTAAAATGCATACCAAATTTCAAGAAGATTCTTCGGTTCAAAAGTTAATACCTCACTCATGTTTGGAACATGTTTGGATAGGAATACTGAAAAATCAATAATACTGTCTAAAAGAATTAAGATTAGTGATTTGCGAAAGTTTTGTTTTTAATCTGGTTTCCTAAGAAAGCGAAGCTGATTGTGCGCGTATATATCCGTAATTATTTTTGAAATGCTGTATGGATCTTCTTTAAACTTTGCATGTATATTTAGGAACACCGTTCTATTTGAATTTATTTTCTGTTTCGGTCCTGTTAAAAAAAATTATCGCGTTTCCTTAATAAAAATTTTCCTAGTTTATATCGCTAACTAACTATCGATATTAATCCGTTTAAAAGTTTGCGGATTATTACACTAGTTGGCGCGCCCTTCGATTTGCTTAAAATTAAATCGATTTAATCAATAAGTTGTTGAATTACTGGAGAAAATGAAAATATGACTATTTCTCATTATCAGATATTGTAGTTTAAAAATAAAGAATGAGATTTTTCGTTTGTATCGTTTTCGTTACTTTAATAAAAAAAAGTAATTTTAGGTAAGAGATTGCTCTACAGCCTACAAACGAAATTATGATTCAAGGTCTCTCAGGAACCTATTGTTTAACTGCCAAAAGAGAACCTGTCTTACTCTAGCCTTCAATATGTAAAGTAAAACTCCGGAAAGCAGTTTTGACAGAGCCGTCCGATATATTCGATAACCTAATGACTTATCTATATGCCGAAAGTCTGGGTTCGAATCTAGGCAAAGGCATGGCTGTTTTCTTTCGTTTCAGCTTCTTTACTTTCTCCTCTTCCGTGTTGTCTGTGGCCGTTTTATCTTCATTCTAGTGTTTACACTATATCCCTGTGATGGTGGTACTAGTGAGATGTACACTTGGCACTATAAAGTAATTAATAAAATTCCTACATGTTCTTTACCTTTCAAAACACTTACCCAAACGAAATCCTACTTTCAGATCTGGAATCATTTTCTTTACCAACTTCCAGGCGCGCTTTTCAATTGTTTGAAGAGGCACTGCTTTATCTTGAGAGAAGTCGTGAAAATAAAAATAAATATCCTTCAATGTATTTTTGCATTTTTCACAAATGGCAATTAATATTTCTGCATTGATGGATTCGTAGTTCAAACGGAGTTTCTTCAAATTGTCCCAAATGGTTATGTATTTCTGGAAGATTCGATTTCTGAAATCAAGCAAAGCAGAATATTGCGAAAAGTAAGCAAACAAACTTCTAAATGTAAAAGATCTATTATAAACATAAATTCGATAGAATATTTGATAAACTATTGGTTTTCAGAAAATTAACAAATTTGTTCTTTCTTATCTAGTCATATTCTATAAAATATTTTCTCGAGGCTGGAATGACTAAATTTCGACCCATGTTTTATCAGTTTGGGAAGATTAGCTTTTTAACTTAGTTCATTAAAGTGAAAACAATGTAAAAGTGCTTAAATTTTTGGATAGAAATTTACGAATATCTTTAGCTCTACTTGAGGAAGACCAAACTCAGACGTTTCATGTTAATTAAATAAGATAAGAGTGAAGCTAATACATTTGACATTTGACATCTCTAAGAATTACAAAAAAGATAAGATTTCTAAAAAATAATACTTTATAGCTGTGTTTCCCAACCATTTTTGTGCTATGCCCTACCTAAGCCTTTCTAAAATTCTTACGCCCCCTATTACTATTACTTATTGCGCCCCCTTCCCCAAAGAATAATAATAATAATAATCAACGACCTTAGAGGAGATATAGCCGGGCTCACACAATACTGTGCAGGAAACAAAACAAAGAAACTTATGTCCCAGGTCAGGAAGACATTTAAGCACATAAACACTCGCCCTTCACACTCAAACTATCAGAACCAGGTTCAGGAACACACTAAAACAAAAATTGAGTGCACTTACAAAAAGATTACAAAGATACAAGCAATGCACTCTGCGCAAACAACAGAACAACACTTTCCAATACAATGAGAAAAAATTCTACAGATCCCTTACATCTCCCTCCACTACACCCAACACAAACACACCCACCAGCGACGCATTACATGAATACTGGTCGTCTCTGTGGTCCAACCACATCCCCGCAATGACAAAGCACCATGGATCATAGAGGAACAACAACTCGCTGAGCACTTGCCCTTCATGTCCTTCTATGATATTACTCTCGCAGACATACAGACAGCACTAAAACATGCACACAACTGGAAAGCTCCTGGTGCAGACGGCGCGGCGTTCAGAACTTCTGGATCAAGAGGTTCACGTCGCTGCATGGGAAGCTAGCTGCCTCTTTTCCTCACACAGTGTGACACTTACCTACAGAGCAGGAACACTGACACATCACTTCCTGCAAACTACCGTCCAATCACTTGCCTCCCCACACTTTACAAACTCCTCATTTCCTGCCTTGCAGACAAAATTTACACACACATCGAGACACATAACATTCGCGCGAAGAATAGGAACTTACACATCACGTATATCGATTACAAGAAGGCATTTGACTCAGTCCCCCATTCCTGGCTTTTACACACTCTTCAACTCTACAAAGTACACCCCAAGATCACGGCATTCTTGGATGCCACGATGAAGAGCTGGAACACAACATTACACCTACGCATCTCCAACACCTCCATCACTACAGACCCCATTCCCTTAAGAAGAGGTATTTTGCAGGGAAATTCCTTGAGTCCTCTTTGGTTCTGCCTCGCCTTGAATCCATTAAGCCACATGCTAGACAACACAAAACACGGTTAAAGGCTTACCTCAGGCACTCTGACACCATACAAAATCACACACTTACTCTATACGGATGATATTAAACTCTACGCCACAAACAACGCACAACTTATCAATTTATACAAGTCACCACACAGTTCACCAAAGACATTGGGATGGAATTTGGAATCGACAAATGCCGCAAGCTACACATGAAACGCGGGAAGACTTCGAATTTGGAGGGTTTTGAACTGGACCATGGGTTGGCCATCCAATCCATAAAAGAGGGAGAGACCTAGAAGTACCTGGGCTGCCAACAAGCGCGCGTCATTGACAACGCAAACATCAAAAACGCACTCAAGAAAACATACTGTGCTCGAGTTCACAACATCATCAAAACACAATTCAATGCGAGAAATAAAATTAAAGCCATCAACACTTTTGCCGTCCCCACACTAACATACTCGTTCGGCGTAATTCCATAGACAAATACTGAACTCGAAGCACTACAACGCACAACACGCACTACATTCACGAAACACAACATGTACCACCCCAAGTCCGCTACGGAAAGGATGACTCTTCCCCGCAAGGAGGGAAGCCGAGGACTCATCAATCTCATCACCCTACACGAAAAACAAGTTCACACACTTAGGGAATACTTCCACCAAATAGCACAACACTCCTCACTCCACTCAGCCATTGTCAAGGCTGACACACACCTCACACCCCTGGACCTCGCCAAACCTTCTCTAATACTCACCAACCCCGACACCCACACACAGCAGCTGCGTGAATCATGGTCTCGTAAGGAACTCCATGGCAAGCATCGCCACGAACTCAGCCAGCCTCATGTCGACATGGAAGCGTCGAACAGATGGCTGACGAGTGGTGAGCTGTTTGGGGAGACCGAAGGGTTCATGATCGCGATACAGGACCAAGTCATCCCCATACGCAACTACAAGAAACACATTCTACACGATGCAAAGACACACGACGACAAATGCAGGAAATGCCACACTACACATGAGACGATCGACCACATAATATCAGGCTGTCCCCTTCTCTCCCAAACAGACTACCTCCACCGACACAATCAGGTAGCGTCGATCGTCATCTACAGCTAGCACACAAACACTCACTTATTAAGAACACGGTCCCATACTACAAGTATACAACACAAAGCGTACTAGAGTCACCCTCACATAAGCTGTACTGGGACCGCCCCATTCACACAGACAAAACCATACATCTGAACAGACCTGACATCACACTTGTTGATAAGGTCAACAAACAGACCTATCTCATTGATACTACAGTGCCTGTCAGCAAGAACATGCAGAAAACTCACGCAGGCAAGATCAGTAAATACACAGACCTAGCACACGAGCTCCTGAAGCAGTGGAGGCAGAACCGAGTACGTGTTGTACCCATCGCCACTGGTCTGGTTCTGTCCACCACTGGTCTGGTGCCTCACACACTCATCACAGCCTCAGCACACTAGGACTACATAAAAACACTTATGCACAACCCCAGAAGGCTGTGGTACTCAACATAACACGCATAGTTAGGAAATTTATGGAGCACACATCCATAGCTATTCTTCCAAACTTTTTTTTTTTTATATACTTGGCAATATGTGCTTTGGTCCTTGACCCGCCATATTGTCTTAGCTGGGGAAACCCATGATTTGAAACTTCTTCGAGATAATAATAATAGGACTTCACAGAAACACTTATTGAAACTGCAGAAGGCTGTGATACTCAACACAACACGCATAGTTAGGAAAGAATTTATGGACACAACCACACATCCCTAATAATTCTTGAACACGTCTTTACACTTGGCAATATATGCTTTGGTCCTTGATCCGCCATATTGTTTTTGCTGGGGAAACATAACATACAAACATAATAATAATAATAATAATAATAATACCATCAAAAGATTATTACCATGAAGTGTATATATTTGTTACTTACTTTAATTAATATAATTTATATACAATTACGATTTTTTTTAATTTAAATAAATGAGAAACAGTATAAATTTTAGATTCTAGACTCTACGAATTTCCCCCCTTAACAATCAAATTGCCCCTCTGTGGGCCGTGGGCTCCACATTAGGAAACACTGCTTTATAGTTATTTGATGGTTCATTCCTAAAAATTTTTTTAAAGTTAAAATAAAACTATTACTGTATTCCAATAAGTTTTGACGAAGAATTTTTGAGGAAATCTCAATTGTAAAAACAAATTGAAAAATTTATAATATTTCGTGTTCTTGATATAGAAATAACAATGGAATTCTAATCACGAAAATATATTGAATACCATGAAATTTATAAAAGACGAAAAAGAAAGCCCCATCCACTGTATATTAAAATGATAAAATTACTGAATAAAAATAGCACTTATATTTCATTTTCTTTTTTTTTTTAGAAAGAAAAGTAAAAGACAGTTTAAGAAAAAATGATTGTTAAATTTTTTACATCAGACTAATTTTAATCGTATCAAGCCACGAAATGGATTAAGGTCTTAATATTTATCGTTTGAAAATAATGAGATATTATTTTGACACATATAGGATAGATATGCTGTGTTTAAATTCCAATACTTCTTTATATGACTTTTATTCTTTGTCCGACTTCATGAATTTCACTAAGTTAAATACGAAAAAATCTGATTTTAACCTGTGCGGAGAACTATCCTTGCTGTTCATTTCAATGAAACTTAACTCCTTCAGACTGTGAGTGCAGCAGGTGCTAAGAGCATCCAAAAGAATGATGGCGAAGAAGACTGGAACTGACCATTTGACTTGAAGAACGGTCAAATGCTGCTGTGATCTTAGAAAGTTAGCGATTGCCAACACAAGAATATCAACCGTATCGTCATCAAACTTCCATTTATTAAATGTCATCAAATGGAGTTCGAAGAGTTGCACTTCAGATGAAGCCAAGCTGTAAAGATAACAATATTTGTGTTATGCACATCATCTGACTACATTTAATTATTTTTAAAAAGGAAATATCACTTAATCTACGCAAAAAGTCCTAAAGAAATTATTATTATTATTATTATTATTATGTAAAAGTTTCAAACCATGGGTTTCCCCAGCTAACACAACATGGCGGATCAAGGACCAAAGCACATATTGCCAAGTAAAGACGTGTGCAGGAATGATTTGGGATGTGTTGTTGTGTCTATAAATTTCCTAACTATGAGTATCACACCCTTCTGGAAATGTGTATAAGTGTTTTTATGAAGTCCTAGAGTGCTGAGAATGTGGTGCAATGTTTGAGGCACCAGACCAGTGGCGGACAAGACGAGTGTACAACACGTACTCGGTCCTGCCTCCACTGCTTCAGGAGCTCGCGTGCTAGGTCTGTGTATTTACATATCTTGTCTGCTTGAGTTTTCTGCATGTTCTTGCTGACAGGCACTGTAGTATCAATGAGATAGGTCTGTTTGTTGACCTTATCAACAAGTGTGATGTCAGGTCTGTTCTGATGTATGGTTTTGTTTGTGTGAATGTGGCGATCCCAGTATAGCTTATGTGAGGATGACTCTAATACGCTTTGTGGTATGTACTTGTAGTACGGGACCGTTTTCTTAATAACTGAGGGTTTGTGTGCTAGCTATTGATGAACAATTGACGCTACCTGATTGTGTCGGTGGAGGTAGTCTGTTTGGGACAGAAGGGGACAGCCAGATATTATGTGGTCGATCGTCTCATGCGTAGTGTGGCATTTCCTGCATATGTCGTCATGTGTGTTTGCGTCGTGTAGAATATGTTTCTTTTAGTTGCGTATGGGATGACTTGGTCTTGTATCGCGATCAGGAACCCTTCGGTCTCCCCAAACAGCTCGCCACTCGTCAGCCATCTGTTCGACGCTTCCATGTCGACATGAGGCTTAATTATTATTAGGAGTTGTAGTAATAGTAATGGATATACGCTCAACTTTATATCGCGTAGCGGGGACTCAGTATATAGCTCTGCGAGCCTGTTTTAGAGTGTAGAAGATAGACTAAATTACATTGATATTTAACTCAACATCTTATCAATTTTTAAAGAATTTTGTCTAGCCGTTTAAACAAGGAATTTCGGGGATATCGAGAGGTGGGACAGGTTGAGACCAAAGTAAATGGGTTAAGGTTTTAAGATGAACCATAAATAAGCTAAATAACAAACTTAATGAAAATTCGCCCAATAGTTTTAATACGATATTCTTAGAAACGAATAAACAGACAAATGGACTTTTGTAAGAGAAATGTTCTAGTAACAGCATTCATTTTCAGTTTAAAATCAATTCAGGTTAAGAGTGGAAAAATACAAATACTTTAGTTCATACATTAGATAATTAAAGTTTATGAGTGAATTCTATAATAATACACTCTATTCTCAACAGAGGCAGCAGTTATCTCGTTTGTAGGGTCGCTAATCTTAGTAAGGACTACAACTTTGCTGCTGTAGATAGGGAAATGGGAAGTATGTGGCCGTATGCTAGTATTTTGTATTACTTGATTATTACTTGAGAGAATAAAAACATCCTAAGTTAAAAATACATAAGAATATAATTTCAGTTCTAATGCCCAAAAATACTGTGGATGCTATTCATCATTTGAATAAAGATCTATATATCTTCTATTTGTTATTGTAATTCCTATATTTTCTTTTATTTTGTTTTTAGTCACTTGCTTTGCTGCGACTGAATACTGCTACAATTTACAGGCATTAACTTATATTTCTTTATGGAAATGGCAAAGTACTTAAAACGTATGCTTTTGAATAGGTTGATAGTAGCCAAGCCTAAACTTTCTCTTCTGTAAAAAGTACTGTACTTCCATGAGAAAGCTTAATTTATTCGGACAAACTATTGGCAGGAGAGTTTTTATGCAGTTTTCCTAGCACAAGCACTGGAACAAAAAAGTATTTTTTTTTAAAATTAAACATCAATTGTTCATATTAAAATATAAAGTGAGACATTGACACCTTCCGAGATATCATAACATTGGGGACATTGGGATGAAAAATGTTGAGAATCACTGGTATAGAAGATAACGAAAGTGAATTAATGATTTTTATCTGATATTTACTTAATCAAATCTAAAGCCCCGCGAACACCATCCAACTTTGCACCAACTTAGTCAGCCGATTTTGACGTCACGAGTTGGTTGAGCCAGTTTTTCAGGGAACTTGGCACCAAGTTTAGTCCAGCGACTCGAGATGGTTGTGCACCGCCAACTCGGGATGTTGGTCGGAATTACCCAATCACAGGGCAGCGTTGGAACACGTCATTCGTGACGTCACGCCCATCTTAGAAATGGCGTCTAAAACTATGTTCACCGATTCGATTGGAAGACAAGCGCATACACAATGAATATCAGAATATTGCGAGTTTCTTTCATGCATAATAAAAGATTATACTGAAATGCAGTAATTATATGCGGCAGAATTTATCAGAGAGGTTTCAAAAGCTCATTTTTTTTTAATTTTCCAGAGCTGCTGTAGGAAACGCATTGCATTATGGGATTCCTGTTATCATGGCCGACTCATTTGCGAGTTGGATGGTGTGCGGGGCTGACAAAAAGTTGGCGGACTCGAACTCGGCCGACTAAAGTTGGTGAAAAGTTGGATGGTGTTCGCGGGTCTTAAGAATATTTTATACTATTTATCATAGATAATAGTGAATTCTCTATTAGAAAACTTATCATAGTTTTAGTCTAGTTAGACTACCTATCGTTAGAGACACTGAATGAAAGTTGAACAATTTAGCCTACTTTAGCCGCCTTATTTTCGCATTAGTGAATTAGTAATGAAAAAAGCAAAGCAAAAATATCAGATTTCTATACAGATATGTAGAAATATCGAGATGGCTATTTGTCTCAGAGGTTGTCTTTTGGAATATTCTATATTTCTAATTTTCTCTTAGTATCGAAGAAGAATTATTGTTTCGTTATTAATCAGTCTAATCTAATCTATTATCTCAGAAAATCAAAAAATTTTTTAATATTCGTTTTTACTTTTTTTAATGTAACAAAAAAAAGTAATAATCTTTAATAGTATCGAAGAAGAATTATTGTTTGGTTATTAATCAATCTAATCTAATCTTTTATCTCAGCAAATGAAAAATGTTTTTTAATATTCGCTTTTACTTTTTTTAATGTAACAAAAGTCAAATATTAATCTTTATGCAGTCAAATTCCAGTCTTTGTGAAGTTAATCAATACAATTAATAACTTATTTATTACCTTTCAAAAAATCCTGATATTGTCCTCCTGACTGTGTTAGATACATATTGGTCTATGTAGATCCATAGGTATTTCAGCTCTGATCCACAATGATTGGCGATTTGCTGGTTGTTGATTCCATAGCTCCAGAACGCCGTCGGCAGTCTTTTCGTCAGGAGTGCATCTGGGACTGTTTCGGCAAAGATGCAGCTAAAGGAATACCATAGCACAGAGCATTGGAAGATTTGTTCCCAGTACTTGCAAGTGACAGAAGCTGCAAATCGACTGGATGGTGACATATAATGAAAGATCTTTAGCAGTATTTCTGCAGGCAATTCATCCCAGCACCTTAAGGATGGTTCAACAACACTAGAATCTTCCAAGATATTAGCATCACCCTTTCCTTTATTAAATTTCTGATTCTTTGCAATGCTGAATGCGTTTAACCATGTTTTGCAGGTCGTAGCCATATTCAACTGATCACGAGGATCCATTTTGTTAATAATCGTTGCAATAATTTCGATAGGGAGTTTCTTCCAGTTTCGTTTTGACTCCATTTTGATGAGCTAGAAATACCGGACAGATAAACACTCACAAATGAATGATTAAATATTCAAACACGAAGTTTAATTTCGGACGATAGTTTTTGGATGATGGACCCTTCCGCCATCACACAGCAGGCGTTGGCTTCTGCTGAACTGATGAACTTTAACTGAAAAGTTAATAATCTGTTAAAGGCCTGAAAAATGGAGCTGGGATTGAAATGATTGGGAAGCCAATGAAAACAACACATATAACAGTGACACCAGCATTCTGCTGGTAGGTCTGAAAAATGGAGCTGGATTTGAAATGGTGATCAAGCCATTGAAACAACACATTTACAATAACACCAGCATTCTGCTGCCATGGCGTGCTGCATTATTTACAATTCTAATTTAAAAATGACGAAAGACTGGAGAATTGTTGGGATTTTATCTTATTAACATGCCTGCACAGAATGAAATCATATTATTGGCATTAAAACGTTAATGTAATGGTTATTGTTGTCATTTCGATTATTTCTGAGATTGTGAGATGGAATGCTTAAATCTTAATATTTAAAAATGAATGTTTCTTTATTTGTTTGTCCCGTATGCGTTCCTATACCATTCATCAGATTGCGATGAAAGTTTCGTGAGTTGTTGTGCGCACGCCCGCGAAGGTTTCTGAATTAGTAGAACCGTTTCACAATCAGTTTTATGGCGACACGATTAGAAATTGACTTTGAAGACCAATATGCGTGTAAAACTACAACATGATGCATCCGCTGAACGTATCGCAAAACAATTGTTAGATATTGAAAGAACTAAGCCCATCTCAGAATTTACTCTGTAGATATTAGAGTTACTAATATTTCATTGACATATGCTTTTTTTCTATTAGGTCATTGTAACAATTAATAACTGAAATTCGTTTGTTACAGTGATCTAAAGTCCTCCAAGCGAAAGAACGACCGTGGACACCAGATGGCGCAATAGTAGAATTCGAATCGATTGTATATGTCAGTGTTTATGGCGGGAAAGTGAACATTTAGGGAGTTTGAAGTTTACGGAAAAAAGACGATATTTATTTTCTTGAACTATTCTGATTTCTCATCAAATATAATTTCAAAAATTTATTTTTATTCATTCGTTCGTTTCAATCGTTCAAAATCAGTCTCCTACCTTTCCCAATTGGTTTTTTGACGACATTGCATCCGTGAGATTGCCAACACGAACACACAGTATGGGATTCGTTGACCCACGTATCATCTAAAAAAACGGCACTGCGATCGATAACAATTTCTCTGATGTGCCATAAGTAAGCA
The DNA here is from genome assembly GCA_023159025.1 of Thereuonema tuberculata. Lineage (NCBI taxonomy): Eukaryota > Metazoa > Arthropoda > Chilopoda > Scutigeromorpha > Scutigeridae > Thereuonema > Thereuonema tuberculata. The sequence goes on from JAFIDM010000004.1 coordinate 48,878,544, forward strand.
TGTTATAAGGCCTTTTCGAAATAAGAAGTAACGGTAGCAATAACTTCCTTTTGTTTGGCTTCCAACGGTTTTCTCTGTCCGAGAGTCGCCATTTTGAATCTTCTCTCTCGATACACATTCAGTCCTGGAATGATTAAGAGATCATGGGTGTAGTTCAATGTCAGAGTCATTCTTTCGTTTAGAATAGAGTAATATTAAGAATAGTACTGTTATCCATCTAACAAACGGACGAAGGGTGTACTTTTTTATGTTTAAATGGAGAGGTACATACTGGTAACTTTTGTTCGTTTAAAAAATACTTCTTTGTTTCAATGTTTGAAACTTTGGTTATTTTAATATATGCAATACTACAGTAACATATTGCTGGAGTGATTATCACTTTTGACCCATTCATCCGGATTTCTGCATATCCGAATCATGCCAATTCTCAATTAATCCGAATAAATGGAGTTCTCTTGTAGTTTCTATTTAGCAACAAATTATATCCCATCGCAGTATCTGAATTTATTTGTATTGAAGCCTTCCAAATGAAAACTAACATACAACGAAGAATTATATAAGAGTAAATTAATCAAAAGGATTACTAATCATTTAATATCAAGGATTCATTCGAAAAAGTACTGTTTTCACCACAATAAATCATGATTGATTTTCTACTCATCTTGTTTTCAATAATAATATTTTGCTAATTAATTATGTAAACTAATAATATTTAATAATATTTTAATAATATTATTATTTATTTATTATTTAAATAAATAAATAAATAAAATAAATATTTTTTATTTTAATAATATTTTGCCTTTAAAAATACGAACAGATCTGTTTTTTTTAAAAAAAAAGACATTTTTTCCTTCGTTTTCGAGTGCATTTTAGATCAATAGGAACGGATGGATTTCAATGCGTCCAACTCCTACCAATGGTATGCACCGTACATTTGGTGGAAGTCTTGGCCAAATCCAGTAGTAGATTCCAGAGACTCCAGTCGTAGGATTAATGGGCGACAAATGTTTTAATAGGGTTTAACATGTATCAGCAATCGCTGCTTCACTTCCCATTCCTACCTTGATAGTCTTACTTGTTTGGGCATGTGGCGTTTGCCAAGTTTCATTTCTTTTATGTGTCATAGTCCTAATTTATGAAATAATTGATTACCAGAGGACAGATTTCCCGTAGTTGCTTTGGAATAAGAAGACACACATTTCTGCATAATGTCAAATTTTATCAAACTACAGTGTTACCTCCTTTAACGGACACCCTGAATAGCGGACACCTCTAATTAGCGGACATTATTACGGGTCCCAGTCCCTTAAAATAGGACATTCCATGTTATCCACTCCGAATAGCGGACACTCTGAATAGCGGACAGTTATTTTAACTGTAAAAAAAATATTTTTTTTTTCGATTAACATTTCGACAAGCACATCATGGTTGTATTTATATCAATGTCCCATACATTGATACATTCTATCGTTGTCCCATGATTCAATGCACGAATCTGAGGCCCTTTTTTTCACTGTAGCTGCTTTGTAAATATCAATACCTCGTAAAGCTATCCTATAAATGTATTGATTAAATTTAGTGCGAATTAAAATGGTGTCAAAAAGGAAGAGATTGGCACTGAAAGAAGAAAATTGACGTTCTTGAAGTTGCTGAAGTTGCTGCGTGTGCGTTGTTTTGCTGAACGTTTTAAAGTTGAAAAAAACTCAGATAAGTGAACTTTTGAAGGACAAAGAGGAGATTAGAAAAATGTGGATGGTGAATTCAAACGAAAATTCGAAGAATTTGAAGTTTCGTAAAACTAAAACAAGAAAAATCGACGAAGTAATCATAAAATGGTTCCGCTCTGCTCGTGCAAAGAACATTTCTATAAGTGGTGTTTTGCTTCAAGAAAAAGCCAGAGAATTCCGTCAAGCTTTAGGATTGGACACGTTTAAGGCATCAAATTGATGGCTAGAGATTAATTTTCTATATACTATAATTAATTTTATCATTATTTTAAGTAAGACAAACGGATTAGAATTCATTTAAAAAGGAATATAGTAAATAATTTGCAGTTGTTCATATTCTCTCATATCGCAATGATAATTGTAGAAATTTATTTAAGATTGTACGTATATTTTTATTAAATGACATGCTAAAAGCTAAAAAATCAAAAAAAGGTAGTCCTCCCCAATAGCGGACACCTCCCAATAACGGACGAAACTTTCTGTCCCGTGACTGTCCGTTATTCGGAGGTAACACTGTAGTTTGAAAGTTGCTTTGGAATAAGAAGACTCACATTTCTGCATAATGTCAAATTTTATCAAACTAGTTTGAAAGTTGCATACACCTTTTTGTAATGAAAATACAAAAACTAACTTATTTGTTAGATAAACGACTTCATGTTAGACTTTGTTAGATAATCGACTTTTACTTTAAATCCTGTTTCTCTAAACTCCCACTGTTCCCTCTTTTCAATGATTTGATGAATGTTGGTAGAGAATTTCTAATTTATACTGATAACAAGAATACTATGTTGAAGTTATGATCTTTTGTACTGAATCATCTTGTAAACTTGCATTATTATTGTTTTAGTTTTTGTTTTTGAAAAGTCGTTCTAAAGAATCATAGTAATCACTACCCCAAAAATGAAATCTATTAGGCCTATCAAATGAAGGTGTCCAACCATTCTTGGTAGAACTTTACTTGAATAACAAAGTGCCTTCTGTACTACTGTTACATTCTGAAGATTGCTTCACCACCATCTTCATATACTTATTTCGAATGTTATAATTATTATAATAATTATTAATATACCGGTAGTTATAATAATTATTACAATGAGAGGCGCCACTGTCACCATTGAGATACAAAGAATCAGGTTCCTGATGCATTTGTTGGTGTGCCCCAAGTGAATATTCCTAAACTTATTAGTGACCTATTTGGAAGCTATTGTAATAGCAACCAAAATTGGGGCTATTACGTTTGTCCTGTCCTTCCGTCCGAGTCTGTCCACCCCTAACAACTCCCGAACGGAAGGTCCGATCGACAAACGGATTTAATCGTAATCAGAGAACCAAACAATATATGAATAGGGTATTTTCAAGGATCAACGCCCAACCCCTCTGTGTTCGAGATACTTGACATTGTTTTCATTGGATTTCCGCTGTTATCTGAAATGTTAGAAATGCAACAATCTCAATTCAGTTGTCGACTACAGCTTGAACGGAAAAGTCTTGAAAAAAAAACTTTTTTTCTTTTTTCCTAACTTTTATTTTATTTTCCCTCACATTAATGAACTTCCTTTTATTTCAATATTTTAAATTTCTTTTATTATTTAGGTTGCCCTGAAATTTATGCTTTAGCACAAAATTATATTCAATGTAATTTTATTTAAAGTCGAATACAAAAATAATTAGGTCAAATTTGTAAAATAATTCAAGATTTATTTTTCTAATTACATGGAATTACATATAACTAATGATTCCTTAAGGAAATCCTGATAAAAGATGCAACAAAGATACAATTTCACATTATTCAACAACGGTATATTTATAATATCAAACAGTATGTAATACTTCGTAATTGATAATACCTCAGATTGCTAACAAATTTTAATACAAACATTTATGAAATATTTTCTCAATTATTTCGATGTAATAATGGAAACTATGATATGAGATTTTCATAATAACTTTTGTTGATACTCTGTTTCTTTGTTACATTACATTTTCTTAATTCTTTTTAGAATAAAAATAAATACCAAAATTAAACATTTATTTACTATTAATTTCCAGCCATTTTTCACTTTCACTTTAATTCTATAATGTTTTCTTATTTTCAAAAGAAGCTAAGATACAACTTATGTTGTTTTCCATTGGAGTTCATCCGACTTTGAAGTTCTCTCACAGCAGTTTTCTCGGCTTCCGAAAGTTTCAGCAGACGAATATAAAGATCAAAGCCTAATCATACAAATAAATGAATTAAAAATAGTTCAAAGCAATTCTGTAAAGTTAAAATTAAAACCAAGGCTGCACATGAATAAAAGCCTCTCGAATTTATCATCGGAGGGAATCGGGAACGGCCGCCTCGCCGTTATTGGGACTTATCAGCCCGATCCACCCAACCCGGTGAAGTATCCAGAATGGCGTTATTATCTATTCATGTGCAGCCTTGATTTTCATTTTAACAAATATTTTCTGCAAGTCGATTTCGTGAAGTGTATGATTAATCAAAGTTCTTTTTGTTTTTATTCTAAGTTTCGAATAGTAACATTACTTCGAGACGCGATGTTCCAAGGCTTAATTATTAACCTTACCACCTGACCATTCATCCTTCAAACTAGCCGTGTTGAAATAGGAAGAGTCAGAAGATCTTTTCTTAAGGACAAGATACTGCCATTATGCTAATGATTCCCTATATTTTCTTAATATTTTTTAAATTATTGCTTGTTAATTTTATATAATAAAGAGAATTTTTGTGTGTTATATGCTATCTAGTTTTGGTTCATCCGCCCAGTAAAATCGTCCACTCCATTGGATCAGAGAACCCCTTGCCAAACAACATCTAAAATATTTTACTTTTCTAATCTGAGGTAGTGAACGATTAAGGAAATACGTAAGAATCTATGCTTATTCCGATGGAAGTCTGTAATAAATAAATCCGCTCTTTCTATCTACTTGATTCATTACATACATTAGTTTTCAAATCGTCGTAACATGGCTTAAAGTTATAAATTATAATTAGCTTCATTCAAACATTTTTGTCTTTGTAAACAAAAACACAAGTAAAAAAAAGTAATAAAAAGTACATTTTAAATCCCAATATCTTTTAATATATCTTTCCCATTTAATTTAGCGATTTATCGTTATATAGGTTGTTATACAGTCTGGCCGGGAAGTATCCATACCCCTTTATTGATAATCATATTTAATCATTTAAGAAAATATTTACACATTAAGTGTCCAATGCCTCTGTGTATTCGCCATCATGGTGTACACGTAAAGTTCATTCGCCGCCAAGTCCTCTTTGATATTTTTTGGATCATATTCGGTGTGATGGTTCGAAATTCGTCCTCAACTGAATTGCGCAATTCTGCATTTGTAGCATAACGACGTTCAGACACGTAGGCCGTGATGATTCCCCACAATGACTTGTAAGTCATCGGTCAGGACTTCGTGGTGGCCATTTCAATGGAGCTGGTGATGCTGGAGTACCAGCGAACAATCCAGCGTCCTGGAAAATGTTCATGAAGAAACCGGTGCACATTACGAGCGAAGTGAGCAGATGCCACATCCTGCTATAGCCTTTCCGTTCCATGATACCCGTGTCTTCAAGCTATGGGATTAATTTTGTTTGTAACATGTGTAACTAGGTTTCGCCATTAACATGATCTATAAAAAACTATGATCCAAACAACTGACGTGATGTAATCGCAGCCCATATCATTACGTGAGGTAGATTCCTCTCTAACTTCTTAGTATGTAATGAAGGTTATCTTTCACCCAAAAAACTTTTCCAACACGAACACCTAGCGTCAAATATTGAAATAACATTCAATTCTAAATATTTACATTTATTACTATGAAAGAGGTTACGGGAATTGAAGATAATTACAATGAACTCGACTTGAACACTAAAATGGTAGTGAGTTCGGTTATTAGACTAGAAAATCGTAATTCGAGATCCACTTTCAATTCACATATGGAAAGACTTTCAAACCTTATAAATCTGCATTAACTCAAGAGTTATAGATTTTATTTTATTTCTATAATAAGCGCGAGGTGAAAATGTGTAGAGAGTTGGACTTCTCGCAAAAGATCGTGTTTTACTTAATTATATATTGTTACTTGGAACGTCTTTTAAGATGACTATAATTAAATTTATACTTGAAGTTTGGAAGTAAAGCATCTAACGAACTAAAGATTACCTTAAAATTAAGAATAATTAATAATATTTGTTAATGAAAATCAAATACAATTGAGGAGATTTGCTGCAAAAGGTAAGAAGTCACTAACACTGAAAAATATAAATTGTAAGTTTTTAAACTCTTGTTTGTTGTAATCTACAGATATGTGAATAAAGAAATCAGTTGAAAAGTATTGTATCTCATTGAAAAATGCTAGGAAAATAGCCTATGGTAGCAAACAGACAGGAAACTGTTTCACAGAAAGGAAATCCAAGATCAGTACATATTGATCACGTGATCAATTGGGAGTTCCTGATAGGTTTATTGTAGTTCAACCGTCTTCATGATGTTTCCTTTGAAATTTGCTTTAAGTCTTTTGTTCTAAAACTAAGTTAGTCTGCCCACTGAAAATTTCTTACATTATTATGCTTGTAAATGTCCTATATTTCTTCTTCAACTCTTTTCTTTTGTAATGTATCATATCTTCTACGACACAAGAAACAAATGTTTAAATACCACATTTATTTCAAACAGCAAATTTTCAAGGAGAAATAACCGTCTTCCCTTTTTCAAGCCTTTTTACATATAATAATAAGTCGCGAGATTTTTTAATTACAGTATCTGTAAATACCATATTAACAATCAATAATATTAGTTAAAAAAAACATTATGTTAATAATGAAGTAAGAATTTTATGCAATGAAAAGAATACAAAAACTAGAAAAGTAATTGAGAGTTTATGTATACGAATCACAAAAGGAAAAAATTTAAATAGGAATGAAGGGATTAATGTGGATGAATGTATAGTGAAATTAGCTTGAGATTTGATCGATAAAGAGTATTTAAATTTCAATAAAAAGGTAGTAATTGAAGAATTGGATTGTTAAAAAAACAATTAAAGTGTCTTTATATCATTCGTTAATTCTTAAGTCTAAATGGTTATTGTGAAGTAGAATACGATATTCCCTAATATTGTATTAATATTATTGTTTGTTAATATTGTATTTCCAGATATTGTAATTAAAAATCTCGGGACTTCTTGTTATATGTAAAAAGGCTTGAAAAAGAGGAGACATATATTTCTACATGAAAATTTGCTGTTTTAAAATAAATGTGGTATTTAGACATTTGTTTCTTGTGTTGTAGATGTTTAATAATTATTATGTTTGGTTTAAATAAAAAAACCGAATTGAAATACACCCAAAGTCTGATAAAGAAAATGTTAGGAAATCAAAACGAAAACAATCGCTTTAAAAAAGAGGTGTTTGTCGACCAAACATCTGACAGACTAAACCTTATCTTATGTAATTTTTAAGTAATCAGGAATTCGCTATGTTATTGTAAATGAGAATGATATAAAGCAGATAGTAAAGAAATCTTCGGATTGAACATTACACTAGAAAAGAAAATACTTTAGCAAGTAAATAATTATATATCTTAAAGGTCCGATCACTAACAAGTAACAAAAGACTGGGCATCAAAATATCAGGAGCTTCAACGATAAGAAAATCTGTTTCATGAAACAACATCAGCAAAGGATGTAGATCAGAAAGAAGAGTTTTGTGAATACTAGAAGATGATTTTGGATAGCATTTCTAACATGTTGGAGCGTTTTTTTATTACATTCTGTTTTGCTGATTCGCATATTTGGAGTATAAATTTTTAATAAGGATTTTGAGCATTCAATTACTTTGTTAGTAAACGCTTATCCTAAAATATTTAAAATAAGAAAAAGGAACTGTTATGATAATTTGAATAAAAATAGCATTAAGTTCTGATCAAGAGGCTGCTGACAACAAAAATACCAATAAAACTATACTTCAAGCGTGCAAGATGTTATTTTTTCCGACTCAAGTTCTTCAAGACTTCTATTCCTTGCCTTCAAATTCGCCAAGAACTTATTCTATCCTGATTCTACTCAAAACCAAATCGGAAAACCAAATATCAGAAAAGGAAGTTCAGTTTTTTTGCAATTTCTAAACCTCAGAGTGCCTTGATGCCTTTTGCAGCTCATCTTCTCATAATGTTTTATTTACCGGAATAATCTCTATTTTGAAGAGAGCAAAGATTTTCAATGATGTCGTTAGAGACATTGGCTGTGATGGTCAAAGAATGGAGATGAGTGGCTGATGAAACAAGCTCTGTAACCGATCCTATCATATCCTCCGTCATTACCATGTCATCAGTATTAGGCTGGCATTTCAGCGTTTCTATAGGAACAGAAATAATAAATTGGAACAAAATGAATGGAGTAAGTAAATACTATAAATACCATTCCAAACAAATTTATATTATTCCACTAAGATATGTCTTTGACAAGCGAAATCTAAAAAAAAATAAAAATAAATAGCAATAGTTGTCTTTCAAGATGATTGACTTTCATTTTTGGCAATTTAGTTAATGGTGCAATCGAATACTAAGACTGATGGTTCAACATCTGGGTAATTATATGACTTTTAATTTGATCTCTAGATATTTTTTTGTCCTCTCTTTTTATTGCATTAAAACTAAAAATAAACTTCAGTATTATTAGTCCTAAATAAGATTAGAAAAGATACATCATTTAAAGATTAAATCTAAAGAAGACGTTCAGAGACGAAGTATGTAAGAACTGGTATGAAGTTATATATATAGCTGAAGTAAGAGCAATCTTTAACACTAATTGCATGCAAGAAGTGGAACAATATATTCTAAACATTATCAATATATTCAAATGCTTATCCTATCCATAAACAATGTTCAATAGTTTTTTTGTCATAAAAATTTGTTGTCTTCAGTTATTTAAGAAACTGAAAATTAATTTTTCTATCAATCTTACTTCCATGTAATTTTCATACTTTTGTATTCAAAGAAGATATTAGGTAATTAGCTGTTATTAAGTAGTTAGTGTTAAGTTTTAATTTTCATATTCTCATAGAATGGAAACCTATTTTCCAAATGCCTCAAGATTTGCAATACCCTTGCCTCGGATTATAGCAAAAAAAAATACATCCCATAGTGTTGAACTGGTAAATGTATTATATACCAGGCTTGAATATATGTTGAACATATGCCATCCCTGAACGTATCACAACAAAACATTTGCTGACAGTTACATAATTTTCTTTTACCGATTTTAAAATCACAAACAGAATTAAAAAGTATTAGTAGTGTATTTATAGAATGAGTAACCTTATGGAATGGACTGTTCGAAGTGCTACATGGATTTGCTAGGATGAAGCATATTCAAAATTATTAAATCTGTCGGAATCTCTGAATATATAGAATGTAGTCTGAAAGGGGTATTTCCGTATATTGACATGTAAAAATTATTCGAAAAATAGCCTGAAGATATACAAAATATAACGTAATTGACTCAAATGTCAGTTTTATCCATGTTTTTCTATTTGTTTTGTCTTTCATGATAATTTCATTGAATTTCATTTGAATTATTTATTTGATTTTCTTTTATTTAATTTATATATATTTGCGGGTTTTTTTTTGGATTACTTCTTCAGTTATTTCCGAGTCCTCAGAAGTTAACTTAAGTTGCTCAAATAAACTACAGTCACTTTCAAGCAAATACCACACCAAAGCTCTAAATCTAAAACTTTTTTTATGCCATTGCATCTCATGGTTTCTTTTAATTCTACTGTTATTTTGTCAGATTTCAAGGTTTTAATTGAAAACTTATAGAATGAATGAATTGCAATTTTTATTGAAAATTGTAATTGAAGTTCTTTAAAAATTATTAAAAGTAAGAAGACTACATTAACTGAATGTCAAAATTACCTTCTTAAATTTAGTTCCAAAGCACAGTCATATTTTGTGAATGGCTAAACTATAGACTTTCAGATTCAGATCGTAACTAGCAGATGTAGCAAATATTGCCGTTTAATTTTCAGCTACAACAGAAGTCATTCACCAATGATTTAACACCAAGAACTTGCTTTCCTTAGGTCAGTACTATACAGATCAAGGGTTTCCAAATATCATAAAATCTAACCATAGGTTCAGTCTGCAAATTCTGTTTTTTCATCGATTTTTAAACAACATAACTAATTAACATCAGGATATAAGAAAGTTAATAATTCTGATAGTAAAATTTATGGAACCTACCTATGGTAGCTGCAAAGTTTCGTTTAAGATATCCAAAACAAACATAACAGAAAATTTTCTTGATATTCAGGTGAGCCAAAGGTATTTCGTTGCATAAAACCTGCTCCATATTTGCACGATTGGTAGAGTCATCTATTAACAAACAGACAAATACCGATAGAAATTAATATAACATGTCGAGAAGAAGACTTGATCTGCAATCACGTAAAGGAAATTCTTAACACAATGAGAACTAATTGCTTTAATGATTATTAATACCAACAAGAAGTTCCTAAAAGAACTTAATTTCTACTTTCTTCAATGTTATTTTTTTAGCTACCCATTTCGGAGTTATTGTGACAGCGACCAAATTCGGTAGCTATTGCCTTTGTCCTGTCCATCTTTGTCTATCCACCCCTGACAAACTCCCAAACGGAACATGGATCGACAAACGGATTTCATCATCGTATTCAGAGGCCCAAACTACATAGTAATAGGTATTTTCAAAGGCCAACCCCCATCCCCATGTTCGAGATATTTGGCATTGTTTTCATTGGATTTCCACTATTTCCTTAAATATCAGAAATTCAAACTTCTCATTTCAGTTGTCAGCTGTGGCGTGAACGGCAAGGCCTTTGACTCATATGTTGGTTCAAATCCGTGTATCTACTAAATTTTTTCCTTCTCTTAATCGTTTTTTTTCTCGATGTCCGCATAGATATGTTTTTTTGTTTTGTTTTTCTCGTTTAACTAATGTTATGTTTATATTGTTTATTATATTTATCTGTACTTTCTTATGTTTATTACTATTTTTAAATTTTGTGGCTCGCCCTTAAATTTATGCTTTAGTACAAAATTATATTCATTTATTTTCTTAAACAGAACGATAGAAACGAGAAATCATTGATTCAGTTCTAAGGCTTTTATATGAGAATTGTTCTCGTCTTCACGTGCTAATTTCTTTACAATGACCCACACAAGCAATTTCAAACATAAAAGTAAGTCTATTGTATTTTAAAATGCATGCAAAATTTCAAGAAGATTCTTCGGTTCTACAATATTCATTAAAGAACAACTAAAATACTGTTTAATTATAGTTTGACTATAAAATGGCAACTTTCAGGCAATTTAGAACTAGGAAAAGTTATAACTGTAAAGTCTAGATTGATTGACAGTGTTCGAAAAACAATCAGTTATCCACAATTCTTGTTTTCATGCATGGGGAGGAGTAGGCACCCAGAGATTCGTGACCGTCGGACGGAAATCGAGTCGGTTGTGAGTACAACTCCCCATCTCATCTTTGAGCTGGTCCACTTTTTTCAGAAGATTAGGTGAAGTCTTGGATCCGAGAAAAAATAAAATAGATCCCGCCTCTTCTAGATCACAGAATATTAACATATATCACTAGACCACCAGATTCACAATGTTAAGAGTGAATAATAAATAAAAACCAAAGATTGCACATTAATAAACAGCTCACGTGTTTGAGTTTATCACCAGAAGTAACCCGTAACCTCCGTTTCGTCCTTCTTTGGGACTCATCAGCCCGATCCACCCTCCATTGACCTTCGCCCACAAAGGCGTGAAAAACAATTGGAAATCACCTTCGCATCCAAAACTGACCTCAGAATATAGTAAACAACAATTAAAAAGAAAAGTGTCGAAGTGTACATGAAAACCCTTTGATCTAACAAATATTACGTACAAAGGCAATAAAATATAAGAAAACCCAAACGAAAAAGGCCATGTAATAATAAAAAATAAATGTAACGTGGAGGAAGAGCGAAAACCAAATTATTAAGAATGAAAACGAAACACTTCACGTAAATAAACAAACTACACCTTTTCATGTGCACTTTAGCCCTTTTTTTTTTAGTTAGTTAGTTAATTTAGTATTTTGTTCGTGAGTCACTTTCGGGTGCGAAGTTGAGTTCCATTTATTTTTCATGCCTTTCTGGGTTTGTCATCAAGGGAGGGTGCATCTGGATGATGAGTCCCTAACAGGGACCGAAACGGCCGTTCCTGATTCCCTCTATTGACAAACTCAAACGCGTGTTGTTGTTTATTTACGTCTAGTTTTCATTTCTTAATGATTTTCCTACACCTTAAATTTATTTATTGAATAACTTATTTTAAATTAAGCAAATTTTTAAAAAAACTTTCTTATGTAAAGTATTATTCTTACAAGTAACATGTTTGGATAGGAATATTGAAATAATACTGTCTAAAAGAATTAAGATTAGTGATTTGCGAAAGTTTGTTTTGATGATGATCATAATTCATTAAAATTGTTTTTAATCTGGTTTCCTAAGAAAGTGAAGCTGATTGTGCGCGTGTATATCCGTAATAATTTTTGAAATGCTGTATGGATCTTTTTTAAACTCTGCATGTATATTTAGGAACACCGTTCTATTTGAATTTATTTTCAGTTTCGGTCCTGTTAAAAAATTATGGCGTTTAATTCATAAAAATTTCCCTAGTATATATCGCTAACTAACTATCGATATTAATCCGTTTAAAAGTTTGCTGATTAATACACTAGTTGGCGCGCCCATCTATTTGCTTAAAATTAATCCGATTTAAACAATTTAAGTGATGTTGAATTAATGGAGAAAATGAAAATATGAATATCTCTCATTATCAGATATTGTAATTTAAAAATAAAATGAGATTTTTCGTTTGTATCGTTTTCTTGACTTTAATAAAGAAAAGTAATTTTAGGTAAGAGATTGCTCTACAGCCTCAAAGGAAATTATGCTTCAAGTTCTCTCAGGAACCTATTGTTTAACTGCCAAAAGAGAACCTGTCTTACTCGAGCCTTTAATATGTAAATTAAAACTCCTGAAAGCAGTTTTGACAGAGCCGTCCCATATAGCCGGTAACCTATTGACTTATCTACATGCTGGAAGTCTGGATTCGAATCCAGGGAAAGGCATGGATGTTTTCTTTCGTTTCAGCTTCTTTACTTTCTCTTCTTCCGCGTTGTCTGTGTCCGTTTTATCTTCATTCTAGGGTTTACACTGTATCCCTGTGATGGTGGTACTAGTGAGATGTACACTTGGCACTATCAAGTAATTAATAAAATTCCTACATGTTCTTTATCTTTCAAAACACTTACCCAAACGAAATCCTATTTTCAGATCTGGAATCATTTTCTTTACCATCTTCCAGGCACTCTTTTCAATTCTATGAAGAGGCACTTCTTTATCTTTAGAGTAGTCGTGGAAATAAAAATAAATATCCTTCAATGTAGTTTTGCATTTTTCACAAATGGCAATTAATATTTCTTCATTGATGGATTCGAAGTTCAAACGGAGTTTCTTCAAATTGTCCCAAATGGTTATGTATTTCTGGAAGATTCGATTTCTGAAATCAAGCAAAGCAGAATATTGCGAGAACTGCGCAAAGAAAATGCTAAATATAAAAGATCTATTATAAACACACAATTCGATAGAATATTTGATAAACTATTAATTTCAGAAAATTAACAAATTTGTTCATTCTTATCTATGTCATATTCAGTAAAATATTTTCACGAGGCTAGAATGACTAAATTTCCACTCCATGTTTTATCAGTTTGGGAAAATTAGCTTTTTAACTTAGTTCATTAAAGTGAAAACAATGTAAAAGTCCTTAAATTTTTGGATAGAAATTTACGAATATGTTTAGCACTACTTGAAGACCAAACTCACATTTCATGTTAATTCAATAAGATAAGAGTGAGCTAAGACATTTGACACTTTACATTCTTTAAGAATTACAAAAAGGTAAGATTTCTAATATCATTTATATTGCGTTTATAGACTTTAGAAAGGCTTTCGATAGTATAGATCATGGTCTGTTGTTAAATAAACTAAATAAAATGGGCATAAGGGGAAAAATTAATGAACTATTAAAAAATTATCTGAAAAATAGAAAAATTAAAATAAAAAAAAATAATTATATAAGCAAATTATACAATGTGAAGTCTGGGGTTCCACAGGGTTCTAACTTGGGGCCTTTACTATTTAATATTTATATGAATTCTTTAAATAATTGCGTGAACTTCTCAAATATTTTTATTTATGCTGATGATGTCCTTATCTTTGCGGAAGATATTGAACAATTCAATGCGTATAATAAATTACAAATAGATTTAAACAATGTAAATAAATGGGCAATAAATAATCATATGACTATAAATATTAAAAAAACTAAGATAATGATAATGAAAAATAAAAATAAAATTATTCATAAAAAACCTTACCATATGTTACATAAAATTACATGCAAAAATATTGACAATATCTGCCCGATAAATAATTATCAATGCAATTGTGAAAAAATTGAATATATAACGCAGCAAAAATATTTAGGAATCTTTATTGATGAGAAATTTTCTTGGAATGAACATTATCAATGTGTCATCAAGAAATTAAATACATTAACGTATCTATTCCATAACTTGAAAGATTTAACTCCATTCAAACAAAAGTTAATTGTTTTTAAATCCTTGATAGATTCAATTCTAAACTATGGTCTAAATTGCTGGATCTTCATAAATAAGAAGCAAATTGAAAATATTAATAGAATATTATTTAAAATATTAGACAAAGTTTTTGTCAATTTCAAAAATAAAGGCAAAGAGGAAAAAAATAGTATTAGAAAAAGATTTAAAATACTAACAATAGAAGAAAAATTTATCTATAAAGTAATAATAAAAAATTTCTTTGTTATAAAAAATGAAAGAAATAGAAGTAAAGAAGAAAAAAAAACTCGAAATAACTGGTTGTGTACTCTAAACAATAATAAAATTAAGAACAACTATGGATATTGATTAAAAAGTTATATTATATATAAATTATTTAAACAAATTAAATGGGAAGATTACGAGTCTCCAAAAATTAAGGAAATAAAAGAAAAACTTATTTCCGATGTTATTGATAATAAAATTAAATTATAAATGTTATTAGTGAAACTTGACTTTAATATAAACTGTTAGTGCGCGAGCACGATTATTTCTAGCATTTTACTACTATAATTATTTAAACGAATATAAGACTAGTGTTAAGTAAATAGCTTATAATTTCTTATTCTCATAAATTATATATTCCTATAATTTTATGCTTATTTCTTAATATTTTTCTTATTCTTAATAAATTTAATAATCTTTTATGAATCAATTTTAAACTTATGTTAATGCTTGTAATTTAATTAGAATACTTAATATCAATTCATCAGACCTATACTAAAGATGTGCATTTAGTATAAGCACACCTAATAGGATTGAGGAACATTAAAAATAAATAAATAAATAAATAAATAATACTTTATAGTTATTTGATGGTTTATTCCTAAAAATTTTCTTAAAGTTAAAATAAAACATTATTATATATGCCTACTACATTGGCACTTGAAAGGTACTGTCTACATGACTACATTTAAAAGTGGAAAGACTTTACATTCACAAGCACGTGCAGTAGTCCACAATGTTAATGCGTTTTTTGAAGAGGAAAAAACTGCAAATTCACTAAAAATACCTATTTCAAATGCAATTAAGAGGACTGCCTTAGCGACTGGAGTTTCAGTGTCATATGTTAAAAAGATAAAACGGGAGGTGAAATCGCTTAATAGCTATGTACACACTTATGCGATTTTACGTGCGCTTGACGCATGCTGCACAGCGCATGCCCTAGAGCATGTGACGCATGCGGAGAAGCCTGCTTGTTTTTCGACAAAACCGTCTAGTTTCTGAATCGCAAGCTGCAAAGCAAGCAGATCCAAAACTTTGGATATTCTTGCGTCTTACCGTGCTGCTTAGAGTTGATATAACTACACTTGGTTATTAAATTTGTAGTGATGGCATCTGATAAGCAAACTCTGATATATAAAACGCAATTGAAAAATTTGATACTGATTTGAAAATAATTTAATAATAATTTTTTACTGAAATACTTGATTTTTTTAATACTCATGTTATATTAAATAAAACACGTAGTTTGACAAAGTCCTGAAGGGCTTCTATTATTCTTTTAAGTACCACAGGCATCATTGAAATAAATTGTTTTGATACTTTGAATAAATACATCAAAGATGTGTAGGACATCAAAGATGTGTAGATGCCTTTGACAAATGGACTTACACTGTGCTGCGAGACGCACGTATTAAAGCCTATCTGTGGACACTGATGCAGCCTGCTTCACAAGCATGCTTCAACTGCGTGCGTGAAGACGCAAGACGAAACGAAAGACGAAAATAAAATCGAATACGAAATCGCTTAAGTGTGGACATAGCTATTGACAGTGAGATGAGTATTTTATCAACCCCTAGAAAGCATAGGAAAAGACCATCATATCGAAACTGCAATGTTGATGATTTTGACAAATGAGTCATAAGACAAACTATTCAGGATTTTTATATAAAGGAGAAATGTGTTCCTTCTATTGGAAAACTGCTCCCGGTGCTAAAAGAAAAAATTAATTTTGCATGGAAAAGAGTGTCCCTGAGAAGAATACTACATTCCATGAATTTTCGATGGAAGAAGTGCATCAGCTCACGTAAGGTTTTACTCGAAAGGCCAGACATAGTGTTTTGGAGGTATAAATATTTGAGAGCTATGAAAAAATTCAGAGAGGAGCAACGTTGTTTAGTTTATAACGACGAAACTTGGGTAGACGGAAATTTACCATATGGCAAATGTTGGCAGGATGACTCTACTGTAGGTATTCGTACGAATACCAGTTCTAAAAACCGTCTCATTGCTGTACACGCAGGCACAAGTAATGGATTCATTGACGGAGCGGAGTTTATTTTCAAAGCTTCTTCAAGTACTGGTGATTATCACGGACAAATGAATGGAGAGCAATTTGAAAAATGGATTACTGAGAAACTATTACCTAATTTGCAACCTCATAGTGTGATCTGCATGGACAATGCTCCCTACTATTCAGTAAAAACAGATCGCGTTCCTACAAAGTACTCAACTAAAGGAACAATGCTTGAATGGTTGGAAAAAAAGAAAATTTCCCATGATACAACTATGCGAAAAGCAGAACTATTTGATATCATTACAAAACATACACCCAAATCAACAGTATACAGGGTGGACCAAATTTTAAAAGAAGCAGGGCACGAAATCGCAAGATTGCCTCCCTACCATTGTGATTTAAACCCCATCGAATATATATGGTCGTCTGTGAAACGTTCTATTCGTGAAAAAAATGTATCAGGGGACTTAAGTTTGAACAATTTACATTAACTACTTAAAGAGGCTTTTGTAAAAGTATCACCGAGTGAATGGAAAAAACAATGTGAACACGTTGAAAAATTAGAGAACAATTATTGGAAAAAAGACGGACTTATGGAAGAGATTGTGGACAAATTAGTGTTAACTCTGTCGGATGGCGATTCAGATTTAAGTGATTCAGATTCAAGAGAAGACACTTCGAGTGATTCAGACATAGATATTGGTAGTAATCACAATCCCTGTGAATCTGAGTAATATATCATAGTGCTTGAAAGATTCTGAAAGGAATAAATATTTTTAAAGTAATAATTTTATCTATTAACTAGCTGGCTGCGCCTGCTAGCACCCGGCAAATAAATACAAGGGTTTTTATATGATAAAACTAAGAATGCTATTTTAAAAAATTAAATGAAATATTTCAATAGTATATAAAATATAATATTTAGTAGCAACAATTATATTACAGTCGGATAAAAAAAAAAAAAAATCTCCTTCAGGGGAAACTGATTCCTAGCCTAACAAGTGCGCTAATCCGGGGAATCTTGCAGGTGGTTTGAAACCGTTTCCCCTCGATACTTGCACTCGTCCACTTGTGGCAACCCTGCTCGTGGTTTTTCTCGTCAGAGCAGGACAGTATGTGAAATTAATTACCTACATAATATACGAGACGTTTCGGAACTTCTTTACAGGTTCCTTCTTCCAGTCTGGGTTCCCATCAACTTTAAATTTCCCATTAAAGTCCATCAACTTTAAATATAAGGGGAACCCAGACTGGAAGAAGGAACCTGTAAAGAAGTTCCGAAACGTCTCGTATATTATGTAGGTAATTAATTTCACATACCTTTCAAGTGCCAATGTAGTAGGCATATATAATATTTAATAAAATGGCACGTTAAATAATCTTGTATTAAAATAAAACAATTATTATATTCCAGTAAGTTTTGACGAAGAATTTTTGAGGAAATCTCAATTGTGAAAACAAATTGAAAAATTTATAATATTTCGTGTTCTTGATATAGAAATAACAATAGAATTATATTTACGAAAATATATTGAATACCATTAAAAAGTTAATTAATTTTATAAAAGACGAAAAAGAAAACCCCATCTACTGTATATTAAAATTATAAAGTTACTGAATATAAATAGCACTCATATTTCATTTTATTTTTTTATGAAGAAAAGTAAGAAACAGTGTAAGAAAAAATAAAATCCTTACTTACTTAAATTGTTCAAATCAGACTAATTTTAATCGTATCAATCCACGAAATGGATTAACGTCTTGTTATTTATCGTTTGAAAATAATGAGATATTGACAGATATAGGATAGAAATGCTGTGTTGAAATTCCAATACTTCTTTATATGACATTTATCCTTTGTTTTGCATGATTGAATACAACCTTGTAGGTCTGTGTCATTTAGTTACGGAGATAATGATTATCAAAGAGTGAGTACATAGTCCCACTGTATGTTTATATATATGAATATATATTTCTACATTAACTGACTTCATGAATTTCACTAAGTTTAAAATAAGAAGAAATCTGAGTTTTACCCGTGCGGAGAACTAAACTTGCTGGTCACTTCAGTGAAACTTAACTCCTTCAGACTGTGAGTGCAGCAGGTGCTAAGAGACTCCAAAAGAACGATGGCGAAGAAGTCGGGAGCTGACCATTTGACTTGAAGAACGGTCAGATGCTGCTGTGATCTTAGAAATTTAGCGATCGCCACCACAACAAATGACTCGCGATCAAGCTTCCATTCATTAAATGTCGTCAAATGGAGTTCGAAGAGTTGCACTTCAGATGAAGCCAAGCTGTAAAGATTGCAATGATTGTGTTACGTACATCCGCTTACTACATTTAATTATTTTTAAAAAAGACATATCACTTAATCTATATAAAAATCCTAAAGAAATTATTATTATTATTATTATTATGTAAAAGTTTCAAACCATGGGTTTCCTCAGCTAACACAACATGGCGGGCAGGGCCGTAGCTACTGCCGGGGCAGCCGGGGCAATGCCCCGGGGGCCCCCGAGCAAAGGGGCCCCCGAACAATTGGATTGGATTTTTTTTTTGGTTGTTGAAATAGGATTGTCGTTTTTTTTTTGTTTTTTTTTTTTGGTTGTTGAAAGATTGTCAAGGGCCCCGCACCCTCCGGCTCTGCCCCGGGGCCCCCAGTCCTCTAGATACGGCACTGATGGCGGGCCAAGGACCAAAGCACATATTGCCAATTAAAGACGTGTGCAGGAATGATTAGGGATGTGTGGTTGTGCCCATAAATTTTCTAACTATGCGTGTTGTATTGAGTATCACACCCTTCTGGAGTTGTGTATAAGTGTTTTTATGAAGTCCTAGAGTACTGAGACTGTGATGCAATGTTTTAGGCACAAGACCAGTGGCGGACAAGACGATGGGTACAACACGTACTCGTTCCTGCCTCCACTGCTTCAGGAGCTCGTGTGCTAGGTCTGTGTATTTACATGTCTGCGTGAGTTTTTCTGCATGTTCTTGCTGACAGGCACTGCAATATCAATGAGATAGGTCTGTTTGTTGACGTTATCAACAAGTGGGATGTCAGATCTGTTGTGATGTATGGTTTTGTCGGTGTGAATGGGCCGATCCTAGTACAGCTTATGTGAGGATGACTCTACGCTTTGTGTATATACTTGTAGTAGGGGACCGTTTTCTTAATAAGTGAGGGTTTGTGTGGTAGCTGTTGATGAACAATCGACGCTACCTGATTGTGTCGGTGGAGGTAGTCTGTTTGGGAGAGAAGGGGACAGCCTGATATTATGTGGTCGATCGTCTCATGCGTAGTGTGGCTTTTCCTGCTTCTGTCGTCATGTGTGTTTGCGTCGTGTAGAATGTGTTTCTTGTAGCTGCGTATGGGGGTGACTTGGTCCTGTATCGCGATCCTGAACCCTTCGGTCTCACCAAACAGCTCGCCACTCGTCAGCCATCTGTTCGACGCTTCCATGTCGACATGAGGCTTTATTATTATTATTATTATTATTATTTTTATTTCTTAGTTATTTTAAATTACATTTCAGTCCCGTTAGGAATATAAATTCCTATCAATAGGTGCTGTATTTATTTTAATACATAATAATTATATTTAAAAAAATTACATTTAAATAAATTTTATAAAAATTACAAAATTAATTAATATTATCTATTATCCAACTTTTAACATTATTTTTTGCAATAGAAATTCCTTTACAATCTTTAAATACATTCCAATTTATATCATTAAAGGTTTTCTCAATTATATAATTTAAATTTCTTATACCATATTCATTATAGATATAAGGATAATCAAGTTTTATTCTATTTTTATTTCTCAAATTATAATTTTCTTTTATATTTTCATCTTTTAATTTAACAACACTATAAAAATTCTTTATTATTATATTATATATAAATTTTTGTTTAGGATATGATATATTATATTTTAGTAATATTTGTTTCCTTTTATTAATATTATTCCAAATGTTTTTAGGAAATATCAACTTTAAAACTTTGGTTTGTAAATTTTTTAAATTTTCCAAATATATATTTCCTACATTTGCCCATATATTAACTCCATAATTTAGTAAAGAATGAAAAATTGCAAAATAAATTAAAATTTTTATCTTAAGTGGAAGAATATTTTTTATATAATAAAATATATATATGGTTACATTTAATTTTTTATATAAAATATTTATATAGTTATCCCATGTAAAAAAATCATTTATAATTACACCTAGATATTTAAAGTTATTAATTTTATCAACTTCAGTACAAGAAATACATTTTATACTATTTCCATGTAAACAGTCATGTGAATGTATTATGAATGTAATTTTTTTATCTACTATTTTCTTTTTGGTTTTATTAATATTCCTTTTGTTTTTTCATTATTAAGAACAAGTTTATTATCATGAAGCCATTTTTGGAAAATATTAAAATTATCCTGTAAAGTTTTAATTCACAATCTCCAAATTTAAACCTGATATATATATTATTATATCATCAGCATACACATATATATAACAATCTTTTAAAACATAAAAAAGATCATTTAAAATTTTTTTAAATAAAATTGGCTCTAAATTGGATCCTTGTGGCACTCCAATATTAATTGTTTTCCTTTTACTTAATATTTTATTTATTTGCATATAATCTTTCTATTTTCTAAATAATTTTTCATAATATTAAATATTTTACCTCTTATTCCATATGTTTTAAATTTAATCAAAAGCAAATTATGATCTATCAGATCAAAAGCTTTACTCAAGTCAATAGTTATTAATAGTACAAAATGATTTTTATTTAAATTTTTATTAATATGCCCACAAAATTTTTCTAATAATTTAGTTGTACTTTTATTTTGTTGATAAGCATATCGATTTTCATTTATTACATTAAATATTTTTAAAAATTCTTGTAATTTTTTAGTAAAAAATTTTTCTATTATTTTATTTATAGTTGATGACACAGCAATAGGTCTATAATTTTTACAATCATTAAAAGCATTATTTTTGAATATTGGAACAATTTTTGATATTTTTAAATTATTTGGATAAATTTCTTTATTGAAAATTAATTGTATCATTAATGCTATCAATTTAGCAAAAATTTCCTTTTTCTCTTTGATATCAGAAATAGATATTTGATAATGTCCAATTGATTTTTTATTTTTCATCCCATTTATTATATTTATTATCTCTTCATCATTTGGTACATAAATTACAATTATATTTATTAAATATGAATTATTTAAATCTTGTAATAAATTCTCTTTACAATTTATATTTAAATTATAACTTATTTTATGATAATAATTACAAAATTTTTCTGCAAGTGTTTTAAATTTGTTTTTATCTTCTATTTCTTGTGCAAACCTATTTATTTCATTTCCTTTTTCAGTTTTATGTTTATTACCTTTTTTTCTTTCTAATAAAGCATTTATTTTTTCCCAACAATTTTTTGGGTTATTTACATCATTTTTAAATTTATTATAATAATAATTATTTTTTGCTTTTATTATTTTTGATGTTAGTATATTTCTTAAATTCTTATAATTATTATAATTGCTCATTACTTTTATTATTTTTATATTTTTTAAATAATTTGTCTCTTATTTTTATTTCTTCAATTAATTCTTTAGTTATCCATTCTTTATGTATTCGATCACCTTTATTCTGTCTATCATAGTGTTTTTTACTATAACAAACTCCTGAATAATAATTAGAAATTACTGATGCATTTGTGTAATAAGTTATACATCTTTTGGATTTATTAAATTCACTTAAAATATTATTATATAGAACATTTGGATCTTCAATTTCTGTATTATTAATTCTTTCTAATAAACCCTGTAAATTCTTTTCTAATAAACAGTAATCAATGTTTTTATATTTTTTTCTTACATATTTTAATGTTTTATAGGTACTGTTTATATTATGCATGCTATCTAAATTTATACTCAAAGATGTTAAAAAGTGATCTGAAATGTTTTCTTTTATAATAAAACTTTTATAAATTCTATATAAATCATTCAGAAAGATATGATCAATATTAGTTTTTGTAGTTTTTGTAGAAGTTTTTCTATATCTTGTAATGCCATATAAACAATTTTTAAATCCTTAATAAGTTTCTAAAAAAGTTAAAAAAGCTAAAGTTTCTAAATATAATTTTACATTATTACTTTCATTAAATTTAAATAAATCTATATTCATATCTCCAATTATCACACAATTATTTCCAAAAAACATATTATGTATTTGAAAATGTTCTTCCATTTCATTTATGAATAACTTAATTTTTTGTTTTGGAGGTCAATAGATAGCAAAAATATTTATATTAGTTTTCCACATATCTTTTTTTAATATAAGACTTAAATTTTCAAAATTAATTGAAAATATATGAACTCTTTCAACTTTAATGTTAAATTTAATATAAATAATAATTCCTCCACCGTTTTGTTCATTTCTTAATTTATAATACATATTCCAATAGTTAATATTATACAATTCTACTTCATTTTCAAATACGTTTACTTCTGTCAAGATGATAACATCAATTAATTCTAGTAATGAATTAATTTTACAAACAAATAAATCCCAAGTTTTTCTAACAGATCTTATATTAAGATGTATAATATTGAGATTACTATCTTTCAAATCCTTATTATTAATTATATCTTTCCATTCCTCCAAATTTTCCAGTTCAGAAGTATCATTATAATGCAGATATTTTGTAATATCATTGTACAGTATATCATTAGCCATTTCCTTACACCAGTTTTTCTAAGTCATCTATATCAAAATTTTATTACATTTGAAGTTTCACCTTTTCTCACCAAAATTGTACAATTCTTAATCCATACGAACTTATACAATTTTTCTTTAGCATTTAATTTTGTTTTCCACAACAAAAATTTCTGATTTTTTGTTAGATTGTCATTTATGAAAATAAGACTATCATCTCCATTGCTGATAATGTCTTTACTTACAATTTTGTTTCTTTTCTTTTTCTCCATCCATTCATTCTTTGTCTGCAAGTTTTTGAACTTTACAATTATAGGTTTAGTTTTTCTTGTGTTGTATGTTGGCAATCTATGAACTGCTTCCAAATCTTGTATCTCAAATGGCACATTTATTGTTGATGCAACTTTACTCAAAATTTCATACAGATTTTCTTCCCCATTCTCTTTAACATTCAAAATTTCTATGTTATTCCTTCTTGAATATTTTTCTAAGTTGTCTGTTTGCTTTTCAAGATACCTTATGTGATCCTTACTTTCTTTTAGCTCTTGTTTTAAGTCAGAAATTATTTTATTCTGTGTTTTGTTAGTTTCAATAACACTCTCATTTTGTTGAGAATAACATCATAATTTTTAGATAAGAAGTCCAATGAGTCTTTTATTTCTGAGATATCCTTCATCAGCTTATCTTATTATTATTAGTAATAGTAGTAGTAGTAATGGGTATAAGCTCAACTTTATATCGCGTAGCGGGGACTCGTTTTGGAGTGTAGGAGATAGACTAAATTACGTTGACACTTAACTCAACATCTTATCAATTTTTAAAGAAATTTGTCTAGCCGTTTAAACAAGGAATTTCGGGGATATCGAGAGGTGGGACAGGTGGAGACCAAAATAAACGAGTTAAAGTTTTACGTTGAACCATGAATAAGCTAAATAACAAGATTAATGAAAATTCGTCCAGTAGTTTTAATGTGATGCGCTTAGAAACGAATAAACAGACAAATGGATGTTTAGAAGAGAAATGTTCTAGTAACAGCATTCATTTTCAGTTTAAAATCATTAATGTTAAGAGTGGAAAAATACAAATACTTTAGTTGATACATTAGATAATTAAAAGTTATGAGTGAATTCTGTAATAATACACTCGATTCTCAACAGAGGCAGCAGTTATCTCGTTTCTAGGGTCGCTAGATTGAGTAAGGACTACAACTTCGCTGCTGTAAACAGGGAAATGGGAAGTATGTGGCCGTATGCAAGTATTTTGTATTACTTGATTGTTACTTGTATTACTTGAGAGAATAAAAACCTTCCAAGTTAAAAATTCCTAAGAATATAATTTCAGTTCCAGTGCCCAAAAGTACTGTGGATGCTATTCATCATTTGAATAAAGATCTATATATATTCGTTTGTTATTGTAATTCCTATCACTTCTTTCATTTTATTAGTCAGTTGCTTTGCTGCGACTGATTACTGCTACAATTTATAGGCATTAACTTATATTTGCTTATGCAAATAAAAAAGTATTTAAAACACATGCTTTTGAATAAGTCGATAGTAGCCAAGCCTGAACTCTCTCGTCTGTAAAAAGTACTGTACTTCCAGGAGAAAGCTTAATTTATTTGGACAAACTATTGGCAGGAGAGTTTTTATACAGTTTTCTTAGCACAAGCACAAGAACAAAAAAGTGTTTTTTTTTTTTTAAATTAAACATCAATTGTTCATATTAAAATATAAAGTGAGACGTTGACACCATTCGAGATATCATAACATTGGGGACATTGGAATAAAAATGTTGAGAATCACTGGTATGGAAGATAACGAAACTGAATTAAATCGCTAGATTTTTTTTTCGTAATCAAATCTAAAGCCCCGCGAACACCATCAACCTTTGCACCAACTTAGTCGGTCTATTTTGACGTCACGACTTGGTTGAGACAGTTCTGAGCCAGTTTCTCAGTGACTTGGCACCAGCTTTAGTCCGCCGACTCGAGTTGGTTGTGCACGGCCAACTCGGGAAGTTGGTCGGCACAGGGCAGCGTTGGACGAAGTCAGTCGTGACGTCACGCCCATGGAAGAAATGTCGTCTAAAACGATGTTCACCGATTCGAGTCGAAGACAAGCGGGTACACAATGCGGGAAGACAATCAGAGTATTGCGAGTTTCTTTCATGCATAAAATAAAGTTTATACTGAAATGCAGTAATTGTATGCGGCAGAATTTATCAGATAGGTTTCAAAAGCTCGATTTTTTTGGATTTTCCACAGCTGCTGTAGGAAATGCATTGCATTATGGGATTCCTGTTATCACGGCCGACTCATTTGCGAGTTGGATGGTGTGCGGGGCTGACAAAAAGTTGGCGGACTCGAAGTCGGCCGACTACAGTTGGTGCAAAGTTGGATGGTGTTCGCGGGGCTTAAGAATATTTTATAGTATTTCCATAGATAATAGTGAATTCTCCATTAGAAAACTTATTATAGTTTTAGTCTAGTTAGACTACCTATCGTTAGAGACACTGAATGAAAGTTGAACAAACTTATCAGCCATCTATTTTAGCATACTTTAGCCACCTTATTTTCGCATTAGTGCATTAGTAATAAAGAAAGCAAAGCAAAAATATCAGATTTCTTGAATATGTAGAAATATCGAGATGGCCATTTGTCTCAGAAGTTGTCTTATGGTATATTCTAGATTGCTAATTTTCTCTTAGTATCGGGAAGAATTATTGTTTGGTTATTAATCAGTCTAATCTAATCTTTTATCTCAACAAATGAAAAATGCCTTTTAATATTCCTTTTTACTTTTTTGTAATGTAATAAAAAACAAGTATTAATCTTTATGCAGGCAAATTCCAGTTTTTGTGAAGTTAATCAATACAATTAATAACTTATTCCTTACCTCTCAAAAAATCCCGATATTGTCCTCTTGACTGTGTTAGATACATATTGGTCTCCATAGATCCACAGGTATTTCAGGTCTGACCCACAACGACTGGCGATATGCTGGTTGTTGATTCCATAGCTCCAGAACGCCGTCGGCAGTCTTTTCGTCAGGAGTGCATCTGGGACTGTTTCGGTAAAGATGCAGCTAAAGGAATACCAAAGCATAGAGCATTGAAAGATTTCTTCCCAGTACTTGCAAGTGACAGAAGCTGCAAATCGACTGGAGGGTGACATGTAATGAAAGATATTTACCAGCATTTCTGCAGGCAATTCATCCCAGCACCTTAATGTCGGTTCAACAACCTTAGAATCTACCAAGATATTACCATCACTATTTCCTTTAAATTTCTGATTCTTTGCAATGTTGAATGCATTTAACCATGTTTTGCAGGTCGTAGCCATATTCAACTGATCACGAGGACTCATATTGTTAATAATCATTGCCATAATTTTGATAGGGAGTTTCTCCCACCTTCGTTTTGATTCCATTTTGATGCACTAAAAATACCGGACAGATAAATATAGACAAATGAATGATTAAATATTCAAACAAGATAGTTTGATTTCGGACGATAGTTTTTGGATGATGGACCCTTCCGCCATCACGCAGCAGGAGTTGGCTTGTGCTGAACTGATGACCTTTAACTGAAAAGTTAATAATCTGTTAAAGGCCTGAAAAATGGAGATGGAATTGAAATGGTGATAAAGCCATTGAAAACGACACATATAACAGTGACACCAGCATTCTGCTGGTAGGTCTGAAAAATGGAGCTGGGTTTGAAATGGTGATCAAGCCATTGAAACAATTCGTTTAACAATAGCATCAGCATTCTGCTGCCATGGCATGCAGCATTATTTACAATTCTAAATAAAAAATGACGAAAGGTTGGATAATTGTTGGGATGTTTTCTTATTAAAATTCCTCACAGAATGAAATTACATTATTGGCATCTAAAAAGTTGATGCATTGTGTATTGTTGTCATTTCGATTATTTATGAGACTGAGATGGAGTACTGAAATCTTAATATTTAAAAATGAATGTTTCTTTATTTGTTTGTTTCATATCCGTTCTTATACCATTCATCAGATTACAATGAAACTTGATGAGTTGTTGTGCGGACGCCCGCGAAGGTTTCTGAATTAGTAGAACCATTTTACAATCAGTTTTATGACGACACGTTCAGAAATTAATTTTGAAGACCAATATGCGTGTACAACTACAACATGATTCATCCGGTGAACGTTTCGCAAAACAATTGGTAGATATTGGGAATTGGAAAATTGGAATCGATGAATCGACATATTTTAAAGGAAAATTTAAAGGAGAAGATGTACTGTTGCCACGCATTCCAATGATTCCAACAGATATACCATTCGAATTCAATCGTTTGCAGTTTCCGGTACGATTCGCATTTGCAATGACCATCAACAAAGCACAAGGCCAATCACTACAAGTGTGTGAACAAAATTTTTGAAAATCCATGCTTCACACCTGGGCAGCTGTATGCGGCGTGCTCACGCGTCGGAAAACATTCTGATTTATTCGTGTATGCATCTGGCGGAAAAACAAAAAAATATTGTGTATCCAAAAGCACTACAATAAATAATTTTATTTATTTAAACATTTTATTTCACAGACGTTAGAAAAATTTAACATCAAGTAGTTACTCTACGAACAATTTGTATTGTCAATAAAATTTGTGAAATAAAATCAATGCATGCACAGGTAATTTCGTGATAGTAGGTAGGTAATTTCACTACCTTATCAGTTTAATGATTAAAATTGTAATTAATATAAACACAAATGATTCATAGTAAATGTAAGAACAAAATAATAGTAAAAACAATAATAATTTATTTCACTAATAATAGTGAAATTAAGAACTGTATTTTTGCAGAGTCTAGTAAAGAAGCTAAATAAATACTTTTCCAGTGCTCAAAATGAAGCAACAATAGTTGGTACCCTATTTAGAATGTATAGTTCGTATATCATTCAGTCTTCATTTTACCTATATCACGAATATACCTTCCCGTACCCTACCTAACATTCTTACTTGTGAGATGATTCACTTTAGTATCTCGGGCATGCAATTATATTTCTTATTTGATTTTCTTCAAATTACCTAATGCAAAAACCAGCGATTGCACAGAATATTTCTTAAATGCTTGAATATACACTATTGTAGTGAAAATTGCAACACCAAGAAAGATTCTTGATATTCAAATGAAATTTATGTCACAGATTACTCATGTTACAGTAGATATCTAGTGTTAATCTGGAAATGTAATACGTTATTATCGTTTCAAAATTCAATATCGTGTGGCACGACCTTGATCAGCAGTAACAAAGCGTGGTATTGAACGGAAGAGAGTTTTGATATTGTCCTGGGGAATATCTTGACAGGCTACTTCTATGCGAGTTCAGATTCAATGTGTTGGATGGCGGGCGGGAGGTGCTTGACGGGCGAGTTCTTTACCTACCGTTACATGCTCGATTAGGAACATATCGTGCTAGGTGGCGATTTCTCTATCAATAGAATCCAGCATTCTTAATCTCTGCAATCCTTTATATGATGAGAAAGTAAGGATAGTAGGTTGTAAGTTATTTCAAGTTCACTTCAGTTTTCATTGGGTTGCTTAGGTTTGATAGGATTTAAGTTAATTCGAATTTTTTTTCCAGAATTAAGCAAAATTTAGACCGTAAATATCTAGGAGATATTAAAATTCTCGAAAGGATTGAAGTAATTGTATCACCTTTTTCTATTTTTTTATATTGATATCTCGGTGGAATCCAATCGAAAGTGTCTAATTGATAGAGTAACGACCATCGGATATGACGTCTACTTGTTGAAGATGTTTACTGTTTAGTGAAACATTAATGAAGGTCATTGTAGATGACATCAAGCTGTAACATTAGCTAAGAATAACTTTGATACTTATAAAGCCCAATCGCAATTAGAAATAGGGGTTTGCAAACAGTTCTTTAATAAAACCCAAGGGCCAATTATCCAAGTCTTTGTTCAAATATTTGGTAACCCGTGTAAAAAAAAGATGGGTGTCCGTGTAAAAAAAGCCACGAATGGGTCATAGTTTGAACACCGTATTCCCTAATATGGTTAATTTTTTAAGTGAATCAGAAAAAATGAGAAAACAACACATTAAACTCACGATTAAAAAACACGATTGTTGTTAGAGGTTCACAATTTAGGGATATTTTGAAAATAAAAATCGTTAGGAGTAAAAAAAAAAAACAGTTTTCGTTATCTTTCCCAAAATACCAGTTTTCTAAGAAACTGAAAAATAATGCAAATCCATTGTACAGCGTCGTAAGATGATAATTATTCTTGCTTGAAGCACTCAACCAGAGGACGTAGTAAATCGAAATAATTAAGTAATATTTAATAAACATACTTTGAAATCATGTGTGTTGATATAAATCTAGTTGTGAATCAATTCCTCATATTTACACGAATTTGTTTAACTTGCTTAATGAAGAGAAACTGAAGAATTTAGAATCTAAGTCAGACATGAATAGAAACCGAAACTAAAGTGTTTTTGATAATATCGCAAGTTGCTCTGAATGTTCAAAGAAGTAACTCCGTCTCACAATTTACTCTACAGATATTAGTTATTAATATTGCATTGACGTGTGCTTTTTTTTTTCTATTAGGTCATTGTAACAATTAATAACTGAAATTCGTTTCTGACAGTGATCTAATATGAAGAATAGTACTGTTATCCATCTAACAAACGGACGGAGGGAGTAGTTTGTGTTTAAATGGAGAGGTACATACTTGTAACTTTTGTTCGTTTAAAAAATACTTTTTTGTTTCAATGTTTGTAATACTACAGTTTCACAGTAACGTATTCCTGGCGTGATTAACACTTTTGACCCATTCATCCGGATTTCTGCATATCCGAATCATGCCAATTGTCAATTAATCCGAATAATTGTAGTTTCTATTTAGCAATAAATAATATCTAATCACACTATCTAAATTTATTATTAATGAAGCCTTCCAAATGAAAACTAACATACAACGAAGAATTATATAAGAGTAAATTAATCAAAAGGATTACTAATCATTTAATATCAAGAAATCATTCGGAAAAGTACTGTTTTCACCACATTAAATCATGATTGATTTTCTACTCATCTTGTTTTCAATAATAATATTTTGCCTTTAAAAATACGAACAGTTCTTTAAAAAAAAAAAAAAATTTTCCTTCGTTTTCGAGTGCATTGTAATCAATAGGAACGGATGTTTTTCAATGCGTCCAACTCCTACCAATGGTATGCACCGTACATTTGGTGGAAGTCTTGGCCAAATCCAGTAATAGATTCCAGAGACTTCAGTAGTAGGATTAATGGGCGACAAATGTTTTATTAGGGATTAACAGGTATCAGCAATCGCTGCTTCACTTCCCTTTCCTAACTTGATAGTCGCTTTTGTTTGGGCATGTGGCGTTTGCCAAGTTTCATTTCCTTTATGTGTCTTAGTCCTAATTTATGAAATAATTGATTACCACAGGACAGATTTCCCGTAGTTGCTTTGGAATAAGAAGACGCACATTTCTGCATATTGTCATTCTTGGGTAGAACTTTACTTTACTAGAACAAAGTGCGTTCTGTACTACTGTTACATTCTGAAGATTGCCTCACCACTATCTTCATATACTTCTTATTTCGAATGCTATAATTATTATAATAATTATTAATATACCGGTAATTATAATAATTATTACAATGGGAGGCACCACTGTCACCATTGAGATACGAAGAATCATGTTCCTGATGCATTTGTTGGTGTGCCCTAAGTGAATATTCCTAAACTTATTAGTGACCTATTTGGGAGCTATTGTAATAGCAACCAAAACAGGGGGCTATTACGTTTGTCCTGTCCTTCCGTCCGTGTCTGTCCACCCCTAACAACTCCCGAACGGAAGGTCCGATCGACAAACGGATTTAATCGTAATCAGAGAACCAAACAATATATGAATAGGGTGTTTTCAAGGATCAACGCCCAACCCCTTCTGTGTTCGAGATACTTGGAATTGTTTTCATTGGATTTCCGCTGTTAGCTGAAATGTTAGAAATGCAACAATCTCAATTCAGTTGTCGACTATAGTTTGATCGAAAAAGTCTTGAAAAAAAAACTTTTTTTCTTTTTTCCTAACTTTTCTTTTATTTTCCCTTACATTAATGAACTTCCATTTATTTCATTATTTTAAATTTCTTTTATTATTTAGGTTGCCCTGAAATTTATGCTTTAGCACAAAATTATATTCAATGTAATGTTATTTAAAGTCGAATACAAAAGTAATTAAGTCAAATTTGTATAATAATTCAAGATTTATTTTTCTAATTAGATGGAATTACATATAACTAATGATTCTGTACGGAAATCCTGATAAAAGAAGATGCAACAAAGATACAGTTTCACATTATTCAACAACGGTATATTTATAATATCAAACAGTATGTAATACTTCGTAATTGATAATACCTCAGATTGCTAACAAATTTTAATACAAACATTTATGAAATATTTTCTCAATTATTTCGATATATTAATGGAAACGTTGATATGAAATTTTCATAATAATTTTTCTTGATACTCTCTTTCTTTGTTACATTACATTTTCTTAATTCTTTTTAGAATAAAAATAAATACCAAAGTTAAACATTTACTTACTACTAATTTCTAACCCCATTTTTCACTTTCACATTATTTCTATAATGTTTTCTTATTTTCAAAAGAAGCTAAGATACAACTTATGTTGTTTTCCATTGGCGTTCATCCGACTTTGAAGTTCTCTCACAGCAGTTTTCTCGGCTTCCGAAAGTTTCAGCAGACGAATATAAAGATCAAAGCCTAAACATACAAATAAATGAATTAAAAATAGTTCAAAGCAGTTCCGTAAAGTTAAAATGAAAACCAAGGCTGCACATGAATAAAAGCCTCTATCGAGGGAATTGGGCACGGCAGTTTCGTCCTTACTAGGACTGATCAGCCCGATCCACCCTCCCCGATGGTAAGCCCAGAAAGGCCTTATTGTTTTTTTATTATGCAGTTTTAGTTTTTATTTTAACAATTATTTTCTTCAAGCCAATTTCGTAAAGTGTTTAACTAATAGAAATTGTTTTTGTTTTTATTTTAAGTTACGAATGGTAAGATTACCTTACTGTCGAGACGCGATGTCCCAAGGCTTAATTATTGATTTGACCACCTGATGATTCATGCTTCAAAATAGCAGTGTTGAAATAAGAAGAGTCAGAACATCGTTTCTTATGGTCAAGATACTGCTATTATGCTATTAATTCCCTATATTTTCTTAATATTTTTATATGATTGCTTGTTAATTTTATATAATAAAGAGAATTTATGTGGAAATAAGTTTATATGCTTTCTAGTTTTGGTTCCTACGCCCAGTAAAATAGTCCACTCCATTGGATCAGAGAATCTCTTGCCAAACAACGTCTAAAATATTTTACTTTGCTAATCTGAGGTAGTGAACGATTTAGGAAATAAGTAAGAATCTATGCTTATTCCGATGGAAGACTGTGATAAATAAATCCGCTCTTTCTCTCTACTTGATTCCTTACAGACAGTAGTTTTCAAATCGTCTTAAGATGAATCACTTTATCAAAGATATAAATTATATTAAAAAAAAGCTTAACGTGCTGTGAAATATAAATTATAATTAGCTTCATTCAAACATTTTTTGTCTTTGTAAACAAAAGCACAAGTAAAAAAAAAGAATAAAAAGTACATTTTAAATCCCCAAAGAAAAAAAAAAGTAAAATATCTTTCCCATTTAATTTAGCGATTTATCGCTATATTGGTAGTTATACAGTCTGGCCAGGAAGTTCCCATACCCATTTATTGATAATCATATTTTAAGAAAATATTTACACATTAAGTGTCCAATGCCTCTGTGAATTCGCCATCATGGTGTACACGTAAAGTTCATACGGCGCCACGTACTACTTGATATTTTTTGGATCATATTCGGTGTGATGGTTTGAAATTCGTCCTCAACTGAATTGCGCAATTCTTCATTTATAGCATAACGATGTTCAGACACGTAGGCCGTGATGATTCCCCACAATGAGTTGTCAGTCGTCGTGTGGTCAGGACTTCGTGGTGGCCATTTCAATGGAGCTGGTGATGCTGGAGTACCAGCGAACAATCCAGCGTCCTGAAAGTGTGCATAAAGAAACCCGCGCACAGTAAGAGGGAAGTGAGCAGATGCCACATTCTGCTGTAGCCATACATGTTCCATGATACCCGTGTCTTCAAGCTATGGGATTAATCATGTTTGTAACATATGTAAATAAGTCTCGCCATGAACATGATCAATAAAAAACTAGGATACAAACAAATGACGTGATGTCATCGCAGCCCATATCATTACGTGAGGTAGATTCCTCTCTAAATTCTTAGTATATAATGAAGGTTATCTTTCGCCTAAAAAACATATCCAACACGAACACCTAGCGTCAAATATTGAAATAACATTCAATTCTAAATATTTACATTTATTACTACATAAAAGGGGTTACGGGAATTGAAGATAATGACAATGAACTCGACTTGTCCCAACACTAAAATGATAGTGAGTTCGGTTATTAGATTAGAAAATCGTAATTCGAGATCCACTTTCAATTCACATATGGAAAGACTTTCATACCTTATAAATCTGTATTAACTGATGTGTTATAGATTTTATTTTATTTCTATAACAAGCGCGAGGTAAAAATGTGTAGGGAGCGGGACTTCTCGCAGAAGATCGTGTTTTACTTAATTATATATCAGTTACTTGGAACATCTTTTAAGATGACTATAATTAAATTTATAATTGAAGTTTGGAAGTAAAGCATCTAACGAACTAAAGATTACCTTAAAATTAAGAATAATTAATAATATTTGTTAATGAAAATCAAATACAATTGAGGAGATTTGCTGCAAAAGATAAGAAGTCACGAACACTGAAAAACTAGTTTTTAAACTCTTGCTTGTTGAAATCTACAGATATGTAAATAAAGTAATCAGTTGAAGAGTATTGTATCTCATTGAAAAATGCAAGTAAAAGTAGCGTATATAAGCAAACAAACAGGAAACTTTCACAGAAAGGAAATCCAGGATCAGTACATATTGATCACGTGATCAATTGGGAGTTCCTGATAGGTTTATTGTAGTTCAACCGTCTTCATGATGTTTCCTTTGAAATTTGTTTTAAGTCTTTTGTTCAAAATCTAAGTTAGTCTGCCCACTGAAAATTTCTTACATTATTATGCTTGTAAATGTGCTATATTTGTTCTTCAACTCCTTTCTTTTGTCATGTATATCATTAAACATCTTCTACGACACAAAGAAAAAATGTTTAAATACCAAATTTATTTCAAAACAGCAAATTTTGAAGGAGAAATAAACGTCTCCCCTTTTTCAAGCCTTTTTACATATAATAATAAGACGCGAGATTTTTTAATTACAATATTTGTAAATATCATATAAACAATCAATAATATTAATGAGAAAAAACATTATGTTAATAAAGAAGTAAGAATTTTATGCAATGAAAAGATTACAAAAACTAGAAAAGTAATTGAGAGCTTATGTATACGAATCACAAAAGGAAAAAAATTAAATAAGAATGAAGGGATTAATGTGGATGAATGTATAGTGAAATCAGCTAGAGATTTGATTGATAAAGAGCATTTAAATTTCAATAAAAAGGTAGTAATTGAAGAATTGGATTGTTAAAAAAACAATTAAAAGGTCTTTATATCATTCGTTAATTCTTCAGTCCAAATGGTTATTATGAAGTAGAATACGATATTCCCTAATATTGTATTAATATTATTGTTTGTTAATATTGTATTTACAGATATTGTAATTAAAAAATATCGCGACTTCTTCTTATATGTAAAAAGGCTTGAAAAAGAAGAGACATTTATTTCTCCATGACAATTTGCTGTTTTAAAATAAATGTGGTATTTAAACATTTGTTTCTTGTGTTGTAGAAGATGTTTATTAATTATTGTTTGGTTTAAATAAAAAAAACGAATTGAAATACACCCAAAAGTCTGATAAACAAAATGTTAGGAAATCAAAACGAAAACAATCGCTTTTTGAAAAGAGGTGTTTGGCGACCAAACATCTGACAGACTAGCCCTTATCTTATGTAATTTTTACGTAATCAGGAATTCGCTATATTATTGTAAATGAGAATGATATAAAGCAGATAGTGAAGAAATCTTCGGATTGAACATTACACTCGAAAAGAAAATACTTTAGCAAGCAAATAATTATATATCTTAAAGGTCCGATCGCTAACAAGTAACAAAAGACTGGGCATCAAAATATCAGGAGCTTCAACGATAAGAAAACCTGTTTCATGAAACAACATCAGCAAAGGATGTAGATCAGAAAGAAGAGTTTCGTCAATACTAGAAGATGATTTTGGATAGCATTGCTAACATGTTGGAGCGTTCTTTATTACATTCTGTTTTGCTGATTCGCATATTTGGAGTATAAATTTTTAAGAAGGATTTTGA
Organism: Thereuonema tuberculata; assembly: GCA_023159025.1. Classification (NCBI taxonomy): domain Eukaryota; kingdom Metazoa; phylum Arthropoda; class Chilopoda; order Scutigeromorpha; family Scutigeridae; genus Thereuonema; species Thereuonema tuberculata. Next base: position 48,914,498 of record JAFIDM010000004.1, read on the forward strand.
GCATTCAATTTCTTTGTTAGTAAACGCTTATCCTAAAATATTTAAAGAAACAAAAAGGAACTCTTATGATCATTTGATTAAAAATAGCATGAAGTTCTGATCAAGAGGCTGCTGACAACAAAAATACCAATAAAACTATACTTCTAGCATGCAAGATGTTATTATTTTTTCCGATTCAAGTTTTTCATGACTTCTACTCCTTACCTTCAAATTCATCAATAACTTATTCTATCCTGATTCTACTCAAAACAAAAAACAGATATCAGAAAAGGAGGTTCAGATAATTTTTTTTGCAATTGAAATGTGGATATGGAGAAGAATGAAGCGTGTGAAATGGACAGACAAAATAAGAAATGAAGCTGTGCTAGAAAGAGTGGATGAAGAAAGAATAATGCTGAAACTGATCAGGAAGAGAAAAAGAAACTGGTTGAGTCACTGGCTGAGAAGAAACTCCCTAATGAAGGATGCACTGGAAGGAATGGTGAACGGTAAAAAAGTTCGAGGCAGAAGAAGATTTAAGATGATCGACAACATTATGGTAAATGGATCTTATGTGGAGACGAAGAGGAAGGCAGAAATTAAAAAAGATTGAAGAATGCTGGGTTTGCAGTGAAGGACCTGCCCTTGGCAGAGAACTATGAATGACTATGGAAATAAACTTCCTAAAATATTTAAAGAAACAAAAAGGAACTCTTATGATAATTTGATTACTCGTAAAAATAGCATTAAGTTCTGATCAAGAGACTGCTGATAACAAAAATACTAATAAAACTATGCTTCTAGCGTGCACAATGTTATTATTTTTTCCGATTGAAGTTTTCCATGACTTCTATTCCATGCCTTCAAATTCGTCATGAACTTATTCTATCCTGATTCTACTCGAAACCAAAACGGAAAACCAATAACAAATATTAGAAAAGGAAGTTCAGATAAGTTTTTTTGCAATTTCTAAACCTCAGAGTGCCTTGATGCCTTTTGCAGCTCATCTTCTCATAATGTTTTATTTACCGGAATAATCTCTATTTTGAAGAGAGCAAAGATTTTCAATGATGTCGTTAGAGACATTGGCTATGATGGTCAAAGAACGGAGATGAGTGGCTGATGAAACAAGCTCTGTAACCGATCCTATCATATCCTCCGTCATTACCATGTCATCAGTATTAGGCTGGCATTTCAGCGTTTCTATAGGAACACAAATAATACATTGCAACAAAATGAATGGAGAAAGTAAATACCATAAATATCATTCCAAACAGATTTATATTATTCCACTAAGATATATTTTTGACAAGCGAAATTTAAAAAAACAAACAAAAAAACGTAGCAATAGTTGTATTTCAAGATGATTGACTTTCATTTTTCGCCAATTTATTTAATGGTGCAATCGAATAAAAAGACTGATGGTCCGACATCTGCGCAATCATATGATTTTTAATTTGATCTCTAGATATTTCTTTGTCCTCTCTTTTTACAGCATTAAAACTAAAAATAAACTTCAATATTATTAGTTGTAATTAAGATTACAAAAGATACATCATTTAAACATTAAATCTAAAGGAGACGTTCAGAGACGAAGTATGTAAACTGGTATGGAGTTATATATATAGCTGCAGTAAGAGCAATCTTTAACACTAATTGCATCAAGAAGTGGAACAATATATTCTAAACATTATCAATATATTCAAATGCTTATCCTATTCATAAACAATGTTCAATAGTATTTTTGTCATAAAAATTTATTTTCTTCAGTTATTTATGAAACTGAAAATTAATTTTTTCTATCAATCTTAATTCCATGTAATTTTCATACTTTTATATTCAAAGAAGATATTAAGTAATTTGCTGTCATTAAATAGTAAGTGTTAAGTTTTATTTTTCATATTCTCATAGAATGGAATCCTATTTTCCAAATGCCTTAAGATTTGCAATATCCCTTGTTTTGGATTATAGCAAAAAAAAAATAAATACCCACAGTGTTGAACTGGTAAAGGTATTATATACCAGGCTTGACCATGTGTTGGAACATATGCCATCCTTGAACATATCTCAACAAAACATTTGCTGACAGTTACATAATTTTCTATTAACGATTTCAAAATCACAAACAGAATTAAAAAGTATAAGTAGTGTATTTATAGAATGAGTAACCTTATGGAATGGATTGTTCGGAGTGCTACTTGGATTTGCTAGGATGAGGCATATTCAAAATATACAGAACATAATCTGAAACAGGTATTTCCATACATTGACATGTAATTCTAAATCGAAAATAGCCTGAAGATATTCAAAATATAATGTGATTGACTCATCAATTTTGATAACCAAAAGTCAGTTTTATCAATGTTTTTCTATTTGCTTTGTCTTTCATGATAATTTCATTGAATTTCATTTGAACTATGTATTTGATTTTCTTTTATTTAATTTATATCTATAATATATTGTTTGGATTGCTTCTTCAGTTATTTCCGAGTCCTCTGAAGTAAACTTCAGTTAACTTTAGTTGAAGACTGCTCAAATAAACTACAGTCACTTTCAAGCAAATATCACACTAAAGCTCTAAATCTAAAACTTTTTTTTATTCCATTGCATCTCATGGATTCTTTTAATTCTACCTGTTATTTTGTCAGATTTGAAGAATTGAAAACTATAGAATGAATGAATTGTAATTTTTATTGAAAATTGTAATTGAAGTTCTTCCTAAAAAATTATTATAAGTAAGAAGACTACATTAACTGAATGTCAAAACTACCTTTTTAAATTTGGTTCCAAAGCACTGTCACATTTTTTGAGTGGCTAAACTATAGATTTGCAGATTCAGATCATAACTAGCAGATGTGGCAAATATTGCTGTTTAATTCACAGCTGCTACAGAAGTCTTTCACCAATGATTTAACACCAAGAACTTGCTTTCATTAGATCAGTACTACACAGATCAAGGGTTTCCAAATATCATAAAATCTTACCATAGGTTCAGTTTCTCCAAATTCTGTTTTTTCATCGATTTTTAAATAACATAACTAATTAACATCAGGTTTTAAGAAAGTTAATAATTCTGACAGTAAAAATTTATGGAACCTACCTAAGGTAGCTGCAAAGTTGCGTTCAAGATATCCAAAACAAACATAACTGAAAATTTTCTTGATATTCAGGTGAGCCAAAGGTATTTCGTTGCATAAAACCTGCTCCATATTTGCAAGATTGGTAGAGTCATCTATTAACAAACAGACAAATACCGATAGAAATTAATATAACATGTGGAAAAGGAGACATGATCAGCAATCACAATAAGGAAATTCTTAACACAATAAGAACTAATTGCTTTAATGATTATTAATACCAACAAGAAGTTCCTAAAAGAACTTAATTTCTACTTTCTTTAATGTTATTTTTTTAGCGACCCATTTGGGAGTTATTGTGACAGCGACCAAATTCGGTAGCTATTGTCTTTGTCCTGTCCATCTTTGTCTATCCAACCCTGACAAACTCCCGAACAGGACATGGATCGACAAACGGATTTCAGCATCGTATTCAGAGGCCCAAACTACATAGTAATAGGTATTTTCAGGGGCCAACCCCCATCCCCATGTTCGAGATATTTGGCATTGTTTCATTGGATTTCCACTATTTCCTTAAACACAAACATCTCATTTCAGTTGTCAGCTGCTGCGTGAACTGCAAGGCCTTTGACTCAAATGTTGGTTCGAATCCGTGTTTATCTACTAAATTTTTTTCTTCTCTTCATTTTTCTCGATGTCCACGTAGATATGTTTTTTTGTTTTGTTTTTCTCGTTTCCCTAACGTTATGTTTATCTTGTTTATTATATTTATCTGTACTTCCTTATGTTTTTTACTATTTTTCAATTTTGTGGCTCGTCCTTAAATTTATGCTTAGCACAAAATGATATTCACTTATTTTCTTTTAGAAGACCATAGAAACGAGAAATCATTGATTCAGTTCTAAGGCTTTTGTATGAGAATTGTTTTCGTCTTCACGCGCTAATTTCTTTATAAGGACGAACACGAATAATTCCAAATAGAAAAGTAAGTCTATTGTATTTTAAAATGCATGCAAAATTTAAAGAAGATTCTTCGGTTCAAAAGTTAATGCCTCACTCAGAGTGACTGACTTCATAGAGAAAGTAGAATAACAAAAAAGTACAAGAACCGTTAGAACAGATCGAAAATATCCTGTCATGGAATATTGTTTTTTAGAGTAAACTCTGACCCGAAGGACTACGAAGTAGGATTCCTTGATCTTTGCTTCAAATCATGGAACAAGATCTAGATCCAAAATCTTTTGCGAAACCAATATTTTTTCAACAATATTCATTAAAGAACAACTAAAATACTGTTTGATTATAAAATAGAAACTTTCATGCAATTTCTCACTAGGAAATGCTATAACTGTAAAGTCTAGATTGATTGACACTGTTCGAAAAACAATCAGTTATCCACAATTCTTGTTTTCATGCATGGGGAGGAGTAGGCGCCCAGCAATTCGCGACCGACGGAAGGAAATCGAGTCGGTTGTGAGTACAACTCCCCATGTCATCTTTGAGCTGGTCCACTTTTTTTAGAAGATTAGGTGAAGTCTAAGATCCGAGAAAAAATAAAATAGATTCCGCCTCCTCAAGATCACAGAATATTAACATATATCACTAGACCACCAGATTCACAACATTAGGAGTGAATAATAAATAAAAACCAAAGATTGCATATTAATAAACAGCTCACGTGTTTGAGTTTATCACCAGAAAGAACCAGGAACGTCCGTTTCGTCCTTCTTTGGGACTCTTCAACCTGATCCACCCTGCATTGACCATCGCCCAGAATTGGAAAAACAATTGGTAACCACCTTCGCCTCAGAATATAGTAAACAACAATTAAAAAGAAAAGTGACGAAGTGTACATGAAAAACCTTTGACCTAACAAATATTGCCTTGAAAGGCTTTAAAATATAAGAAAATCCAAACGAAAAAGGCAATGTAATAACATAAAATTAATGTAACGTGGAGGAAGATTGAAAACCAAATTATTAAGAATGAAAACGAAACACTGCACACAAATAAACAAACTACACCTTTTCATGTGCACTTGATCCCTCTTTTTTTTAGTTGTTTATTTTGTTCGTGAGTCACTTTCGGGTGCGAAGTTGAGTTCCATTTATTTTTCACGCCTTTCTGGGTTTGTCATCAAGGGAGGGTGCATCGGGCTGAGTAGTACCCAAGAGGGACCGCAACGCCCGTTTCTGATTCCCTCTGTTGACAAACTCAAGCGCGTGGTGTTGTTTATTTACGTCCTGTTTTTATTACTTAATGATTTTCCTGCACCTTAAATGTATTTATTGAATAATTTATTTTAAATTAAGTAAATTTTTATAAATGCTTTCTAATGAAAAGTATTATTCTTACAAGGAACATGTTTGGATATGAATATTGAATTATCAATATACTGTCTAAAAGAATTAAGATTAGTGATTTGCGAAACTTTTGTTTTAATGATAATCAGAAATCATTGAAATTGTTTTTAATCTGGTTTCCTAAGAAAGTGAAGCTGATTGTGCGCGTGTATATCTGTAACTATTTTTAAACTGCTCTATGGATCTTCTTTAAACTTTGAATGTATATTTAAGAACAACGTTCTATTTGAATTTATTTTCTGTTTCGGTCCTGTTAAAAAAATTATCACGTTTACTTAATAAAAATTTTCTTAGTTTATATCGCTAACTATCTATCGATATTAATCCGTTTAAAAGTTTGCTGATTAATACACTAGTTGGCGCGCCCTTCTATTTGCTTAAATTAATCTGATTTGAACAATTTTAGTAATGTTGAATTAATGGAGAAAATGAAAATGACTATTTCTCATTATCAGATATTGTAATTTAAAAATAAAAAATGAGATTTTTCGTTTGTATCGTTTTCTTGACATTAATAAAGAAAAGTAAAGAAAATTAGTGAAGGAAATTTTAGGTAAGAGATTGCTCTACAGCCTACAAAGGAAATTATGATGCAAGGTCTGTCAGGAACCTATTGTTTAACTGCCAAAAGAGAACCTGTCTTTCTCTAGCCTTTAATATTTAAGTAAAACTCCTGAAATCAGTTTTGACAGAGCCGTCCGATATAGCCGGTAACCTATTGACTTATCTACATGCCTGAAGTCTGGGTTCGAATCTAGGCAAAGGCATGGATGTTTTCTTTCGTTTCAGCTTCTTTACTTTCTGTTCTTCCGGGTTGTTGCCTGTGGCCGTTTTATCTTCATTCTAGGGTTTACACTATATCCCTGTGATGGAGGTACTAGTGAGATGTAGACTTGGCACTATAAAGTAATTAATAAAATTCCTACATGTTTTTTACCTTTCAAAACACTTACCCAAACGAAATCCTACTTTGAGATTTGGAATCATTTTCTTTACCATCTTCCAGGCACTCTTTTCAATTCTATGAAGAGGCACTGCTTTATTTTTAGAGAAGTCGTGGAAATAAAAATAAATATCCTTCAATGTATTTTTGCATTTTTCACAAATGGCAATTAATATTTCTGCATTGATGGATTCGTAGTTCAAACTGAGTTTCTTCAAATTGTCCCAAATGGTTAGGTATTTCTGGAAAATTCGATTTCTGAAATCAAGCAAAGCAAAATATGATGAAAAGTGAGAAAAGAAAATACCAAATATAAAAGATATATTATAAACACAATTCGATAGAATATTTGATAAACTATTGGTTTTCAGAAAATTAACGAATTTGTTCATTCTTATCTATGTCATATTCTGTAAAATATTTTCACGAGCCTAGAATGACTAAATTTCGACCCCATGTTTTATCAGTTTGAGAATATTAGTTTTTTAACTTAGTTCATTAAAGTGAAAACAATGTAAAAGTCCTTAAATTTTTGGATAGAAATTTACAAATATCTTTAGCTCTACTTGAAGAAGACCAAACTCAGACGTTTCATGTTAATTAAATAAGATAAGAGTGAAGCTAAGACATTTGACATTTTACATTCTCTAAGAATTACAGAAAAGATACGATTACTAATAAATAATACTTTATAGTTATTTGATGGTTTATTCCTAAAAATTTTCTTACAGTTAAAATAAAACTATTCCGATTAGTTTTGACGAAGAATTTTTGAGGAAATCTCAATTATAAAAACAAATTGAGAAATGTAATATATTTCGTGTTCTTGATATAGAAATAACAATAGAATTATAATCACGAAAATATATTGAATACCATTAAAAAGTTAAATAATTTTATAAAAGACGAAAAAGAAAACCCTATCTACTGTATATTAAAATTATAAAATTACTGAATAAAAATAGCACTCATATTTCATTATCTTCATATTTTTATGAAGAAAACTAAGAAACAGTGTAAGAAAAAGTGAAGTCCTTACTTACTTAAATTGTTTAAATCAGACTAATTGTAATCGTATCAATCCACGATTAATATTTATCGTTTGGAAATAATGAGATATTGAAAGATATAGGATAGAAATGCTTTGTTGAAATTCCAATACTTCTTTATATGACATTTATTCGTTGTCTGACTTCATGAATTTCACGAAGTTAAAAATACGAAGAAATCTGATGTTTACCCGTGCGGAGAACTATCCTTGCTGGTCACTTTAGTGAAACTTAACTCCTTCAGACTGTGAGTGCAGCAGGTGCTGAGAGCCTCCAAAAGAATGATGGCGACGAAGACGGGAGCTGACCATTTGACTTGAAGAACGGTCAGATGCTCCTGTGATCTTAGAAATTTAGCGATCGCCACCACAACAACCGCTTCGCGATCAAGCTTCCATTTATTAAATGTCGTCAAATGGAGTTCGAAGAGTTGCACTTCAGATGAAACCAAGCTGTAAAGATTACAATGATTGTGTTACGTACATCCGCTTACTACATTTAATTATTTTTAAAAAAGAAATATCACTTAATCTACATGAAAAGTCCTTAAGAAATTATTATTAGGGATTGTTAGGGATGTGTGGTTGTGTCCATAAATTTCCTAACTATGCGTGTTGTGTTGAGTATCACACCCTTTTGGAGTTGTGTATAAGTGTTTTTATGAAGTCCTAGAGTACTGAGACTGTGGTGCAATGTTTGAGGCACCAGACCAGTGGCGGACAAGACGATGGGTTTAACACGTAGTCGGTCCTGCCTCCACTGCTTCAGGAGCTCGTGTGCTAGGTCTGTGTATTTATATATCTTGTCTGCGTGAGTTTTCTGTATGTTCTTATACATAAATAGGTCTGTTTGTTGACCTTATCAACAAGTGTGATGTCAGGTCTGTTGTGATGTTTGATTTTGTCTCTGTGAATGGGGCGATCCCAGTACAGCTTATGTGAGGATGACTCTAATACGCTTTGTGGTATGTACTTTTAGTACGGGACCATTTGTTAAAAAAGGGAGGGTATATGTGCTTTCTGTTGATGAACAATCGACGCTACCTGATTGTGTCGGTGGAGGTAATCTGCTTGGGAGAGAAGGGGATAGCCTAATATTATGTGGTCGATCGTCTCATGCGTAGTGTGGCAATTCCTGCATTTTGTCGTCATATGTGTTTGCTTCGTGTAGAATGTGTTTCTTGTAGTTGCGTATGGGGATGACTTGGTCTTATATCGCCATTATGAACCCTTCGGTCTCCCCAAGCAGCTCGCCACTCGTCAGCCATCTATTCGACCCTTCCATGTCGACATGAGGCTTTATTATTATTATTAGTAGTAGTAACGGCTATACGCTCAACTTTATATCGTGTAGCGGGGATTCAGTATATAGCTCTGCGAGCCAGTTTTGGAGTGAAGGAGATAGACTAAATTACGTTGACACTTAACTCAACAAATTATCAATTTTTAAAGAAATTTGTCTAGCCGTTTAAACAAGGAATTTAAAGAAAAAAACATGGGATTTCGAGAGGTGGACAGGTGGAAACCAAAATAAACGGGTTAAGGTTTTACGTTGAACCATAAATAAACTAAATAACAAGATTAATGAAAATTCGTCCAGTAGTTTTAATGTGATGCGCTTAGAAACGAATAAACAGACAAATGGATGTTTAGAGGAGAAATGTTCTAGTAAAAGCTTCATTTTCAGTTTAGAATCACTTCAGGTTAAGAGTGGAAAAATACAAATACTTTAGTTGATACATTAGGTAATCAAAAGTTATGAGTTAATTCTATAACAATACAGTCTATTCTCCACAGAGGCAGCAGTTATCTCGTCTCTTGGGTCGCTAGATTGACTAAGAACAACAACTTTGCTGTTGTAGACAGGGAAATGGGAAGTATGTGACCGTATGCAAGTATTTTGTATTACTTGATTATTACTTGTATTACTTGAGAGAATAAAAACTTCCTAAGTTAAAAATTCCTAAGAATGCTATTTCAGTTCTAGTGCCCAAAAGTAATGTCAGGTCTGTGGATGCTGTTCATCATTTGAATAAAGATCTATATATATATATTCCATTTGTTATTGTAATTCCTATCACTTCTTTCATTTTGTTTTTAGTCAGTTGCTTTGCTGCGACTGATTACTACTACAATTTATAGGCATTAACTTATATTTGCTTCTGCAAATAAAAAAGTATTTAAAACACATGCTTTTGAATAGGTCGATAGTAGCCAAGCCTGAACTCTCTCGTCTGTAAAAAGTACTGTATTTCCAGGAGAAAGCTTAATTTATTTGGACAAACTATTGGCAGGAGAGTTTTTATACAGTTTTCCTAGCACAAGCACAAGAACAAAAAAGTGTTTTGTTTTTTTTAAATTAAACATCAATTGTTTAAATTAAAATATAAAGTGAGACGTTCACACCTTACGAGATATCATAACATTGGGGAAATTGGGATGAAAAATGATGAGAACCACTGATAAAGAAGATAACGAAAGTGAATTAAATCGCTAGGTTTGTTTTTTTTTTTTTCGGTTATTTACTTAATCAAATCTAAAGCCATCTTTAGAACACCATAAACACCAACCAAACTTTGCACCAACTTAGTCGGTCGATTTTGACGTCACGAATTGGTTGCGACAGTTTTGAGCCGGTTTTTCAGCGACTTGGCACCAACTTTAGTCCGTCGACTCGAGGTAGTTGTGCACGGCCAACTGGGGAAGTTGATTGGAATTACCCAATCACAGGGCAGCGTTGGAAGACGTCAGTCGTGACGTCACGCCCATGGAAGAAATGTCGTCTAAAACGATGGTCACCGATTCGAGTTAAGACAAGCGTGTACACAATGAATATCAGGGTATTGCGAATTTCTTTCATGCATAAATAAAGTTTATACTGAAATGCAGTAATTGTATGCGGCAGAATTTATCAGATAGGTTTCAAAAGCTCAGATAGGGCTTACGAAAAGTTAGCGGACTCGAAGTCGGCCGACTAAAGTTGGTGCAAAGTTGGATGGTATTCGCGGGGCTTAAGAATATTTTATACTATTTTCATAGATAATAGTGAATTCTCCATTACATTACAGTCCATTACCTTAGAAAACTTATCGTAGTTCTAGTCTACTTAGACTACCTATCGTTAGAGACAATGAATGAAAGTTGAACAAACTTATCAGCCATCTATTTTAGCATACTTTAGCCACCTTATTTGCGCATTAGTGAATTAGTAATAAAGAAAGCAAAGCAAAAATATCAGATTTCCTGAATATGTAGAAATATCAAGATGACCATTCGTCTCAGAGGTTGTCTTTTGGTATATTCTTGATTGATAATTTTCTCTTTGTATCGAAGAAGAATTATTGTTTGGTTATTAATCAGTCTAATCTAATCTTTTATCTCAGCAAATGAAAAATGTTTTTTAATATTCGTTTTTACTTTTTTTAATGTAACAAAAAATGAGTATTAATCTTTATGCAGTCAAATTCCAGTCTTTGTGAAGTTAATCAATATAATTAATAACTTGTTCCTTACCTCTCAAAAAATCCCGATATTGTTCTCCTGACTGTGTTAGATACATATTGGTCTCCATAGATCCACATGTATTTCAGCTCTGACCCACAATGATTGGCGATATGCTGGTTGTTGCTTCCGTAGCTCCAGAACGCCGTCGGCAGTCTTTTTGTCAGGAGTGCATCTGGGACTGTTTCGGCAAAGATGCAGCTAAAGGAATACCAAAGCATAGAGCATTGGAAGACTTGTTGCCAATACTTGCAAGTGACAGAAGCTGCAAATCGGCTGGATGGTGACATATAATGGAAGATATTTGCCAGCAATTCTGCAGGCAATTCATCCCAGCCCCTTAATGTCGGTTCAACAACCTTAGATTCTACCAAGATATTACCATCACCCTTTTCTTTAAATTTCTGATTCTTTGCCATGTTGAATGCATTTAACCATGTTTTGCAGGTCTTAGCCATATTCAACTGATCACAAGGGCTCATATTGTTAAGGATCATTGCCATAATTTCGATTGGGAGTTTTTCCCAGTTTCGTTTTGACTCCATTTTGATACAATAGAAATTTCGGACTGATAAACACACAGAAATGAATGACTAAATATTCAAACACAAATGAAATGAATGATTAAAGATTCTAACACGATAGGTTGATTTCGGACGATAATTTTTGGATGATGGACCCTCCCGCCATCCCGCAGCTGGCGTTGGCTTCTGCTGAACTGATGACCTTTAGCTGAAAAGTTAATAATCTGTTAAAGGCCTGAAAAATGGAGCTGGGATTGAAATGGTGATAAAGCCATTGAAAACAACACATATAACAGTTGCACCAGCATTCTGCTGGTAGGTCTGAAAAATGAAGCTGGGTTTGAAATGGTGATCAAGCCATTGAGAACAACACATTTAACAATAACACCAGCATTCTGCTGCCATGGCATGCTGCATTATTTACAATTCTAAATTAAAAATGACGAAAGATTAGAGAATTGTTGGGATGTTTTCTTATTAACATGCCTGCGCGGAATGAAATTACATTATTGGCATCTAAAAAGTTGATGCAATGTATATTGTTGTCATTTCGATTATTCCTGAGATTGTGAGATGGAGTGCCTAAATCTTAATACAGTGGAGCACCGTTTATACGTTTCTCGTTTATACGTTTTTATCATTTATACGTTTTTTTGAATGGTCCCGGCAAAATCCAAAGCATATTAATGTTAAATAATTTCATTTATACGTTTTCCTGAAATCGCAAATTTCATTTATACGTTTTTTCAAGAACTCAAGAAGAGAGAAAATGCGCATTTCAACCTCAGATTCCCATTTACCGATTGCCCAGTCTTAGAAAATTGCACTGAAAAAACTCTGTCAAGTTTTCAATAAGCTTTGGCGGGTTTTAACACCATGCATGAATACCTCATTAGCAGTGATTTAAATGATAAAGTTAAGATGGCACTTTTAACCATGCACAATGAACTTTTTTCCTGTGCATTCAAAAAAGCCCTACACCCTAAAATAACAAAATACTTTGTAAATGCTGAATGAATATGAATAGTAGTACTAGTTGTACATTAAATCCGCTATAAAAAGTTTTGTATTACGTACCTCTTCTATTTCATTTTCATGTAATATTTTAATTTACCTCTGACTTTTTATTGTTTTTTATTACGAATTGTTCGTTTTTTTTTCTCAGTCCCTTGAAAAACGTATAAACGGTGCTCCACTGTATTTAAAAATGAATGTGTCTTTATTTGTTTGTCTCTTATCCATTCCTATACCATTCATCAGATTGCGATGAAACTTTGGTGAGTTGTTGTGCGGACGCCCGCGAACCACTTTCCAATCAGTTTTATGGCGACACGTTCAGAAATTGTCTTTGAAGACCAATGTGCGTGTACAACTACAGCATGATGCATCCGGTGAACGTTTCGCAAAACAATTGGTAGATACTGGGAATTGGAAAATTGGAATAGATGAATCAACACATTTTTAAGGAAAATTTAAAAGAGAAGATATACTGTTGCCACGCATTCCAATGATTCCAACAGATATACCATTCGAATTCAATCGTTTGCAGTTTCCGGTACGATTCGCATTTGCAATGGCCATCAGGGGGACAATCACTACAAGTGTGTGGACTAAATTTGGAAAATCCATGCCTCACACCTGGGCAGCTGTATGTGGCGTTCTCACGCGTCGGAAAACATTTTGATTTATTCGTGTATGCATCAGGCGGAAAAACAAAAAATATTGTGTATCCTAAAGCACTTCAATAAATATTTTTATTAATTTAAACATTTTATCTCATACACGTTAAAAAAATTTTTACATCAAGTACTTACTCTACGAACAATTTGTATTGTCAATAAAATGTGTGAAATAAATTCAATGCATGCACAGGTAATTTCGTGATAGTAGGTAGGTAATTTCACTACCTTATCACTTTAATGATTAAAATCGTACACACTGTAAACACAAATGATTAACAGTAAATGTAAGAACAAAATAATAGTAAACTGAAACTAAGAACTGCATTTTTGCAGAGTCTAGTGAAGAAGCTAAACAAATACTTTTCCAGCGCTCAAAATGAAGCAGCAATAGTTTGTAGACTATATAGAATGTACAGTTCGTATATCTTTCAGTCTTCATCTTACCTTATCGTGTGATGCGATCTTTATCAGCAGTAACAAGGCGTGATATTGAACGGAAGAAAGTTTTGATATCGTCCTGGGGAATATCTTGACAGGCTGCTTCTATGCGAGTTCAGAATTCATTTCTGTTCGGTGGCGGGCTGGAGATGCTTGACGGGCGAGTTCTTTACCTACCATGACCTACATGCTCGATTAGGAGCATATCGGGCTAACGTGGCGATTTCACTATCAATAGAATCAAGCATTCTTAATCTCTGCAATCCTTTATATGATGAAAAAGTAAGGATAGTAGGTTGTAAGTTATTTCAAGTTCACTTCAGTTTTCATTGGGTTGCTTAGGTTTGATAGGATTTAAGTTAATTCGAATTTTTTTTCCAGAATTAAGCAAAATTTAGATATTAAAATTCTCGAACGGCTTTAAGTAATTGTATCACCTTTTTCTATTTTTTTATATTGATATCTCGGTGGAATCCAATCGAAAGTGTCTAATTGATAGAGTAACGACCATCGGATATGACGTCTACTTGTTGAAGATGTTTACTCTTTAGTGAAACATTAATGAAGGTCATTGTAGATGACATCAAGCTGTAACATTAGCTAAGAATAACTTTGATACTTATAAAGCCCAATCGCAATTAGAAATAGGGGTTTGCAATCAGTTCTTTAAAAAAACCCAATGGCCAATTATCCAAGTCTTTGTTCAAATATTTGGTAACCCGTGTAAAAAAAAAGATGGGTGTCCATTTAAAAAAAGCCACGAATGGGTCATAGTTTAAACACCGCATTCCTTAATATGGTTAATTTTTTCAGTGAATCAGAAAAAATGAGAAAAAAACCCATTAAACTCACGATTAAAAAACATTATTGTTGTTAGAGATATACAATTTAGGGATATTTTGAAAATAAAAATCTTTAGGGGTAAAAAAAAAAAACAGTTTTGATTATCTTAATGAAACTGAAAAATAATGCAAATCCATTTTAGAGCGTCGTAAGATGATAGTTATACTTGCTTGAATCAATCAACCAGAGGACGTAGTAAATCGAAATGATTAAGTAATATTTAATAATCGAATATACCTTGAAATCATGTGTGTTGATATAAATCTAGTTGTGAATCAATTCCTCATATTTACACGAATTTGTTTAACTTGCTAATGAAGTGAAATTGAAGAATTCAGAATCTAAGTCGGACATGAATAGAAACCGAAACTAAAGTGATTTTGGTAATATCGCAAGTTGTTCTGGATGTTCAAAGAACTAAGTCTGTCTCACAATTTACTCTACAGATATTAGAGTTACTAATATTGCATTGACGTATGATTTTTTTTTCTATTAGGTCATTGTAACAATTAATATTGATAATTAATATTAATAATTAATATTAGATTCTGAGGAAAATTTACAGCTGTTGGTGAACGAGGTAGAAAGAAGTGCAGAACTTGGTCTACAGATTAATTATAAGAAGACAAAATGTATGGTAATTAAAAGAGGAAATGAGATGACAAGGATAGACATACGGAGAAACAATAAAAGACTAGAACAGGTTGACTCCTTTATTTACTTAGGACAGCTTTTCACAGGGGATGGGACCAGCACTAGAGAAATTAAAAGGAGAATTGAAATAGCTAGAAAGACTTTATGGATATGAGAGCTACTCTGACATCAAGAGATATCTCCATTAATTTAAGGAAAAAAATGATGAAATATTATATATGGACAACACTGCTTTATGGATCTGAGACCTGGACTCTCAGTAGAGAGACAGAAACAAAATTGGAGAGTTTTGAGATGTGGATTTTGAGAAGAATGTTTAAAATTCCTTGGACAAGAAGAATGAGTAATGAGGAGGTATTGAGATTGGCTGAATACGAGAGATCCTTGATTAAGACCATAAGGGAAAGAAAAATGAAATACTTCGGTCACCTGATGAGACAAGATGATCTACAGAGGTTGATGCTGGAGGGAAAGTTGGATGGGAGAAGACCCAGAGGAAGACCGAGAAAGAATTGGTTTGACAACATCAGAGAATGGACTGGCAGGAATTACCAGGAATGCTCCAGAATAGCAAGAGATAGAGAAAATTTTAGAGCCATGGTCGCCAACCTCCTGGATGGAGATGGCACATGAAGAAGAAGAACAATTAATAACTGAAATTCGTTTCTTACAGTGATCTAATATGAAGAATAGAACTGTTATCCATCTAACAAACGGACGGACGGAGTACTTTTTTGTGTTTAAATGGAGAGGTATATACTTGTATTTTTTGTTCGTTTAAAAAATACTTTTTTGTTTCAATGTTTGAAACTTTGGTTATTTTAATATATGTAATACTACAGTTTCACAGTAACATATTGCTGGAGTGATTCTCACTTAAGACCCATTCATCCGGATTTCTGCATATCCGGATCATGCCAATTCTCAATTACTCCGAATAAATGGAGTTCTCTTGTAGTTTCTATTTAGCAATAAATAATATCTAATCACAATATCTAAATTTATTATAACTGAAGCCTTCCAAATGAAAACTTAACATACAACGAAGAATTATATAAGAATAAATTAATCAAAAGGATTACTAATAATTTAATATCAAGGAATCATTCGAAAAAGTACTGTTTTCACCACATTAAATCATGATTGATTTTCTACTCATCTTGTTTTCAATAATAATATTTTTCCTTTAAAAATAAGAACAGTTCTTTTTAAAAAAAAAAACATTTTTTCCTTCGTTTTCGAGTGCATTGTAGATCAATAGGAACGGATGGATTTCAATGCGTCCAACTCCTACCAATGGTATGCACCGTACATTTTGTGAAAGTCTTGGCCAAATCCAGTAATAGATTCCAGAGACTCCAGTCGTAGGATTAATGGGCGACAAATGTTTTAATAGGGATTAACAGGTATCAGCAATTGCTGCTTCACTTCCCTTTCCTAACTTGATAGTAGCTCTTGTTTGGACATGTGGCGTTTGCCAAGTTTCATTTCTTTTATGTGTCTTATTCCTAATTTATGAAATAATTGATTACCACAGGACAGATTTCCCGTAGTTGCTTTGGAATAAGAAGACTCACATTTCTGCATATTGTCAAATTTTATCCAACTAGTTTGAAAGTTCTATACATCTTTTTGTAATGAAAATACAAAAACTAACTTATTTGTTAGATAAACGACTTTATATTAGACTTTATGTTAGATAAACGACTCCATAGATAAACGACTTTTACTTTAAATCTTGTTTCTCTAAACTCCCACTTTTCCCTCTCTTCAATGACTTGGATGAATGTTGGTAGAGAATTTCTAATTTATACTGATAACAAGAATACTATGTTGAAGTTCTGATCTTTTGTTCTGAATCATCTTGTAAACTTGCATTATTATTGTTTTAGTTTTTGTTTTTGAAAAAGTCATTCTAAAGAATCATAGTAATCACTACCCCAAAAATGAAATCTATTAGGCCTATCAAATGAAGGTGTCCTACCATTCTTGGGTAGAACTTTACTTTACTAGAACAAAGTGCGTTCTGTACTACTGTTACATTCTGAAGATTGCCTCACCACTATCTTCATATACTTCTTATTTCGAATGCTATAATTATTATAATAATTATTAATATACCGGTAGTTATAATAATTATTACAATGGGAGGCACCACTGTCACCATTGAGATACGAAGAATCAGGTTCCTGATGCATTTGTTGGTGTGCCCTAAGTGAATATTCCTAAACTTATTAGTGACCTATTTGGGAACTATTGTAATAGCAACCACAATCGGGGGCTATTACGTTTGTCCTGTTCTTCCGTCCGTGTCTGTCCACCCCTAACAACTCCCGAACGGAAGGTCCGATCGACAAACGGATTTCATCTTAATCAGAGGAGCAAACAATATATGAATACGGTATTTTGAAGGATCAACGCCCAACCCCTTCTGTGTTCGAGATACTTGACATTGTTTTCATTGGATTTCCGCTGTTAGCTGAAATATTAGAAATGCAACAATTTCAATTCAGTTGTCGACTATAGTTTGATCGGAAAAGTCTTGAAAAAAAAACTTTTTTTCTTTTTCCCTAACTTTTTTTTTTATTTTCCCTCTCATTAATGAACTTCCTTTTATTTCATTATTTTAAATTTCTTTTATTATTATGGGTTGCCCTGAAATTTATGCTTTAGCACAAAATTATATTCAATGTAATGTTATTTAAAGTCGAATACAAAAATAATTAAGTCAAATTTATATAATAATTTAAGATTTATTTTTCTGATTACATGGAATTACATATAACTAATGATTCCTTAAGGAAATCCTGATAAAAAATGCAACAAAGATACAGTTTCACATTATTCAACGACGTTATAATAATAACATGAAACACTACATAAATACTTCGTGAGATAACAATTGACAAATCTCAGATTGCTAACAAATTTTAATACAAACGTTTATGAAATATTTTCTTATTATTTCTATATATTAATGGAAACTATGATATGAGATTTTCATAATAATTTTTGTTGATACTCTGTTTCTTTGTTACATTACATTTTCTTAATTCTTTTTAGAATAAAAATAAATACCAAAATTAAACATTTATTTACTACTAATTTCCAGCCATTTTTCTTATTTCACATTATTTCTTTAATGTTTTCTTATTTTCAAAAGAAGCTAAGATACAACTTATGTTGATTTCCATTGGAGTTCATCCGACTTTGAAGTTCTCTCACAGCAGTTTTCTCGGCTTCCGAAAGTTTCAGCAGACGAATATACAGATCAAAGCCTAAACATAAAAATGAATGAATTAAAAATACTAAAAGCAATTCTGTAAAGTTAAAATGAAAAGCAACTCTGCACATGAATAAAAGCCTCTCGAATTTATCATCGGAAGGAATCGGGAACGGCCGCATCGTCGTTATTGGGACTCATCAGCCCGATTACCCTCTCCGTTGCTAAACCCAGAAAGGCATTATTATTTATTATTATGCAGCCTTGGTTTTCTTTTTAATAAATATTTTCTGCAATTTCTTTAATTTCGTAAAGTGTTTGACCAATCAAAGTTGTTTTTGTTTTTTATTTTAAGTTTCGAATGGTAAGATTACCTTACTGTCGAGACGCGATGTCCCAAGGCTTAATTATTAAACTTTTCCACCTGATGATTCATCATTCAAAATAGCAAGTATTGAAATAGGAAGTCAGAAGATCTTTTTTAAGGACAAGATACTGTCATTATGATAATGATTCCCCATATTTTCTTAATATTTTTGTATTATTGCTTGTTAATTTTATATAATAAAGAGAATTTATGTGTACGTTTATATACTTTCTAGTTTTGGTTTATCCGCCCAGTAAAATCGTCCACTCCATTGGATCAGAGAATCTCTTGCCAAACAACGTCTAAAATATTTTACTTTTCTAATCTTAGGTAGTGAACGATTTAGGAAATAAGTAAGAATCTATGCTTATTCCCATGGAAGACTGATAAATAAATCCGCTCTTTCTATCTAATTGATTCCTTTCAGACAGTAGTTTTCAAATCGTCGTAAGATGAATAACTTTATCAAAGTTATAAATTATCATTGGCTTCAGTCAAACATTTTTGTCTTTGTAAACAAAAATACAAGTAAAAAAAAAAAGAAGAAAAAGTACATTTTAAATCTCCAAGGAAAAGAAATAGTAAAATATCTTTCCCATTTTAATTCACCGATTTATCATTATGTAAGTAACGATTTATCGTTATGTAAGTAACGATTTATCGTTATGTTTCATATTTAAACAGGATGGCCAGGAAGTCATATTTTAAGAAAATATTTACACATTAAGTATCCAATGCGTCTGTGTGTTCGCCATCATGCTGTATACACAAGTTCATACGTCACCACTTGACATTCTTTGGAGCATCTCTGGTGTGATGGTTCGAAATGCGTCCTCAACTGCATTGCGCAATTAGTCATCTGTAGCATAACGACGTTCAATCACGTAGGCCTTGATGATTCCCCATAATGAGTTGTCAGTCGTCGTGAGGTCAGGACTTCGTGGTGGCCATTTCAATGGAGCTGGTGATGCTAGAGTTCCAGCGACCAATCCAGCGTCCTGAAAATATTCATGAAGAAACCCGTGCACAGTAAGAGCGAACACCAGATGCCACATCCTGCTGTAGCCATGTGTTCCATGATATCCGCGTCTTCAAGCTGTAGGATTAACCATCTTTGTAGCATGTGTAAATAAGTTTCGCCATTAACATGATCAACCAAAAACGCAGTCAATAATATCGTATGGTAGATTTCTCTCCAACTACTTAGTTTGAAATTAAAGTCCTCTTTCGCCCAAAAGATATTTCCAACACGAAAACCTAGTGTCAACAATTGCAATAACATTCAACACTAAATATCTACATTTATTACTATAAAAGCAGGTACGGGTACTCAAGATAATTACATTGAACTCCATTTGTCGTAACACTGAAATGGTAGCGAGTTCTTTTAAAAGATATTCTTTCAGTGTGAAAATCGTAATCCCGAGATCCACTTTCAATTCACCTATGGAAAGAATTTCATTCCTTATAAATCTGCATTAACTCAGTGTTATAGATTTTATTTTACTTCTATAATAAGCGCGAGGTGAAAATGTGTAGGGAGTTTGAAGTTATCGCAAAATCTAGTGTTTTACTTCGTTATAATAAAAGTTTCTTGGAACATCAGTTAAACTGACTAACTAAATTTATAATTCAAGTTTGGAAGTAAAGCATCTTACGACATAAAGACTACCTTAAAATTTCGAATAATTAATAATATTCGTTATTGAAAATCAAATACAAATGAGATGATTTGCTGCAAACGGCAATAAGTAACTAAAATTGAAAAATTTTAAATCTAACTTTTTAAACTTTTGCTTGTTGAAATCTACAGATATGTGATTCAAGTCATCAGTTGAAGAGTATTGTATCTCATTAAAAGCTGCTAGGGAAATAACTTGGATTTCCGTTCTGTGAAACAGTTACCTGTTTGCTTATATACGCTGAGTACATTTTGATCAAGTGATCAATTGGGAGTTCCTCTTAGGTTGATTGTAGTTTAACCATCTTCATGATGTTTCCTTTGGTATTTGTTTAAATTCTTTTGTTCTAAATCTAGGTAGCTCACTGAAAATTTATTACTTTATTATGTTTGGTTGAAATAAAAAAATTGAATTGAAATACACCCAAAAAACTTATAAAGAAAATGTTGGGAAAACCAAACCGAAAACAATGACTTCAAAGCACAGGTGTTTGGCGACCAAACATATGACAGACTACACCTTATCTTATATAATTTTAACAAAATCAGGGATTCGTTATATTATTGTAAATGAGAATGAATTAAAGCGGATAGTAAAGAAATCTTCGGATTGAACAGTACATTAGTAAAGAAACTACTTTAACAAGTAAAGACTTACATATCTTAAACGTCCGATCATTAACAAGTAACAGAAGACTGGGCATCAAAATACCAGGAGCTTCAACAGTAAGAAAATCTGTTTCATGAAACAACATCAGCAAAGGATGTAGATCAGAAAAAGTTTTTATGAATACTAGAAGATGATTTTGGATTGGACTTCTAACATATTGGAGCGTTTGTTATTACATTCTATTTTGCTGATTCGAAAATTTTGAGTATAAATTTTTAATAAGAATTTTAAATTTCTTTAGAATTCAATTTCTTTCTCATTAAACGCTTATCTTAAAATATTCAAAGAAAAAAAATGAATTTTTATGATAATTTGAATAAAACAGGCATCAAGTTCTGATCAAGAGGCTGCTGACAAAAAAAATATCTATAAAGCTACACTTCTAGCGTGTACGATGTTATTATTTTTTCCGATTCAAGTTTTTCATAACTTCTATTCCATGCCTTCAAATTCGTCAAGAACTTATTCTATCCTGATTCTACTCAAAAACAAAAAACCAATAACAAATATCAGAAAAGGAAGTTCAGGTAAGTTTTTTTGCAATTTCTAAACCTCAAAGTGCCTTGATGCCTTTTGCAGCTCATCTTCTCATAATGTTTTATTTACCGGAATAATCTCTATTTTGAAGACAGCAAAGCTTTTCAATCATGTCGTTAGAGACCTTGGCTGTGATGGTCAAACAACGGAGATGAGTGGCTGATGAAACAAGCTCTGTAACCGATCCTATCATATCCTCCGTCATTACCATGTCATCAGTATTAGGCTTGCATTTCAGCGTTTCTATAGGAATAGAAATAATAAATTGAATAGAAATAATCTCTTTTTATTGATTAACACTAAAAATAAAAACAATATTATTAGTCCTGAATAGGATTACAAAAGATACATAATTTATGGATTAAATCTAAAGAAGACGTTCAGAGACGAAATATGTAAGAACTGGTATGGAGTTATATGTATAGCTAAAGTAAGAGAAATCTTTAACAGTAATTACATGCAAAAAGTGGTATAATATATTCTAAACATTATCAATATATTCAAATGCAATCACATTATTGTTGAACAGCTGTTATTGTGTTGCCAACTTTTTTGTTGGTTCCACGTGGGATAAGCTTCAAACCACTGGGAGACACAGTTCTGCGACATGTTTCATTCGAATTTTCAGGTCAACTATCATCCTGTCGCGGATGTTTCATTGTAAAAATTCTTTCTATTTTTCATTCTCACAGAAAACTGCGCCGGACAGACACACAGACAGACAGACAGACAGACAGACAGAGAAATAAAAGATTTTAGTAATATAGATTACCATAAGAAACCACTGATTGAGCCCCTTAATTTAACTTCCCAGACTTCCAGCAAGTCTTCATTTCACCCATGATACTACATTATGGGCGAAATCTTTCGCCAGTCGTAACTCGATACCGAAGCATTTCCGGACCAATGTTTATATAACTTTTTTTTTCTTTACTTTTACATATAGAATGAGCTACCGAAATTTCTGCATATCCTCGTGAATCACCATACATAACCTACACTGTGGAATTGTTCAACATATACCAGGGTTGAACATGTGTTGATAATATGCCATCCTTGAACATATCATAACAAAGCATTTGCTGATAGTTACATAATTTTCTGTTACCGATTTCAAAATCACCGATAGAATTAAAATATTAGTAGTGTATTTACAGAATGAGTAACCTTATGGAATGGACTGTTCGTCGGAGTGTTACATGCTTTTGCTAGGATGAGGCATATCAAAAATAATTAAATATGTCGGGAGTATTTCCATGTATTCACATGTAGACATAATTCGAAAAATAGCCTGAAGATATTCATAATCAAAATATAATGTGACTGACGCATCAATTTTTATAACTAAATGTCAGTTTTATCCATGTTTTTCTATTTGCTTTGTCTTTCATAATACTTTCATTGAATTTCATTTGAACTATGTATTTGATTTTCTTTTATTTAATTTATATACATATATTTTTTTTTAGTGTTTTTTGGTTTGATTTGCTTCTTTAGCTATTTCCGAGTCCTCTGAACTATTTAACTTTGGTTAACTTTAGTTGAAGACTGCTCAAATAAACTGCAGTTACTTTCAAGCAAATATCACACCAAAGCTAAAATAAAAGTAAAAAAGAGCACACTTGCATATACTGAACACAAATACATTGAATACAGCTACCAGTTTCGATTGTACTCCAATCTTTCTCAAGTTAAACAAAAGCGTGCAAATGCACGTCTATTTAAATGTTCATCAAATAAGAATAATACAAAGGCTGACGTGGCGGACTGGACTGCCCTCTAGTGATAGATCCATGAACTGCATTTAATCTGTACTGCCAACTGGTGGGGAAGGGTGACATCGGAAAACCAAAACAAAATCATGTTCTTAAATTTTTATGGTTGGCTGGAGGATATCTGGGAAACTAAAATTAAAATTTGAGAACATATCCTACAATTTAACACGTTTTATATATATAATATAAAACTGAAGTGATAAAATAAATTAATTTAAAATTAAAGATTACAAAATTAAAAGTTAATATTTTTATTTAAAAGAATTGAAACATTAATTTTTTTTATTTTAATCATTTAATTAATATTAAGAAGACTACATTAACTAAATGTCAAATCTACCTTTTTAAATTTGGTTCCAAAGCACAGAGTCACATTTTTTGAATGGCTAAACTATAGACTTGCAGATTCAGATCGTAACTAGCCAGTGGCAAATATTGCTGTGTAATTTTCAGCTGCTACAGATGTCTTTCACCAATGATTTAACACCAAAAATTTGCTTTCATTAGGTCAGTACTATACAAATCAAGGGTTTCCAAGTATCATAAAATCTACCTTAGGTTCAGTTTCTGCAAATTCTATTATTTCATCGATTTTTAAACAACTAACTAATCAACATCAGGATTTAAGAAAATTAATAATTCTGACAGTAAGAATTTATGGAACCTACCTAAGTTAGCTGCAAAGTTGCGTTTAAGATATTGAAAACAAACACGATCGAAAATTTTCTTGATATTCAGGTGAGCCAAAGGTATTTCGTTGCATAAAACCTGCTCCATATTTGCAAGATTGGTAGAGTCATCTATTAACAAACAGACAAATAACGATAAAAATTATTATAACATGTCGAAAAGCAGATCTGATCACATTAAGGAAATTCTTAACACAATAAGAACTAATTGCTTTAATGATTATTAATACCAACAACAAGTTCCTAAAAGAACTGAATTCCTACTTTCTTTAATGTTATTTTTTTAGCGACCCATTTCGGAGTTATTGTGACAGCGACCAAATTCGGTAGCTATTGCCTTTGTCCTGTCCATCCATGTCTATCCACCCCTGACAAACTCCCCAACGGAACATTGGATCGACAAACGGATTTCACAGATGCTCAAACACTGTCGAAATGGGATACTTTCAGGGGTATTTTCAAACGCACCCCCACCATGTTTGAGATATTTGTCATTGTTATCGTTGTACCCTCTTAACAAATTCCGAACACAAGGACTGATCGACAAACGGATTTCATCATCGGATTCAGAGGCCCAAACAACATAGTAAGAGGTATTTGCAGGGGCCAACTCCCATCCCCAGGTTCGAGATATTTGGCATTGTTTTCATTGGAATTCCACTATTAGCTTAAATGTAAGAAATACAAAGATCTCATTTCAGTTGTCAGCTGTAGCGTGAACTGCAAAGTCTTTGATTCATATGCTGGTTCGATTCCGTGTATGTACATTTTTTTTTCTTCTCTTAATCGTTTTTTTCTCGATGTCCTGGTAGATATTTTTTGTTTGTTTTGTTTTTCTCGTTTTTCTAAGTTCTTTTAATTTTTTTTCCTGACTTTTTATTTTATTTTCTTTCAATGTTCTTCCTTATGTTTATTATTATTTTTAAATTTTGTGGCTCGTCCTTATTTCGAATCCGTGTATTTAATATTTTTTTTCTTTTGTTAATCGTTTTTGTCTCGATATCCGCGTAGATATTTTTTTTTTGTTTTCTTTTTCACGTTTTCCTAACGTTCTTTTTATTTCTTTTCCTAACTTTTTTTTTTATTTTTCCTTATGTTTTTTACTATTTTTAAATTTTGTGGCTCGTCCTTAAATTTATGCTTAGCACAAAATTATATTCACTTATTTTCTTTTAGAAGACGATAGAAACGAGAAATCATTGATTCAGTTCTAAGGCTTTTATATGAGAATTGGTTTCGTCTTCATGCGGTAATTTCTTTATAAGGACCAACACGAATAATTCCAAACACAAAACTTCGTTTAATAATAATAATTAATATTATCCATTATTAAAACTTCGTTTATTGTAATTTAAAATGCATGCCAAAATTTTAAGATGATTCTTCGAGGGGCTCAACATATACCACTAAACCACCGGAATACTTTGCAAAAGTTTTGTTTTAATGACGGTCAGAAATCATTGAAATTGTTTTAATCTCGTTTCCTAAGAAAGTGAAGCTGATTGTGACCTTGTATATCCTAATTATTGAACCGCTGTATGGATCTTCTTGAAACTTTGCATGTATATTAAGGAATAGCTTTATATTTGAATTCTTTTCTGTTTTGGTCCTGTTATAAAAATTACCGTGTTTAATTAATAAAAATTTCCCTAATTTCTATCGCTAACTAACTATCGATAGTGATCTGTTTACAAGTTTGCGGATTAATACACTAGTTTGCGCGCCCTTTGATTTGCTTAAAATTAATTCCCTTCAAACAACTTAAGTAATGACTAATAATGATATAAGACACATCCTCTTCCTATCAACGCTATATTTCGCAGATTATTACATTTAACTGCTTCATCAGGCATAATATACATGGAAAAAATTCTTCGGAAAATATATGACTATTTCAAATTATCAGATATTGTAATTTAAAAATAAAGGAGAGATTTTTCGTTTGTTTAAAAAAGTAAAGAAAATTCAAAAAGGAAATTTTTTGGAAGAGATTGCTCTACAGCCTACAAAGGAAATTATGATTCAAGGTCTTTCAGGAGCCTATTGTTTAACTATGAAAAGAGAGCCTGTCTTTCTCTAGCCTTTAATATGGCAATGAAAACTCCTGAAAGCAGTTTTGACAGAGCCGACCGATACTGCAGGTAACCTACTGACTCGTCTACATGCTGGAAGTCTGGATTCGAATCTAGGCAAAGGCATGGAGGTTTTCTTTCGTTTCAGCTTCTTTACTTTCTCCTCTTCCGTGTTGTCTGTGGCCGTTTTATCTTCATTCTAGGGTTTACACTATATCCCTGTGATGGAGGTACTAGTGAGATGTAGACTTGGCACTACAAAGTAATTATTAAAATTCCTACATGTTCTTTATCTTTCAAAACACTTACCCAAACGAAATCCTATTTTCAGATCTGGAATCATTTTCTTTACCATCTTCCAGGCACGCTTTTCAATTGTATGAAGAGGCACTGCTTTATCTTGAGAGAAGTCGTGGAAATAAAAATAAATATCCTTCAATGTATTTTTGCATTTTTCACAAATGGTAATTAATATTTCTGCATTGATGGATTCATAGTTCAACAAGAGTTTTTTCAAATTGTCCCAAATGGTTATGTATTTCTGGAAGAAAGGATTTCTGAAATGAAGCAAAGCAGAATATTGCGAAAACTGAGCAAAGAAACTACTAAATATAAAAGATCTATTATAAACATAGAATTTATTGAATTTTTGATAAACTATTGGTTTTCAGAAAATTAACAAATTTTTTCTTTCTTATCTATGTCATATTCTATAAAATATTAATAAATATTAAATAGAATAAAATATTCTTGAGGCTGGAATGACTAAATTTGGCCCCCATGTTTTATCGGTTTGGGAAAATTAGTTTTTTAACTTAGTTCATTAAAATGAAAACAATGTAAAAGTCCTTAAATTTTCGGATAGAAATTTACGAATATCTTTAGCTCTACTTGAAGAAGACCAAACTCAGACTTTCATATTAATTAAATAAGATAAGAGTGAGCTAAGACGTTTGATATTTACATTCTCTAAGAATTACAAAAAAGATATTCCTTAAAAATTTTTTAAAAAATTAAATAAAACTATTATTATATTCCGATTAGTTTTGACGAGGAATTTTTTAGGATCTCAATTGTAAAAACAAATTAAGAAATTTAATATATTTCGTGTTCTTGATATAGAAATAACAATAGAATTATAATCACGAAAATATATGGAATACCATTAAAAAGTTTATTAATTTTATAAAGACGAAAAAGAAAAGTCCTATCTACTGTATATTGAAATTATAACGTTACTGAATAAAAATAGCACTCATATTTAATTTTTTATGAAGAAAAGTAAAAGACAGTTTAAGAAAAAATGAAGTATTACCTACTTGTTTAAATCAGATTATTTTTAATCGTATCCATCCACGAAATCGATTACGGTCTTATTTATCGTTTAAAAATAATGAGATATTATTGACAGATACAGGATAGAAATGCTGTGTTTAAATTCCAATCCTTCGTTATATGACATTTATTCGTTGTTTTGCATGATTGAATACAACCTTGTATGTCTATGTCATTTTGTTCTAGAGATAATGATTATCAAATAGTGAGTACATAACCTAACTGACTGCATGAATTTCTGACTGCAAGCTAAAAATATGAAGAAATCTGAGTTTTACCTGTGCGGAGACAAAAACTTGCTGGTCACTTCCGTGAAACTTAACTCCTTCAGACTGTGAGTGCAGTAGGTGCTGAGAGACTCTAAAAGAATGGTGGCTAAGAAGACGGGAGCTGACCATTTGACGTGGAGAACGGTCAGATGCTGCTGTGTTTTTAAAAAATTAGCAATCGCCACCACAAGAACAACACCCGTCTCGTACTCAAGCTTCCATTCATTAAATGTCGTCAAATGAAGTTCGATGAGTTGCACTTCAGATGAAACCAAGCTGTAAAGATTACAATGATTGTGTTACGTACATCCGCTGACTACATTTGATTCTTTTTAAAAAAGAAATATCACTTAAACTACATAAAAGCCTAAAGAAATTATTATAATTATTCTCAGCATATACCTCTGCGAGCCCGTTTTGGAGTGCAGGAGGTAGACTAAATTACGTTGACACTTAACTCAACATTATATCAATTTTTAAAGAAATTTGTCTAGCCGTTTAAGCAAGGAATTTCGGGGATATCGAGAGGTGGGACAGGTGGAGACCAAAATAAACAGGTTAAGGTTTTAAGTTGAACCATAAATAAGCTAAATACCAACTTAAAAGAAAATTTCGACCAGTTAATGTGATGCGCTCAGAAACGAATAAACAGACAAATTGAGGTTTAGAAGAGAAATGTTCTAGTAAAAGCATTCATTTTCAGTTTAAAATCAATTCAGGTTAAGAGTGGAAAAACACAAATACTTTAATTGAGACATTAGGTAATTAAAAGTTTTGACGTGTATATATAACATTAAATTTCGGCTGTACATGAATATTACAAAAGCTTTTGTAAATTAAAAATACGTAAGAACGACCGGTTTCGTCCTGACAAGCTAGATATTGACGTGTGACATAATTTGACTGATGGATATTTAAGGACATCAGCAGCCAATGAACGAGATAGGAAATACCTGGGCTCATCAAAACCCAGGTAATGGACCACTGAACCGTATATAAAATCCGGAAATGTGAAGTCTTCCATGTTCTCTTGAAGCATAACTTCAACGCAAATTATCCTGATCAACACACGAGATTACCAGCACAACCGTAGTAATGGATACCTGAGACAGCTGAAATTGAATGAGTTGGAACAAAATCTGATCGAGATCTCATCCCGACTTTTCTTTTTTAAGCCCCTACTGATAGATGGTTTTAATGGATATGCAGTCTTTATAGCACAACTCAATAGTGAGAATGTGCCCAGACTCTTTCCAGTTTCTAAGCAAATTGCCGTTTACATAAAATTCTAGGATTCGAATGCTCACTCTGCATAACATGTGTTGCTGTAAAATAATTAGTATCGGAACTACGTTATGCAGAAATATGCTGGTTAACGTTAAGTATCCTCGATATAAATCATGCAATAGTCAGTCAAAATGGCTAAGGCTGAGAAGCCCATGAACAAACCATGAATTTCTCAAAAAAAAAACAGAATTGCAAATCTCAAAGATTCGTTTAACATATTGTAATAATCTGGGAAAGGATATTTTTGAAAATTTTTAAAATACTTAATCTGTCATTAATAAAGCGCTTATACTATTAAATTATATGATATTAACGTACAAAACGTAAATGTTTAAATTGGAAAAATAGCTTTTAAGCTATCGTTTGAGACTGATGGACAATGAACAAATAGTTTAATTGCTTTTATCTGAAAAAGACTTTTAAAGAAGCACACTTTTTTCTGTACAGTAATATCTGAAAATAAATAGATAGTGTATTCTGTACTAGTGCATTCTATTCTTAACAGAGGCATCAGTTATCTCGTCTCTTGGGAAGCTAGAGTAGCTAAGGTCTACAACTTTGCTGTTGTAGACAGGGAAATGGGAAGTATGTGGTCGTATGCAAATATTTTGTTGAAATTCAGATTTTTTATCTAGTAGCAGCACTTGAGAGAATAAAAGTGAATTAAAATGAAAACTTTTTATGTTAAAAATTCCTGCGAATATAATTTCAGTTCTAGTGCCCAAAAGTACTGTTAGGTCTTTGGATGCTATTCATCATTTGAATAAAAATCTATATATATTCTACTTGTTATTGTAATTCCTATATTTTCTTTTATTTTGATTTTAGTAAATTGCTTTGCTGCGCCTATTTACTGCTACAATTTATAAGATTAACTTATATTTGTTTATGGAAATGAAAAAGTACTTAAAAAACAAATAAGTTGATAGTAGCGAAACCTCAACTTTCTCGTCTGTAAAAAGAACTGTACTTCCATGAGAAAGCTTAATTTATTCGGACAAACTATTGGCAGGAGAGCTTTTATGCAGTTTTCCTAGCACAAGCACAAGAACAATAAAATGTTTTTTTTTCAAATTAAACATTAATTGTTCATATTAACATATAAAGTGAGACGTTGACACCTTACGAGATATCATAATATTGGGGACATGAGTTCACTGGTATAGAAGATAACGAAAGTGAATTAAATCGCTAGGGTTTTTTTTTTTTGATATTTACTTAATCAATCAAATCTAAGAATATTTCATACTACTTCATAGATAATAGTGAATTCTTCATTATAAAACTTATCATAGTTCTAGTCTATTTAGACGACCTATCTTTAGAGACACTGAATGAACAAACTTATCAGCCTCTATTTTAGCCTACTTTAGCCACCTTATTTATGCATTAGTGACTTAGTAATAAAGAAAGTAAAGCAAAATATCAGATTTCTTGAATATGTAGAAATATCGAGATGGCCATTTGTCTCAGAAGTTGTCTTATGGTATATTCTAGATTGCTAATTTTCTCTTAGTATCGGGAAGAATTATTGTTTGGTTATTAATCAGTCTAATCTAATCTTTTATCTCAGCAAATGAAAAATGCCTTTTAATATTCGTTTTTACTTTTTTTAATGTAACAAAAAAATGAGTATTAATCTTTATGCAGTCAACTTCCAGTCTTTGTGAAGTTAATCAATACAATTAAGAACCTACTCCTTACCTATCAAAAAATCCAGACATTGAACTCCTGACTGTGTAAGATACATATTGGTTTGTATAGATCCACAGGTATTTCAGGTCTGACCCACAATGCCTGGCGATATGCTGGTTGTTGATTCCATAGCTCCAGAACGCCGTAGGCAGTCGTTTCGTCAGGAGTGCATCCGGGACTGTTTCGGTAAAGATGCAGCTAAAGGAATACCAAAGCATAGAGCATTGGAAGATTTGTTCCCAGTACTTGCAAGTGACAGAAGCTGCAAATCGGCTGGATGGTGACATATAATGGAAGATCTTTACCAACATTTCTGCAGGCAATTCATCCCAGCACCTTAATGTCGGTTCAACAACCTTAGAATCTACCAAGATATTACCATCACCCTTTCCTTTACATTTCTGATTCTTTGCAATGCTGAATGCATTTAACCAAGTTTTGCAGGTCGTAGCCATATTCAATTGATCACGAGGACTCATATTGTTATTAATCATTGCCATAATTTCGATAGGGAGTTTTTCCCAGTTTCGTTTTGACTCCATTTTGATGCACTAGCAATACCGCATAGATAAACACACACAAATGAATGAAATTAAATGAATCAAAAATATTCAAACACAAATGAATGATTAAATATTCAAACACGAAGTTTGATTTCGGACGACAGTTTTTGGATGATGGAACCTTCCGCCATCACGCAGTAGGCGTTGGCTACTGATGAACTTTAACTCATAAGTTAATAATCTGTTAAAGGCCTGAAAAATTTAGCTGGGATTCAAATGGTGATCAAGCCATTAAAAACAACACATATAATAGTTACACCAGCATTCTGCTGATAGGTCTGAAAAATGGAGATGGGTTTGAAATGGCGATCAAGCCATTGAGAACAACACATTTAACAATAACACCAGCATGGCATGCTGCATTATTTACAATTGTAAATTAAAAATGACGAAAGATTGGAGAATTGTTGGAATGTTTTCTTATTAACATGCCAGCACAGAATGCAGTCACATTATTGGCATCTAAAATATTGATGCATTGTGTATTGTTGTCATTTCAATTATTTATGAGACTGTGAGATGGAGTACTTAAATCTTAATATTTAAAAATGAATGTTTCTTTATTTGTTTGTCTCGTATGCGTTCCTATACAATTCATCAGATTGCGATGAAGCTTTGGTGAGTTGTTGTGCGGACGCCCGCGAAGGTTTCTGAATTAGTAGAACCATTTTACAATCAGTTTTATGACGACACGTTCAGAAATTAATTTTGAAGATCAATATGCGTGTACAACTACAACATGATGCATCCGGTGAACGTTTCGCAAAACAATTGGTAGATATTGGGAAAAGGAAAATTGCAATCGATGAATCCACACATTTTAAAGAAAAATTTAAAGGAGAATATATACTGTTGCCACGCATCCCAATGATTCCAACAGATATGCCATTCGAATTCATTCGTTTGCAGTTTCCGGTGCGATTCGCAATTGGAATGACCATCAGCAAAGCACAAGAACAATCATTACAAATGTGTGGACAAACTTTGGAAAATCCATGCTTTACACATGGGCAGCTGTTTTTGGCGTGCTCACGCGTCGGAAAACCTTCCGATTTATTTGTGTATGCACCAGGCGCAAAAACAAAAAATATTGTGTATGCAAAAGCACTTCAATAAATAATTTTATTAATTTAAACATTTTATCTCATACACGTTAAAAAATTTTAATATCAAGTAGTTACTCTACGAACAATTTGTATTGTCAATAAAATGTGTGAAGTAAACTCAATGCATACACAGGTAATTTCGTGATAGTAGGTAGGTAATTTCACTACCTTATCAGTTTAATGATGAAAATCGTACACAATATAAACACAAATGATTAATAGTGAATTTAATAACAAAATAACAGTAAACTGAAACTAAGGCTGTATTTTTGCAGCATCTATTAAAGAATCCAAACAAATATTTTTCAGCGCTCAGAATGAAGCAACAATAGTTTGTAGCCTATATAGAATGTTCAGTTCGTATATCTTTGAATCTTCATCTTGCCTATATCACCAATATACCTTACCGTACCTAAGATTCTTACTTGTGAGATGATTCACTTTATCATCTCGGGCATCCAATTATATACCTTTGATTTTCTTCAAATTACCTAATATAAAACCAGCGATTGCAGAGAATCTTTCTTAAATGCTTGTATATACACTATTGTTGTGAAAATTGCAACACCAAGTAAGAATCTTGATGTTTATGTCACAGATTACTCATGTTACAGTAGATAACTGATTACATTTCCAGACTAACACAAGGTATTATTGTTTCAAAATTCAATATCGTGTGATACGACCTTGATCAGCAGTAACAGGGCGTGGTATTGAACGGAAGAGAGTTTTGATATCGTCCTGGGGAATATCTTGCCAGGCTGCTTCTATGCGAGTTCAGAATTCAGTTGTTTTGGATGGCGGGCTGGAGATGCTTGACGGGCCAGTTGCTTACCATGGCCCATATATGCTCGATTAGGAACAAATTGGGCGAACGTGCAAGCCAGGAAAAAGTGGTATCTGCCGTGAATGCATCCTTTGCCTTTAAAACATCCCTGATGTATCGCTAGCTGTTAATGATTCCATTAATTCGTACCAGGCGAAATCACGAATTAAGCCCAACGGTACTTGAAACTACAGCATTTGGCGTTAGACCGGTATGACGCTGCAAAATATACGTTTCAAGTTGGCATTCGGCAGGATTTCATCGAGCACGTATCCGATCAACACTTGCAGAACTATCCATACTAAGAACATCATTGCAACGCTTAATGCATAAATTGAAATTAAAACATTTTGACATTTAGTACACCTGAGAGATTAAATAGTTGATGTTAAATGCTTAAAACATGAAATTATTTTGAAATCAATTGCCTACGTATACGTGATACTTTAACTGTAAACCTACTTTTGGGCCATCCTGTATATAAAAAGGTTTGCAATCACCTGAATTGACAGAGGACCTTAATTAAATTTAAAAAGAATCGTTGTGCTAAATGATATATTTCTGTTACCTTAATTTATATGCCATTATTTGTGTTCAGTTATTTTGTTATTTCAAGGCTTGATCATATTAGAAACAGAGCTGATATGGACAGGGTAGGCCATATTAGAAACAATTTATGTTGCTGATGAGTTGAGCATGGCCGTAAGTACTGTATAAGAACAGTTATTGCTTTTCCTGCACTAATTGTGAAACATAAATTCCTTTCTTTTAAAAGTTTAACTTTTTTTCCTATTTAACTTAATTTTTATCCCTAACGATTTTTTTTTCAAAAATCCCTAAATCATGTACCTCTGTCAAGAATAGTGTTTTTAATTTTGAGTTTACTGTGTTGTTTTCTCATTTTGTCTGATTCACTTAAAAAAATTAGTTAAACTATATTAGGGAATACGGTGTTCAAACTATGATCCATTCGTGGCATTTTTTACACGGACACCCACCTTATTTTTGCCAAATATCTGAAACAAAGACTTGGATAATTGAAATAAATAAGACGACTTTGGGATTGAATTTTTTCAAGTAAATAAGAAGAAAAATTTAGAATCTTTTTAAAAGAAGTTAATATTTAAGATTTTAAAATTATTCAAAAAATTCAAA
This sequence comes from Thereuonema tuberculata, assembly GCA_023159025.1. Lineage (NCBI taxonomy): Eukaryota > Metazoa > Arthropoda > Chilopoda > Scutigeromorpha > Scutigeridae > Thereuonema > Thereuonema tuberculata. The sequence goes on from JAFIDM010000004.1 coordinate 48,948,800, forward strand.
GAATGAACAATGGACAATTATTTGAACTATGAATTGGTCATATAAAAGTGAGGTGAACATTATGATTCACGCTATTTGTTTGTTAGCATACTTTTTTTGTTAGTACGTTTTGGAATTCTTGTTTGTTTTTTGTGATTTTAGTGTTTAGGAAGGAAGAAAATGGTTCTCTCTTCCCAGGAGATTAAAAAAGACTTGGAAAAGTAAGACAATTAATCATACGAATTATCGCCTATGTAATGTATGGAGAATTAAAATAGTTATTACAGAAGTGAACTTACAATCTACTTTCCTTAATTTCTCTTTCTGTAAAATAACGAAAGCGATACAAACGGAAATTCTACATTTATTTCAAATTATAACATTTGTTGAATATAAACAAAAGAAATTGCACTTTCTGAGAAAACAATATTTGACATTTCAATTATTTACTCAGTTGTCGAAATCAGCTTAACTGTAATCTTAACAAATTATGAGCATTAATGCCTGAAAGAATTAATACCCATTGTTATTTAAGGACTGCAGATGAGTTACTTTTGTATTTGAAATCTTTTCCAATTGAGTAGAAAAATTGGCTGGAAAAAAGCGACACAAATTCTCATAGTGAAACATTAAAATTTTAGAAATCCGCTGTTACCGTTTGAATGATTAACAAGGTAATTTTTCGACAAGGCACATATAAAAGTCAGATTGTTTGCACATTATAAAGACTACAGACCAAGTTTCAAGAAGACCCATCCATAGATTCAAAAGTATTGCGAACACAGGTACACACACACACGCGATGAGTCCATGACTTTCTTAGGAAAATAAGCTAAAAACCACTATTTCAATTCATCAAATGGAAATAAAACACACTATGTAACTTTACAGACTTATATAAACTGCTTACTATAAAAAATACACTATTGTTTGTGAAAATTGAAACATCGTGAAGGATTAATGGTTTTATCTTGAAACTTACAGGATATGTAGGTCAGGTTCGGACATGTAAAAGATTAAAATATCAATTAAAACTGCGCATGAGTTTTCGGAGCAGCATCCTTTGACTTTCCTGTCTTGGGATTTATAGGGGACGAGATGTTGCAATTAGTGAAGAACCGCCATTGGGTCAAAAGGGTGTTTCTTCGGTGTCCTGTCACCGAGGAAGATCGTATTAAGGATTGCTGAGATTAAGAATGCTGAATTTTATTTATAGCGAAATTGCCACTTGTTTAGGAAGAAGCGCTAGTACAATGATACGAACGTAGCATCAATGAACAGAAGTTTGAAATACGGAACTGGGAGCACAGAAATCAGTAACTAAATAGCAAAATTGCACGACTGCACGATATGACAGACAACCCTTATCGCATGCCAGTGGCTCTTTTGTAGCTGTGAATCCCCGGTGATATCATAGCAGTGGAGCATTGTTTCTGAGGCACCAGCATTCAGGCATCCTGTTGATCACGTACGTGTTCGATTAAATCGTGGTGAATGCCAATTTGAAACGTACATTTTGCAGCGTCGTACCGTTCTAACGTCAAATGTCGTAATTTCAGGTACCACTGGTTTTAATTCGTGATTTCGCCTGATACGAATTTATGGAATCCTTAACTGCCAGCGATATATCAGGGATGTTTTAGAGACAAAGGATGTCCTCTTGCATTCACGGCAGATATCGCTTTTTCCTGGCTTGCACGTTCGCCCGATATGTTCCTAATCGAGCATGTATGGGTCATGGTAGGTAAAGAACTGTCCAGTCAAGAACCTCCGCTATCCATCACAAATGAAGTCTGGACTCGCATAGATGCAGCCTGATAAGATATTTCCCCAGGAGATCCAAACTCTCTTCCATTCAATACCACGCCCTGTTACTGCTGCTCAAAGTGGCTTCACACGATATTGAATTTTGAAACGATAATACCTTGTGTAAGTCAGGAATTAATCAGTTATCTACAGTAACATGAGTAATCTGTGACATAAATTTCATTTGAATATCAAGATTCTTTCTTGGTGTTGCAATTTTCACAACAGTAGTGTATATACAAGCATTTAAAAAGATTCTCTTTAATCGCCGGCTTTACATTGGGTAATTTGAAAAAAATCAAATAAGGAACATAATTAGATGCCCGAGATGCTAAAGTCAGAATCATCTAAAAAGTCAGAATCTTAAGTTATCCAAGTAGGGTAAGGTAAGATATATTCGTGATATAGATAAGATGAAGTTCGTGATAATTTTTTATTCAACTGTACCTATCAAACTGAACCTCCAGAGGTTTTCATGTTTCGCCACGAGATGAAGACTACATCCTCGTTTACTGTCCAATTGAAACAGTTTCGGTAGGTTGAAAGGTAAAGGTTTCGATAGGTTGGTGGAAAACACAAAACAACGAAGTATAATTGTTCACCATTTCCGAAAGGTTGTTTGATATTGTGTATTTGAGACCAATTACTGAGGACAGATCGAAGATGTAAGGAAATGTTAGTATTTTCATAACTGATATGTTACTCTAATTTTCTATAGTAGTAATACGTCTGACTTCGGTGTTTAAAAACGCATGTGAAAGTCAAACATTTCTAGTTAATGTGTTAACAAGCGGCAGCTTAAAATGTATGAGATGTAATTATTAGCCTATTTTTTTTCCTCAGGTGGAATCATCTCACTATCACAAAATCACCTGTGCTTTTAAATAATACAAACAGATATAAACGAAATACAAACTAAACAGATCTGATTTGTAACCCTGCATTTTAGAAAAGCTTTTCACCTTCAAACATCATTGCTTCTTTTAATAAAACAGGAATGTATCCATTGAACCCTATCGCTATTCCTGCAGAAGCATTTGCCCCATCTAGGATTAACAATGTGCCTGTTGAGTCTTCAACCAATCCTCCAATTCAGCAAAAACCAGAAACAACAACCCTTGTAACTCTGATCCAGTAGTTACTTTGCTAACCTTTCCAACTGCTCCAAGAATCAAGAATCTAACCAAAAGACGAACACAAAGAGATTTCTCCGCAAAATGTCTGAACGAAATTTTTCCTGACCAAAAACAAGTTGGTCGAACTAGAAAACAGTTAGTGTGCAGACCTACTAATTAAAGTGCAAGACATTTCTACTAATTAATCCACAACTTCACGATTTTGCTCTCAAAATATAAAAAATAAACGGGAAAAAATGACGGTTGGATTGCGGCGTTTTTGGTGAAAGCTTTGAAGAAAATGTTCTATATAAGACAGATGATAAGTCGATACAGTGTTATTTTTGTACCGTGCCGTAACATATAAGATGTCAAAAGCAAGATGACAGTTTGGATATGTTTAGTTGCGATGGTTGCGTTACTGATTCAAGCTCTGATGTTAAAGATATACGAACTGAACATTCTATATAGGCTACAAACTATTGTTGCTTCATTCTGAGCACTGGAAAAGTATTTGTTTAGCTTCTTTAATAGACGCTGCAAAAATACAGCCTTAGTTTCAGTTTACTGTTATTTTGTTCTTACTTTCACTATTAATCATTTGTATTTATATTATGTACGATTTTAATCATTAAAGTGTTGTAGCGAAAGTACCTACCTAATATCACGAAATTACCTTACCTACCACGAAATTACCTATGCATACATTGAGTTTATTTAACACATTTTTATAGACAATGTAAATTGTTCGTAGAGTAACTACTATAACAGATTATTTTGGTTCAATGTACGATCTAAACAAATCGTTCAAACCTCGTTGTTTAGCTTTCAACTTAGTAGGAATAATGACTATAACAAAATATCACGAATTTACCTTATCTTACCCTAACTTTAGTTGCGGCTATTAGGTAGTAGATCAATAGATAACTAGTTGCAACCCGTGAAATATTCACAGAAGTAAAACAAATTCCGCATTTTAAAAAAACACAAGATTGAAAAAGATGTTCTAAGCTAAATTTTTTATAAGCCATGACTTCCATAACAGCCCACATGTAATTTGAATATCGGTTTATTTGTTAAAATAATATTATAATATTATTAAAATAGAAAAAATAAAAAATTGATTTACCACTTTCGTAGAAGCCTGCGCTGCGGTTTCTCATTATGAAACATAATGGCAACCTGCTGCCTTAAAAGAAAAGGCTCGTCGAAATTGAGGCAATATTAACGGAAGTAAAACAATTGCCACATTTTTGAAATGCCCTGAAATTTTTGGAAAACACAAGATTGAAAAGGTGTTCTAAGCTCATTTTTTAAAAGCCATGACTTCCGCAACAGCCCACATATAATTTGAATGACTAAGCCAAATTTTGTTAAAATAAAAGAAAATAAAAAATTGATTTACCAGTTTCAATAATAACAATAACGAATGTCCAACAGCCAATACCAATAATCCTGACTGGGCAACAATGACAGCACGTGCTCTCCTACTATTGAGTAGTGAGCAAGCGTCTATAACAAACTCTCTTATAAATTTGACACAAGCAAATAAATGCATTTCAGTGTAAACTTCATTTATGTGTGGAAGAAAATGTCAATACGCTGATAATAATTGTGTAATCGCGATCCGTCGTGCTGAGGTGGGACGAATAGTTAGAGCCCCATGTTTACAAATGGGCGTGATGTCACGACTGACGTGTTCTGACGATGCACTGTGATTGGTTATTTCTCCGACTCTGCTTACAAATTTACAAATATCCGGACAATTTTTGCCTATTAATAGAATGATTCGAGACTTTAAAACTAAGACTTTGTCTAAAACTTTCGTTCTACTTCATTTAAGCTTGTCTGCTACCCGTTTACCCATTGAAACCTTTTTGCAAATGTACGCACTTAAAGAAAGATCGGCTATTCCTTGAATTCCACACAGAGAATTCTAGAAAGCCTCTGCGCAGTAAGTTCTACTGAAATAAAACAAAGAACTCATATTTCTGCGGAGGAACTTTTTGAACGCATTTAATGTAATATTTCTACTTAATATATCTTTTAATTTATCATTCTTTAACTGCTAGAGTTATAATTTATTGTATTTAGTTTATTAAAAAGTAATAATAATAATTCTATGGTTTCTATTTTACTGCAAAAAGTATTTGAAATTAATTAGATATGCGGAACTCTTACTAATATCCATGTGCTTATTTAATACTAGCTGTACCCGGCATGCGTTGCAAGGCAACTCAAAGAAAGAAAGTGTTTATGTTTTAATTCTGTTTATTGAAGTGCTTTTGGATACAAAATAGTTTTTGATTTTCCGTTTGGTGCATACACGAATAAATGAGAAGGTTTTCCGACGCGTGAGCAGGCCACATACAGCTGTCCATGTGTTAAGCAAATTTAGTCAACACACTTGTAGTGATTGTCCCTGTTCTTTGTTGATGGTCATTGCAAATACGAGTAGCACGGGAAACTGCAAACGATTGAATTCGAATGGCATATCTGTTGGAATCATTGGGATGCGTGGCAACAGTACATATTCTCCTTTAAATTTTCCTTTAAAATGTGTGGATTCATCGATTGCAATTTTCCTATTCCCCATATCTAGCAAATGTTTTGCGAAACGTTCAGCGGATGCATCATGTTGTAGTTGTACACGCATATTGGTCTTCAAAGTCAATTTCTAAACGTGTCACCATAAAACTGATTGTAAAATGGTTCTACTAGTTCAGAAACCTTCGCTTGAGTGCACACAACAACTCACCAAAGCTTCATCGCAATCTGATGAATGGTATAGGAACGCATACGAGACAAACAAATAAAGAAACATTCATTTTTAAATATTAAGATTTAAGTACTCAATCTCACAATCTCAGAAATAATCGAAATGACAACAATACACATTGCATTAACTTTTTAGATGCCAATAATGTGACTTCTTTCTGTGTAGGCATGTTAATAAGAAAATCCCAACAATTCCCCAGTATTTCTTCATTTTTAATTTAGAATTGTAAATAAAGCAGCCACGCCATGGCAGCAGAATGCTGGTGTCATTGTTAAATGTGTTGTTTTCAATGGATTGATCAACATTTCAAATCCAGCTCCATTTTTCAGGCCTTTAACAGATTTTCAAGATTTTCAGTTAAAGGTCATCAGTTCAGCAGAAGCCAACGCCTGCTGCGCGATGGCGGAAGGATCTATCATCCAAAAACCATCGTCCGAAATCAAACTTCGTGTTTGAATATTTAATCATTCATTTGTGTGTGTTTATCTGTCCGGTATTTCTAGTGCATCAAAATGGAGTCAAAACGAAACTGGGAAAAACTCTCTATCGAAATTATGACAATGATCATGAACAATATGAGTCATCATGATCAGTTGAATATGGCAACGACCTGCAAAACATGGTTAAATGCATTCAACATTGCAAAGAATCAGAAATGTAAAGGAAAGGGTGATGGTAATATATTGGTAGATTCTAAGGTTGCAGAACCGACATTAAGATGCTGGGATGAATTGCCTGCAGAAATGTTGGTAAAGATCTTCTATTATCTGTCACCTTCCAGCCGATTTGCAGCTTCTGTCACTTGCAAGTACTGGGAAGAAATCTTCCATTGCTCTGTGCTTTGGTATTCCTTTAGCTGCATCTTTGCCGAAACAGTTCCAGATGCACTCCTGACGAAACGACTGCCTACGGCGTTCTGGAGCTACGGAACCAACAACCAGCATATCGCCAATCATTGTGGGTCAGACCTTAAATACCTGTGGATCTATGCAGAACAATATGTATCTTCCACAGTCAGGAGTTCAATGTCGGGATTTTTTGATAGGTAAGGAACAAGTTATTAATTGTATTGATTAACTCCACAAAGACTGGAGGTTGACTGCATAAAGATTAATACTTGTTTTTTGTTACATTAGTAGTAGTAAAAAAGTAAAAACGAATATTAAATTCCATTTTTCATTTGCTGAGATAAAAGATTTAGATTAGACTGATTAATAACCAAACAATAATTCTTCCCGATACTAAGAGAAAAGTAGAAATCTGGAATATAGCATAAGACAACTTCTGAGACAAATGGCCATCTCGATATTTCAACATATTGAAGAAATCTGATATTTTTGTTTTGCTTTCTTTATTACTAATTCACTAATGCGAAAATAAGATTCAATCAGTGTCTATAACGATAGGTACTCAAACTATGATAAGTTTTATAATGGAGAATTCACTATTATCTATGAAGTAGTATAAAATATTCTTAGATTTGATTGATTTAATGTAAATATTAGAAAAAAAACCTAGCGATTTAATTCCCTTTCGTTATCTTCGATACAAGTGATTCTCAACATTTTTCAACCCATTGTTCCCAATCTATATTTAAAATGAGCAATTGATGTTTAAATTGAAAAAAACAAAAAACAAAAAACACTTTTTTGTTCTTGTGCTAGGAAAACTGCATAAAAACTCTCCTGCCAATAGTTTTTCCGAATAAATTAAGCTTTCTCATGGAAGTACAGTATTTTTTACAGAAGAGAAAGTTGAGGCTTGGCTACTATCAACCTAATTTGTTTTTAATTACTTTTTCATTTCTATTAAAGAAATATAAGTTAATGCCTATAAATCGTAGTAGTAATCAGTCACAGCAAAGCAACTGACTAAAAACAAAATAAAAGAAAATATAGGAATTACAATAACAAATAGAATATATATAGATCTTTATTGAAATGATGAATAGCATCCAAAGACCTAACAGTACTTTTGGGCATTAGAACTGAAATTATATTCTTAGGAATTTTTAACTTAAAAAGTTTTTATTCTCTCAAGTGCCGCTACTAGGTAAAAAATCTGAATTTCAACAAAATACTTGCATACGGCCACATACTTCCCATTTCCCTGTCTACAACAGCAAAGTTGTAGTCCTTAGTCAATCTAGCGCCCCAAGATAACTGCTGCCTCTGTGAGAATTAAATGCTCTATATAGAATGCACTCTTAATTTATTTTCAGATATTACTGTACAGAAAGAAGTGTGCTTTTTTAACAGTCTTTTTCAGATAAAAGCAATTAAACTATTTGTTCACTGTCCATCAGTATCAAACGATAGCTATTTTTCCTATTTAAACTTTCACATTTTTTACGTCAATATCATTTAATTTAATAATACAAGCGCTTCACCAATGACAGATTAAGTATTTTAAAAAATTTTCAAAAATATCCTTCCCAGATTATTACAATATGTTAAACGAATCTTTGAGATATGCAAATCTGTTTTGGTTTTTTTTTTTGAGAAATTCATGGTTTGTTCATGGGCTTCTCAGCCTTAGCCATTTTGACTGACTATTGCATGATTTATATCGAGGATACTTCAGTTAACCAGCATATTTATGCATGATATAGTTCCGATACTAATTATTTGACAGCAACACATGTTATCATAGTGAGCATTCTATTGATTTTTCGAATTCTAGAATTTTATAAAGAGGCAATTTGCTTAGAAACTGCAAGGAGTCTATGCACCTTCCCACTAATAAGTGCTATAAAGACTGCATATCCGTTAAAACCATCTATCAGTAGGGGTTTCAAAAGAAAAGTCGGGATGAGATCTCCATCAGAATTAGATCCAACTCATTCCATTTTAGCTACCGCAGGTATCCATTGCTACGGTTGTGAAGGTGATCTCATGTGTTGGACAGCCAAGAGTAGGTGGAAGACTTCACATTTCCGGATTATACACGGTTCAGTGGTCCACTACCTGGGTTCCGATCGGCCCAGGTATTTCATATCTCGTTCATTGACTGCTGACGTCCTTAAATATCCATCAGTCAAATTATGTCACACGTCAATATCCTGCTTGTCAGGACGACACCGGTCGTTCTTATGTATTTTTAATTTATAAAAGCTTTTGTAATATTCATGTTCAGCCGAAATTTAATTTTAATATTCTATATTCATGTCAAAACTTTTAATGACCTAATGTATCAATTAAAGTATTTGTATTTTTCCACTCTTAACCTGAATTGATTTTAAACTGAAAATGAATGCTTTTACTAGAACATTTCTCTTCTAAACCTCAATTTGTCTGTTTATTCGTTTCTGAGCGCATCACATTAACTGGTCGAAATTTTCATTAAATTTGGTATTGAGCTTATTTCTGGTTCAACTTAAAACCTTAACCCGTTTATTTTGGTCTCCACCTGTCCCACCTCTCGATATCCCCGAAATTCCTTGCTTAAACGGCTAGACAAATTTCTTTAAAAATTGATAAGATGTTGAATTAAGTGTCAACGTAATTTAGTCTACCTCCTGCACTCCAAAACGGGCTCGCAGAGGTATATACTGAGTCCCCGCTACGCGATGTAAAGATGAGCGTATACCCATTAAAATTAATAATAATATAAATTAAAAGAGTTTAACGTGCCGTAAAATAAATTAAATTAGAAAAAACGAGAAATAATTTCTCGTTTTAAATAATATTAATAGTAATAATAATAATAATAAACAAACACTGAATTCGAAGCACTACAACGCACAACATGCATTATTCACGAAACACATGCACCACCCCAAGTCCGCTACGGAAAGGATGTTTCTTTCCCGCAAGGAGGGAGGCCAAGGACTCATCAATCTCATCACCCTACATGAAAAATAAGTACAAACACTTACGGAACACTTCCACCAAAGAGCACAACACTCCTCACTCCACTCAGCCATTGTCAAGGCTGACACACACCTCACACCTCTGGACCTCGCAAACCCTTCTCTAACACTCACCACCCCCGACATCCACACACAGCAGCTGCGGGAATCAT
>JAFIDM010000004.1:48958511-48982072 GCA_023159025.1 Thereuonema tuberculata
CTTTGGTCCTTGACCCGCCACATTGTCTTTGCTGGGGAAACCCATGGCTTGAAACTTTTACGATATAATAGTAATAATAATAATAATAATTTCTTTAGTACTTTTTAGGTAGATTAAGAGATATTTCTTTTTTAAAAAGAATTAAATGTATCTGTAAATATTTATACCAAATTCTTCTACTATCTCTCTTCTTTGCATCTCGTGTAATATATAAAAGTGACTCCACAACCCCTTTCATAGTATTTGAAATAATTTATTAAATACTAAGGCCCCTATTACACTAGGCCGCCAGGCGGTGCAGCCAGCCGCGACACTGGTGACGCTGCTCGTGATTGGGCATTGATTGTTATGGAGCTTATTAGATTAGGGCAGCCGGTGGCGTCGCCACAAACTGGCTGCTGACTGGCTGCCGTTCCCCACGACCACGTTGGCAGCCAACACAGAAAACAGACGGCTCGGCTGGCGAGAACTACCGAATTACCGTAGGACCGAACAACGAGTGATTGGCTGCGCCATCGGTTGCCCTGCACGTGTCGCCGACTGAGTCACCGGTTGCAGAGCTGGCTGCGGCGCCTGGCGGCCTAGTGTAATAGAGGCCTTAAGTAGCGAATTTTCGGGAACATATTTTACGTCATTCCCTTCTTCAAGCAAATAAGGAACTAACCCTTTATTTATAAGGTTAGTTCCTTATTTGCTTGAAGAAGGGAATGACTTAAAATATGTTCCCGAAAATTCGCTGGTTTAGGATTTAATAAATTATTTTAAATACTATGAAAGGGATTGTGGAGTCATTTTTATAGAATTAAATGTAGTCAGCGGATGTACGTAACACAATCCTTGTAATCTTTACAGCTTGGCTTCATCTGAAGTGCAACTCTTCGAACTTCATTTGACGACATTTAATGAATGGAAGCTTGATCAGGACGCGGCTGTTGCCCTTGTGGTGGCGATCGCTAAGTTTCTAAGATCACAGGAACATCTGACCGTTCTCCACATCAAATGGTCAACTCCCGTCTTCTTCGCCACCATTCTTTTGGAGTCTCTTAGCACCTGCTGCACTCACAGTCTGAAGGAGTTAAGTTTCACTGAAGTGACCAGCGAGGATAGTTCTCCGCACGGGTAAACATCAGATTTCTTCGTATTTTTAACTTAGTGAAATTCATGAAGTCAGTTAGTTAATGAACAAATATATATATATATATATATATATATATATATAAACAAACATACAGGGAGGTCCAGGACTATGTACTCACTCTTTGATAATGATTATCTCCGTAACTAAATGACACAGACCTACAAGGTTGTATTCAATCATGCAAAACAAAGAATAAATGTCATATAAAGAAGTATTGGAATTTCAACACAGCATTTCTATCCTATATCTGTCAATATCTCATTATTTTCAAACGATAAATAACAAGACGTTAATCCATTTCGTGGATTGATACGATTAAAATTAGTCTGATTTAAACAATTTCACTAAGTAAGACTTCATTTTTTCTTAAACTGTCTTTTACTTTTCTTCATAAAAAAATGAAGAAAATGAAATATGAGTGCTATTTATATTCAGTAACTTTATAATTTTAATTTACAGTAGATGGGGCTTTTCTTTTTCTTCTTTTATAAAATTAATAAACCTTTTAATGGTATTCCATATATTTTTGTTATTATAAATCTATTGTTATTTCTATACCAAGAACACGAAATATATTAAATTTCTCAATTTGTTTTTACAATTGAGATTTCCTGAAAAATTCTTCGTCAAAACTAATCGGAATACAGTAATAGTTTTAATTAAATTTTTACCAAAATTTTTACGAATAAACCTTCAAATAACTGTAAAGTATTATGTATTAGAAATCTTATGTTTTTTTGTAATTCTTAGAGAATGTAACATGTTAAATGTCTTAGCTCACTCTTATATTATTGAATTAACATGAAACGTCTGAGTTTGGTCTTCAAGTAGAGCTAAAGATATTTGTAGTTTTCTATCCAAAAATTTAAGGACTTTTACATTTAGTCCAATCAAATTAGAACAAAAAAGGCCGTGTCTTCCATTAATTCGTTAAAAGCTGGAAATGATTTTATTGCACTTTGGGCATCCCAAATAAGAGTAATGAGTTGCGACGGTTTCTGAGGTGAGCTAAATTTTTGGGAGCCAAAAAACCGCGAAATGTTGGCACTTTTTTCAGTTTTTGCCTTATAAATAACATCTAATGGATGCATCGTACAGAATATGTCACTCTTACCAAAATTAAAGTATGACCTCCTGAAACATTAAATTTGGTTCAGTGGTTTGGTCATAATCAGTAGTCAAAAATGAGCAAATTTTTCCGTTTCGGCTGAAAAGTGCGTTACGCTCACTTTCAAACGCCTGTGACCCGAAAACGGCTACTGCAAATAAAAAATGTAAGATACAAAAGTTGTAGAACATCAAATTCTGAGTTCACGGAGCACCTAATTTTAAAATGTGCTCATTCCTACGCAGAGATACACGGAAAAAACCACAAATAGTCGTAAAGCACATTTTCCGCAATTCGTCTAGTGAATCAACTACCTGCTGTACCTGTACCTACCTACTCAATATCGGTAGGAACCTAATTATTGTAATAAGTGGAAGTTCAAATGGTTAGGAAAAGGTTATCAGACAAATTAAAGTACCTATTGGTCATAAAATGAATAGTAAAGCGTTCAGAAACAAGAAAACCATATTACCAAAAATGTTCTATTTAATACAGCAAATAATTACTTAAAATCAATACTTTAAACAGAAAGGTAATTCAATGAAAAAGGAATGTATCATTTTTCTAATAACATTTCTGGCGCTTGGCAGAAGATGGTCCAGAAATGTGCTCATCATTGTCCTCTAGCTCTTCATCTTCGAGAGTGTTTTGGTATGCGTCCTCTTCAATAAGGTCCACTTCTTCGTCATGTGAAGCTGTTTCCAGCAGTAAAATATCATCCTCGGACAGTTAATTAGTCCAAGTGTGACCTTTACAGTTCATACATACCACCGAGCATTTCATTCCAGCTTTTCTTCAGGAGCAAGCTGTTTGACATCCTTTTTTGCAAGAACACGAAATGTTGTTCAGTAGTTCTGGTGGCGCTGATGGTAGCTCTGTGGCATTTGCTACGAAAACGTTTTTGATGGTTTTCCAGCCCACTCCTGCGGAACAAGGAAGTTGTTCCTTCATACTTTGCACTTGAAGGTCTACCCTCAGAGTGTGTTGTCGAGCAGCTGCCTCAGTTGGAGGCAAACTTGGCAATTTGAAATTATTCCTAGAAAGTGCTCTTCAGGAAAACATGCAAACGTGTTTGGTTAAGAGAGGCTTTGCTGTTACCCGTATGTAGGTGGACTATAAATTTGGCTCCTGCCTCAGCAACCTGATCAGGCGTGGCTTTGGGATTGTTGAAAACCGAAACAATTCTATGAAGGCTGTTCTTCTGGAAGATGTTGACAAATTTTGTTTTGCCCTGCCTGAAAAAAGCGGAAGTACAGTCGCAGCCACTGCAGGCGTGTAGGAATAATAATTTTTTTTTTACTCTTCAGAGAGCTTACAATTATTTGGACTGTAGATGGATGTGTCCTGTTTCCCTTTTCCAGGTTTCAGCAGGAATATTGGGTGGATTCTGGCTGCTGTTGCGCAGTCATCAGGACCAATAGGTCTATGTCCTCCCCAACAATGAATACATTTCCACCCTTTTTTGATACATCAAATGCTGTTCTGATAAACAAGAGATCTGCGTCATCAGTGGCATGCTTGGCATGAAAATCTTCAGCTGTCAGTTTTTCTGCAAGCAGTGATATAAAGATGTTTTTTATTCAGTTCGTTTGATAGAAACCTCTCTTTCGGTATTGTCACTGTCATTGTGAAATCAAACAAAACTGATGCTGACGACATACTACGTGCTCTTCTGGTGCGTTCAGCTGATTTGATGTTTTTTTCTGTTGCATCCTCTGAGTAGCCATCAAATACAATGGTACACTTGGAACCGTAGTGATTCTTTATGTACTGCACATAGTGGTCAAGGATAGATGAAAACTGCTCGTTTGAAGATAGATGAAAACTGTGTAAGAGGAAATCCCCATCAATGACGAAGTCAGCATTCGTTAGTTCCATGGAATTGACTGGAGTGAACAGGTTATATAAGATTGATTTCCGTGTTTTACGCATTCCACCGTCATCAAATAGCGATAATTGATATGGAGCTAATTCAAATCGAAAACATGACTCGAGCTGTTCTTGAGATTTCATCTGGAAAGGAATCCTTCGAAAAATCCTGATCTTTCGGTATCAGGATCGACGGGGACCAGTGTGTCATTGATCTTGGCAGAACAGTTCACAGCTTTCAGCGGCATTACTCGGTTTTTCCTCAGCAACTTGAGTTCCTTAAAGTTACTGCCTCTAATGTTTGCGATTGTTGTTTTCCCAATTTCATGAAGTTTATGGCAGTTGATGTTTTCATCACCCAACATACCAGTACTTAAAACACATGATGGTATCTCCGAGAGGGAATGGATCGTGAGAATCAAACCAGTCACAGAATTTCGAACATCGATGTGGTCTCTTTTCATTCTAGAGTTTGTGCTCTCATGAATACCTGTTCAATAGTCATGTCCGACCATATGCCTGACCAGTGTTTTTGCGACCGTCTGATGGTAAAGAAACCTTTGGTGTTAGGTATTGCTCGTATTCTGTAGGAGTAAGTTTCTTATCAAGTGCCATCATGTCTTGTAAATTCAAGTGGCTCGCTTTGGCGTAATTTCAAGTGAACGCTAGCGGTATGGTAACATGGTAACATTGAAATATGGTAACATGTTCTTTATGCTTTGAAGGTACAATTCCCAATCACCACTTCTCTCGTTTCCATGAATTGCTTTAGAATTGAAACCATCCGAAAATATTGAACCCAGAGTTTCGCTGTTGGACCATTTTCCTGTAACTCCATTAGTCTTTTCCTAAATTTGAGCATGAGTCCATCCATGATGGGTCATTTATCTACAAACTGTCGGTTCCAAACTTGTCGACAATAGTCAAAAGTGCTCCATTCTCCTCATATGTCACATCCATTGTAGAAAAAATTTTCTTAGCCAGAGGACCAAAATATGGCCTCTTACAGCTCTTGAATAGTAATGCCCCGACATCATAGTCTTTGTGGATGCTAGTGTGCACGGGACATTGCACAAATCGTGTAAACCGTTGCCATCCATTATAAATCCAATTGAACCCATGTAAGACATTAATAAATGGAAGCCCCAAGTCGAACTATCACAGAGCCCACATCACTATTTGATCCAGACGGCAACAATTTTTCTAGCTAATATAAATAGCGGCTGATCAAACGTTACAAAGCAGCTCTTTTGGCGTTGTTCTACACATTTAACAAACGTAGATACAACGCTAAAAGAAGGAATTCGCACTCTGAGGTGTCACCGGGAAGGGACTGGGACGGACCGTTTCGTCCTTTTTAGGATTCATCAGCCAGCCAAACTCCACCGATGACAGAAGATGCGAGAGGGTATGATCCCGGGGGGAGGTTTCTCTAAAACGTAGAGAACCAAATTAGACGATCGAATTACATAGAAATTAGATGCCCTAGACCAGTGTTTCTCAACCTTTTAGTACTTTCGACCTAATTTTCAATCCCAATTCTCATCGCGCCCCCCCCCCCTTCAATAATTTTTTTCTAAACTGAAAAGGAGGACGCAAATAAATTAAATCTGTTCAACCAAAAAACAAAAAAAAATCCAAACCTATCTGTTCAACCAAAAAAAAAACCCTCCAAACCTAGTTTTTAATAAGATTTTTTTTCTCGATATACTCGCGCCCCCCCTTTAGTTTTATCACGCCCCCCTAGGGAAGCGCGCCCCACAGGTTGAGAATCGCTGCCCTAGACGAATTGCGAAAAATGTGCGCTACGAATATTTTTGGGTTTTTTCCATGTATCTCTGCGTAGGAATGAGCAAATTTTAAAATTAGGTGCTCCCTGAACGCAGAATTTGATGTTCTACAACTTTCTTGTCTATCCCAAATGAAAAATATAAGATGTTTTCGGGTCACAGGCGTTTGAAAGTGAGCGTAACGCACTTTTCAGCCGAAACGGAAAAATTTGCTCATTTTTGACTACTGATTATGACCAAACCACTGAACCAAATTTAATGTTTTAGGAAGTCATTCGACGCAGAATTTAATGCTCTTTAATTTTGGTAAGATTGACATATTCTGTACGATGCATCCATTAGATGTTATAAGGCAAAAACTGAAAAAAGTGCCAAAATTTCGCAGTTTTTTTGGCTCCCAAAAATTTAGTTCACCTCAGAAACCGTCGCAAACTCATATTACTTATTATTTGGGATGCCCAAAGTGAAATAAAATCATTTCCAGCTTTTTACGAAATTTAGTTATTCCAGCCTCGAGAAAATATTTTACAGAATATGACATAGATAAGATAGAACAAATTTGTTAATTTTCTGAAAACCAATAGTTTATCAAAATTCTATCGAATTGTGTGTTGATAACAGATCTTTTATATTTAGAAGTTTCTGCGCTCAGTTTCCGCAATATTCTACTTTCTTTGATTTCAGAAATCGGCTGTTCCAGAACTACTTAATCATTTGGGACAATTTGAAGAAACTCGGTTTGAACTACGAATCCATCAATGCAGAAATATTACTTGTCATTTGTGAAAAATGGCAAACGACATTGAAGGATATTTACTTTTATTTCCACGACTTCTCTAAAGATAAAACAGTGCCTCTTCATAGAATTGAAAAGCGTGCCTGGAAGATGGTAAAGAAAATGATTCCAGATCTGAAAATAGGATTTCGTTTGGGTAAGTGTTTTGAAAGGTAAAGAACATGTAGGAATTTTATTATTTACTTTATAGTGCCAAGTCTACATCTCACTAGTACCTCCATCACAGGGATATAGTGTAAACCCTAGAATGAAGATAAAACGGCCACAGGCAACACGGAAGAAGAGAAAGTAAAGAAGCTTAAACGAAAGAAAACATCCATGCCTTTCCCTGGATTCGAACCCAGACTTCCGGCTATGTAAACAAGTCAGTAGGTTACCGGCTACATCGGTCGGGTCTGTCAAAAGTGCTTTCAGGAGTTTTACTTTACATATTGAAGGCTAGAGAAAGACAGGTTCTCTTTTGATAGTTAAACAATAGGTTCCTGAGAGAACTTGAAGCATAATTTTCTTTGTAGGCTGTAGAGCAATCTCTGTCCTTTTCTCTGGAATTTCCTTTTTTTTAATTTTCTTTAAGTTTCTTTAATTTTCAAATGACAATATCTGATGAAGGGAAATAGTCATATTCTCTTTTTCTCCATTAAATCAGCATTAAGTTGTTCAAAGAGAATTAATTTTAAGCAAATCAAAGTGCGCGCAATGTATTAATCCGCAAACTTGTAAACTATTAATGTCGATAGTTAGTTATCGATAGAAACTAGGGAAATTTTCATTAATTAAACGTGATAAATTTTTAAAGAAGACCGGAACAAAGAAAAAATTCAAGTATAAAGGTGTCCTTAAATATACATGCAAAGTATCAAGAAGATCCATACAGCGGTTAAGAAATAATTAGGATATACAAGGTCACAATCAGCTTCACTTTCTTAGGAAACGAGATTAAAAACAAATTTCAATGATTTCTGACTATCATCAAAACAAAACTTTTAAAAATCATTAATCTTAATACTTTAACATTGTATTATTGTTATTTCGATATTCCTCTCCAAACATGTTCCTTGTAATAATAATAATAATTTACATTCTACATCATTTTTAAAAATTTACTGAATTTAAAAGAATTTAAATATTCAAGAAATATATTTAATGTGTAGGAAAATCATTAAGAAATGAAAAGCAAAACCGCACATAAGTAAACAAAATCACACACGTTTGAGTTTGTCAACAGAGGGAATCGGGAACGGCAGTTTCGGGTCCATCTTAAGGACCGATCACCAGCCCGATGCATCCTCCATGGATGACAAACCCAGAAAGGCATGAAAAATAAATGGAATTCACCTTCGACCCGAAAGTGAATCACGAACAAAATAAACAACTAAAACAAAGGGATAAAGTTCACATGAAAAGACATGGTTTGTTTATTTATGTGCAGTAAAATTATTTTTCACGCCTTTCTGGGTTTGTCATCAATAGAGGGTGAATCGGGCTGATGAGGACCTAACAAGGACGAAACAGTCGTTCCGGATTCCGTCTGTTAACAAACGCAAAGGAATGATTTGTTTATTTATGTGCAATCTTTGGTTTTTATTAAAATGCTTTATTTCTTAACATTTTGATCCCGGTGGTCTAGAAGAGGCGGTGTCTATTTTTTGTTTTGTCGGATCTCAGGCTTCACCTCATTTTCTGAAATAACAGGACCAGCTGAAAGATGAGAGGGGGCGTTGTACTCACAACCGACTCGAACTCCATCCAACGGTCGCGAATCGCTGGGAGCCTACTCCTCCCCATGTATCTGACACAAAAACAAGAACTGTGGATTGTCACGAATTTAATTATTAACTAGCTAAAAGAAAAATTAATAATAAATTAAATCGGCTGCCATCAACAACTTGTCACAAATTAAATTGATAATATGAACCTGCGCAAACAGCTCGGTTTAACATAAATTAGCTCATCATCCTCAACGCAATGGAAAGACTCACCTGAGATAAGTTGTCGGCCAACAGGATGCTGGGCCCAAAGTCCTGTTCCGACGCAATAATAAAAGACACCAACTCAAACAAGATTAGGATAAACAAACTATATTATTCGAAAGGTATTACAATGATGGATGAGGCATTTATTGCTCACAAGAGACTGCCGTGAGTTACAAAAATGAAATACAATTGATCTCCTACTTGGAGTTAAATGATGATAATAGATAATAATAAAATATAGATTAACACTGTAAAATACAATTAAGCTTCACTTCTCAGACGAGCCTAGCAGGTGTGCAGTCGGCAACGTGAGCGTAAAAAAGGGGGGCGAAAGGAAAAAGAAAAAAAAACGCCCTTCCACTCACGTGACTAAAGCAACTACACGAATGATTAACACGAGAATAAAAAAAAAATTACACACCGGAAAACAAAACGAAAAGAAAGAAAGAAAAAAAAAAAGGGGGGGGGGGGGGAAAAAATTAACTAGGCCGGGATGAGAAGCTCCGCTATGCTGGCCAGCTGTAAGAAAAAAAAAATGTTAACATATGTATAAAAGTAATAAAACATGGTAATGTGATGCTTCCAAAACACAGGGGTGTTTTCACTACGAGATCACACTAGTTAAAGTGCAATAACTATAAGATATATTACATGTTAATATAAAAAAAAATATTGGCTTGTTGGCTTATTTTAGCCGGGACGGGCTTCGCTTCGCCGGCTCAGGCACACGGCAATCGACTAGATTACGGCTCAACAGGATAAGAGTCACTTTCACCTATTACTTTAGACTGAAACGCAGTTCTTGCTTCTCGGATCGCACTCAGGGACAGTCTTGGTTGCGAAAACCGAAGTTACTAAAGTCAAGAAAGGTTCTACTTACAGGTAGCTAATGCGTTGGGCATTCGGATAGCTCTCCCACACGTTTCTCCAGGGTCTGAACACACACATCGCCGGTTTCTTCCAAGCTCGCCGGCGGGCACTCGGGCGAGCGAACCACGAAACACTTTGCTTTGAAGTCCAAGTCCAAGTCCAAGTCTTTCCGTAATCTCAGGTTGAAGAAGTGAGGCTTCTCTGTCAGACGTTCAGGATGCGGGGGAGGGCGTGAATCTTCGAGTAGGTTACGAAGCACAAATTTTATTTCCAAACGCTCAAATATCCGGAGCGTAAATCGATACGGGGTACGGACATTCTCTCTAGGTTCCTGAGCTCAAAGTATCCAAAGCTCGTAGTCTGATGCACTGAGACGGCTTTCCCTAGCTCCGGGAAGCCTCGGCTAACTGCGCTTGCCACCGTCTCACACCGCAAAACTTTCTTACAACATCTTCACTCGGATACAAAGGAATTAATTTAATTATCTGCGGTGGGGAGTGGTATAAATAAGTTCGTAAAAGTATTAATATTCTGGCCAATCGGGGTTCGGCAGAAGCAAAAGCCCGCGAAAGCAGCGTGCTGACGTTATCCGTAACTTAGTTAGGACGGCCGACGTTCAGGCTAACTTAATCATATCGCAAGCCAAAAATAGACAAATAATAAGGAAATAAGGAATTAGGCATAAATAGTGCACTCTACAAGTGACTGATAAAAGGAAAAACATTCTTATAAAAAAATCACTTTTGCATAATAATTACAATTATTCGTCAATTAACGTGGCAGTCTCCTGAAAAGGGGAAAAAGGAAGATACGGGTAGAAGGGGAAAAAGTAAGGAAAAAAGGAATAAAATGACAGTGACACGATTTTGAAGGAAAAAGAAACGGGAACGAAAAAAATCGTGACACACCCTCCCTGCTCGGAGACAGTTAACCGTAGGTTAACGTAATGGAAAGAACAGCAGGTAAAGAGGAGATACAATGCAGCGATAAAATCTACCTACGCCTATGGAGGTAAAGGAGGCCGAAAACGGAACGCTAATCTAAATCGCAGCTGAAGGCCCAGCACACTAGATACGGAGGGGACTTACATACACGCTACGCAGTTACATGGGGAGCGTAACGATAATCAAGGGAACCTAACCAAAACATATTACACGCACACACTGTGTCTTGGACGGCGGTCACAAAGCGAAACCCTGAAATAACTAGCAATGCATGGAAAAGGGAACTTCATCCTGAATTCCAATCACGGCAAGCTAAGTGACGAAAAAAATAAACGAACCGAAAATTTTCACGGCAATAAGAGTACTCTCAGAGAAATCACAATGATAATGACTAAGAGACCAGGGGAAATGGACCAAAGCACAGGATAGAAGCGAAAACTGAAGTCCGTTCGAAATCCTAATGGCTAATCTAGGAACCAAATCCTCTCAATAACAACCTCCAACGCATTCAATCAAGGCGCGCATCGCGCGAAAATCTTAACCAAAATTAGTTACTGAGCCTAAACACAGATCAAATACCGCAAATCGACCCATGGGTCACGAAATCAAAATAGAATTGACAACCGCTGACGAACCCGCGTCAGCATCAAACGTGACACACACACGGTTATGAACCTAAGGAGGGGGGAGCTACATTTTCGTCAAAATGCCGCCCCACCCGAATTGTCGAACCATAAACCATAATCATTCCTTTCGGACAAGATCTGAGATAATGGAAAACAGTCGGAAAGGCATCGGACATCAAACGATGCCAAACCAAACTAGATCGAAAGCAGATCCAAGTTAAAACAGCGCCAGGGAAGGAACCGACGGATGGATCGGACCGACTGCAGAACGGCCCGAAACACATCCATCGACCACCCCCTCGCCCTCCAACATCAGATTAACGATAAACAAAACCTAACTTTCCTAAACATCGGCTCAAGGTAAAAGTAACCAACTACAGCTCCCGAAAAATGCGATAGAAAAGGCGGAAACATTATCCTAATCTTAACTATCAGTTCACTACTAATCACAACCTCAAATTAAAAGCAAAGTTCTCCTTGAGCATCAAACTGCTCTTAACTATAACAAAAAGAGTACAAAGTACAAAAATAGACAAATAATAAGGAAATAGACATAAATAGTGCACTCTAAAAGTGACTGATAAAAGGAAAAACATTCTTATAAAAAAATAACTTTTGCATAATAATTACAATTATTCGTCAATATTTGCAGTCTCCTGAAAAGGGGAAAAAGTGAGGAAAAAAGGAATAAAATGACAGTGACACGATTTTGAAGGAAAAAGAAACGGGAACGAAAAAAATCGTGACAGGATAATTGATTGTTTTTCGTACAGTGTCAATCAATCTAGACTTTACAGTTACAGCATTTCCTAGTGAGAAATTGCCTGAAAGTTGCTATTTTATGGTCAAACTATAATCAAACAGTATTTTAGTTGTTCTTCAATGAATATTGTAGAAAAAATATTGCTTTCGCAGAAGACTTTGGATCTAAGTCTTGGTCCACAATTTGAAGCAGCGATCAACGAATCCTACTTCGTAGTCCTTCGGGTCAGAGTTTACTCTAAAAAACAATATTCCACGACAGGATATTTTCGATCTGTTCTAACAGTTCTTGTAATTTATTATCCTACTTTCTCTATGAAATCAGTCACTCTGAGTTAACTTTTGAAATGAAGAATCTTCTTGAAATTTGGTATGCATTTTAAAATACAATAGACTTACTTTTATATTTGAAATTGTTTGTGTGGGTCCTTGTAAAGGAATTAGCGCGTGAAGACGAAAACAATTTTCATATAAAAGCCTTAGAACTGAATCAATGATTTCTCGTTTCTATCGTTCTGTTTAAGAAAATAATGAATATAATTTTGTGCTAAGCATAAATTTAAGGGCGAGCAACAAAATTTAAAAATAGTAATAAATATAAGGAAGTACAGATAAATATAATAAACAAGATAAACATAATGTTAGGAAAACGAGAAAAACAAAACAAAAAACATATCTACGCAGACATCGAGAAAAAAAATGATTAAGAGAAGAAAAAAAAAAGTTGTAGATACACGGATTCGAACCAACATATGAGTCAAAAGACCTTTCAGTTCACGCTACAGCTCACAACTGAAAGAGATGTTTCTATTTCTGACATTTATGCTAATAGTGGAAATACAATGAAAACAATACCAAATATGGCGAACATGGGAATGGCCCCTGAAAATACCTATTACCATGTAGTTTGGGCCTCTGAATACGATGATGAAATCCGTTTGTGATCCAATGTTCCGTTGGGGAGTTTGTCAGGAGTGGATAGACACGGATGGACAGGACAAAGGCAATAGCTACCGAATTTGGTCGCTGTCACAATAACTCCCAAATGGATCGTTACAAAAATAACATTAAAGAAAGTAGGAATTAAGTTCTTTTAGGAACTTGTTGTTGGTATTAATAATCATTAAAGCAATTAGTTCGTATTGAGTTAAGAATTTCCTTAATTGGTTTGCAGATCAGATCTCCTTTTCGACGTGTTATATTAATTTCTATCGTTATTTGTCTGTTTGTTAATAGATGACTCTACCAATCTTGCAAATATGCAGCTGATTTTATGCACCGAAATACCTTTGGCTCACCTGAATATCAAGAAAATTTTCGATGATGTTTGTTTTGAATATCTTAAACGCAACTTTGCAGCTAACTTAGGTAGGTTCCATAAATTTTTACTGTCAGAATTATTAACTTTCTTAAATCCTGATGTTGATTGGTTACGTTGTTTAAAAATCGATGAAAAAACAGAATTTCCAGAAACTGAACCTATGGTAAGATTTTATGATACTTGGAAACCCTTGGTCTGTATAGAACTGACGTAATGAAAGCAAGTTCTTGGTATTATTTCATTGGTGAAAGAAATCTGTAGATGCTGAAAATTAAACAGTAATATTTCACATCTGCTAGTTACGATCTGAATCTGCAAATCTATAGTTTAGCCATTCAAAAAATGTGACTTTGTGCTTTGGAACCAAATTTAAGAAGGTAATTTTGACATTCAGTTAATGTAGTTTTCTTACTTATAATAATTTTTAAAGAAGAACTTCAATTACAATGTTCAATAAAAATTACAATTCATTCATTCTATAAGTTTTCAATGAAAACCTTCAAATCTGCAAAATAACAGAATTAAAAGAACCCATGAGATGCAATGGCATAAAAAAGTTTATAAAAAGTTATATAAATTAAATAAAATAAAATCAAATAACTAATTTGAATGAAATTCAATGAAATTTTTATGAAAGACAAAGCAAATAGAAAAACATGGATAAAACTGACTTTTGGTTATCAAAATTGATGAGTCAATCACATTATATTTTAATTATCTTCAGGCTATTTTTCGAATTGTGTCTACATGTCAATGTATGGAAATACCCCTTTCAGATTACATTCTATATATTCAGAGATCCCGACAGATTTAATAATTTTGAACATGCCTCAACCTAGCAAAAGCATGGAGCACTCCTAACAGTTCATTCCGTAAGGTTACACATTCTATAAATATACTACTAATACTTTTTATCGGGATTTTGAAAACGGTAACAAAAAATTATATAACTATCAGCAAATGTTTTGTTGTGATATGTTCAAGGATGGCATATGTTCAATACATGTTCAATCTTTTATAAAAAGTTGAAGTGTCACGATAAGCCAATGCAGGCTTTTGGGGTCGCGGGAGGTCTGGCTGCCGCGTATCGTGACCAATGGGACGATGTTGAGGTCGGGTGGTCAACCCGACGCCCGCCCGACTTTAACTCCCGGGAATGAAACCGGTACCCATTCTACAGAGGGCTGGGTTGATCCTGGGATCCGTTTGGAGATGAAAGGAGCGTGGAAAAATGCGACACCTTCAACCCCCAGCCAAGCGCCCTGACCACTCGACTACCGGGCCCACTTCAACCTTTTATACCTTGTATATGTTGACCAGTTCAATAATATAGGACATTTATATATTTTGTTTTTCCTATAATACAAAACGAGGGTATTGCAAGTCTTAAGGCATTTGGATAGGCTCCCATTCTATGAGAGTGTTAAAACTTAACACTTACTAGGGATAAAAAAGAACTTAATGACAGAAAACTAGCTAATATCTTCTTTGAATACAAAAGTATGAAAATTACATGTAACTAAGATTATTAGAAAAAATTAGTTTTCTGTTTCATAAATAACTGAAGAAAACAATTTTTATGGCAAAAATACTATTGAACATTCTTTATGGATAGGATAAGCATTTGAATTTGCTCTTACTGCAGCTATATATATAACTCCATACCAGTTCTTACATATTTCGTCTTCTTTAGATTTAATCTATAAATTATATATATTTTCTAATCCAATATAGAACTAATAATATTGATGTTTATTTTTAGTTTTAATGCAATGAAAAGAGAGGACAAAGAAATATCTAGAGATCAAATTAAAAGTCATATAATTGCCCAGATGTCGGACCATCAGTCTTAGTATTCGATTGCACCATTAAATAAATTGGCGAAAAATGAAAGTCAATCATCTTGAAATACAACTATTGCTACGTATTTTTGTTTGTTTTTTTAGATTTCGTTGTCAAAAACATATCTTAGTGGAATAATATAAATTTGTTTGCAATGGTATTTATGGTATTTACTTACTCCATTCATTTTGTTCCAATGTATTATTTGTGTTCCTATAGAAACGCTGAAATGCCAGCCTAATACTGATGACATGGTAATGACGGAGGATATGATAGGATCGGTTACAGAGCTTGTTTCTTCAGCCACTCATCTCCATTCTTTGACCATCACAGCCAATGTCTCTAACGACATCATTGAAAATCTTTGCTCTCTTCAAAATACAGATTATACCGGTAAATAAAACATTATGAGAAGATGATCTGCAAAAGGCATCAAGGCACTCTGAGGTTTAGAAATTGCAAAAAAAAACTTATCGAAACTTCCTTTTCTGATATTTTGGTTTTGAGTAGAATCAGGATAGAATAAGTTCTTGACGAATTTGAAGGCAAGAAATAGAAGTTAAGAAAAACTTGAATCGGAAAAAATAATAACATCGTGCACGCTTGAAGTATAGTTTTATTGGTATTTTTGTTATCAGGAACCTTTTGATCAGAACTTTACGCTATTTTTAATCAAATTATCATAAGAGTTCATTTTTCATTCTTTAAATATTTTAAGATAAGCGTTTACTAAGAAAGAAATTGAATTCTAAAGAAATTTAAAATCCTGATTAAAAAGTTATGCTCCAAATATCCGAATCAACAAAACAGAATGTAATAACAAACGCTCCAACATGTTAGAAGTGCAATCCAAAATCATCTTCTAGTATTCACAAAACTGCTCATTCTGATCTACATCCTTTGCTGATGGTGTTTCATGAAACAGATTTTCTTACCAATGAAGCTCCTGGTATTTTGATGCCCAATCTACTGTTACTTGTTAGTGATCGGACGTTTAGGATTTGTAAGTCTTTACTTGTTAAAGCACTTTCTTTACTAATGTACTGTTCAATCCGAAGATTTCTTTACTATCTACTTTATATCATTCTGATTTGCAATAATATAGCGACTCCCTGATTTTTTAAAAATTACATAAGATAAGGTCTAATTTGTCATATGTTTGATCGCCAAACACCTCTGTTTTGAAGCAGTTGTTTTCGGTTTGATTTCCCAACATTTTCTTTATCCGACTTTTGGGTGAATTTCAATTTTTTTTATTTAAACCAAACATAATAATGTAATAAATTTTCAGTGAGCTACCTAGATTTAGAACAAAAGAATTAAAACAAATCCCAAAGGAAACATCATAAAGATTGTTGAACTACAATCAACCTATCAGGAACTCCCAATTTATCAAATGATCAATGTATTGAACTTGGATTTCCTTTCTGTGAAACAGTTTCCTGTCTGTTTGCTAACATACGCTATTTTCCTAGCATCTGTCAATGAGATACAATACTCTTCAACTGATTACTTGAATCACATATCTCTTAAGATTTCAACAAGCAATAGTTTAAAAAAAGCTACAAGTTAGATTAATGACTTATTGCCTTTTGCAGCAAATCTCCATAAATTAACAAATATTATTAATTATCCGGAATTTTAAAGGTAATCTTTAGTTCGTTAGATGCTTTGCTTCCAAACTTCAATTATAAATTTATTTTATTCATCTTAACAGATTTTCTAAGTAATTTATATATTGATATAATTAAGTAAAACACGATATTTTGCGAGAACTTCAACCTACCTTAAAAATTTTACCTCGCTCTTCTTATAGAAATAAAATAAAACCTATAACACTTGAGTTAATGCAGATTTATAAGGTATGAAAGTCTTTCCATATGTGAATTGAAAGTGGATCTTGAATTACGATTTTCTAATCTAATAACCGAACTCACTATCATTTTAGTGTTGGGACAAGTCGAGTTCATTGTCATTATCTTCAATTCCCATAACCTCTTTTATAGTAATAAATGTAAATATTTAGTATTGAATGTTATTTCAATTGTTGACACTAGGTTTTCGTGTCAGAAAACATTTCCTTGGGAATGTTTTTTGGGTGAAAGAGAACCTTCATTACACACTATAAGAAGTTGGAGAGGAATCTACCTCACGTAGATGATATCACGTCATTTGTTTGGATCATAGTTTTTTATTGATCATGTTAATGGCGAAACCTATTTACACATGTTACAAACATGATTAATCCCATAGCTTCAAGACGCGGGTATCATGGAAGGCGTATGGCTACAACAGGATGTGGCATCTGCTCACTTCCCTCTTACTGTGCACGGGCTTCTTCATGAACATTGTCAGGACGCTGGATTGTTTGCTGGTACTCCAGCATTACCAGCTCCATTGAAATGGCCACCACGAAGTTTTGCCCTTACGACGACTGACAACCCATTGTGGGGAATCATCAAGGCCTACGTGTCTGAACGTCGTAATGCTACAAATGCAGAATTGAATAGCAATGCAGTTGATGACACAGAAATATCAAGTAGGATGTGGCGGCGTATGAACTTTACGTGTACAGGCCAACACACAGACGCATTGGACATTTAATGTGTAAATATTTTCTTAAAATATGATATCAATAAAAAGGTATGGGAACTTCCCGGCCAGACTGTATAGCTACCTATATAATGATAAATCTCTGAATTAAATGGGAAAGATATTTTACTATTTCTTTTCCTTGGGGATTTAAAAGGTACTTTTTATTCTTTTTCTTTACTTGTGTTTTTGTTTACAAAGACAAAAATGTTTGAATGAAGCTAATTATAATTTATAACATTGATAAAGTGATTCATCTTATGACGATTTGAAAACTACTGTAAGGAATCAATTAGATAGAAAGAACGGATTTATTTATCAGTCTTCCATCGGAATAAGCATAGATTCTTATGTATTTCCTAAATCGTTCACTACCTCAGATTAGAAACGTAAAATATTTTAGACGTCGCTTGGCAAGGGGTTCTCTGATCCAATGGGGTAGACCATTTGACTGGGCGGATAAACCGAAACTAGAAAGCATATAAACTTACATACACATAAATTCTCTTCATTATGTAAAATTGACAATCAATAATATAAAAATATTAAGAAAATATAGGGAATTAATAGCATAATAGCTTGTCCTTAAGAAAAGATGTTCTGACTCTTCTTATTTCAACACTGCTATTTTGAATGATGAATCATCAGGTGGTCAAGTTAATAACTAAGCCTTGGGACATCGCGTCTCGACAGTAAAGTAATCTTACCATTCGTAACTTAAAATAAAAACAAAAACAACTTCGATTAGTTAAACACTTTACGAAATTGGCTTGAAGAAAATATTTGTTAAAATAACTGCATAATAATAAATAATAAGGCCTTTCTGGGTTTATCATCGGGGAGGTTTGGATTGGGCTGATGAGTCCCAGTAAGGACGAAACTGCCGTTTTCGATTCCCTCCGATGATAAATTGGAAAGGCTTTTATTCATGTGCATTTCATTTTAACTCTACGGAATTGCTTTGAACTATTTTTAATTCATTTATTTGTATGTTTAGGCTTTGATCTTTATATTCGTCTGCTGAAACTTTCGGAAGCCGAGAAAACTGCTGTGAGAGAACTTCAAAGTCGGATGAACGCCAATGGAAAACAACATAAGTTGTATCTTAGCTTCTTTTGAAAATAAGAAAACATTATAGAAATAATGTGAAAGTGAAAAATGGCTGGAAATTAGTAGTAAATAAATGTTTAATTTTAGTATTTATTTTTATTCTAAAAAGAATTAAGAAAATGTAATGTAACAAAGAAACAGAATATCAAAAAAAAGATATGAAAATCTTTTCTTAGTTTCCATTAATATATAGAAATAATAAGAAAATATTTCATAAACGTTTGTATTAAAACTTGTTAGCAATCCGAGGTATTATCAATTGTTTTCTCACGAAGTATTTATGTAGTGTTTGATGTTAGAAATATACCGTTGTTGAATGTTGTGAAACTATCTTTGTTTGTTGCATCTTCTTTTATCAGGATTTCCGTAAAGAATCATTCGTTATATCTAATTTTATGTAATTACAAAATAAATCTTAAATTATGATAAAAATTTGACTTAGTATTTTTGTATTCGATTGTAAATAACTTTACATTACAAGTAAATATACTTTTATGCTAAAGCATCAACTTAAGGGCGACCCATAATAATAAAAAAAAATTAAAAATAATAAAATAGAAAAAAAAAAAAGCCGTGCTGGCGTGGCCGTGCGGTTTAGCCGGCGGACTGCCGTTGTGGCCGATGCGCCAGCACCCGGGTTCGAATCCCGGTGGTGGCATGGCTATTTCTTTCTTCTTCTGTGTTTCGTCCGTTTCCCCCCTGGGACTTACTATCTCAGGGTTATCCTGGACGGGATATAATTCTCGTCCCCCCCCTTTCTTGAATTTCACTAGCCTCGCCCTGATGTTGTCAGGTTGAGGTAGTTCCGTGGTCCCTAGTTGGCCAAATTCGATAAAAAGGAAAAATAGAAAAAAAAGTACGTTAACGAATAGAAAAATAAAAAAGAAAAAATCAACACGGACATAGAGATAAAGTAAGAGAAAAAGCAAAAAACAAAAAAACAAAAAAACAACAAACAGTAGATATTCAGATACGAACCGATAACCTTCAGCGTATGAGTCCTAGACTTCACCGATCAAGCTATAGCTGACAACTGAAATGATATGTTGTATTTTTAATATTTAAGCAAATAGCGGAAATTCAATGAAAACAATGCCACTGAAAATACCCTACCCTATGTTGTTTGAGCCTCTGAACACGATGATGAAATCCGTTTGCCGATCTAACAATTCCGTTCGGGAGTTAAGTGTGGACGGACGGACGGAACAAACACAATAGCTCCCAAAAAGGTCGCTCCCTGATTCTATGTATCCCACTGGTGAAAGTGACGCCTTCCTAAGACTATAATAAATTATAAGAAGTAAATGAAGAAGATGGTGAAGCAATCTTCAGAATATAACAGTAATACATAACAAATTTTGTTATTCAAGTTAAGTTCTTTCCAAAAATAGTTGGTCACGTTCATTTGATAATACATATTGTTAGATAATGATTGCTGTGATGGTTTAGATTACCTTTTTCAAAAACAAAAACTAAAACAAAAGAATAATAATGCAGATTTATAAGATGATTCAGAGCAAAAGATAACACTTGAGAGCAGAAAAATCGCAAGTTGCATTTTTTTACTTTTTGTTCTATTTTCCTCGCGATTAGCTAGTTTTCTGAGTCAAAATAAAGTCAATTTAAAGATCGTTTCATCACCTATCCAATGATACCACTTAAGTGTGTATTGCGTGTCAGCAGAGTGCTTTTTGGAGGAATCTCCTAGCCTACCAGAAAACCTCATTTTCGTACAGCCTAGGAAATGGTGATTAAAGCAAAATTCAATACAAACATTTATAAAACAAACGTTATTAATAACGGGGATTCCCTCCTCTAGCCTTAATTACGGCTCTCATTCGATTTTTCATCGATTTTATGAATTTCGGATATTGTTCTATTGTCATTATTGTCTTGGTTTTGAAGGGACAATACACTTAAGTGGTATCATTGGATAGATGATGAAACGATCTTTATATTGACATTATTTTTGATTCAAAAAAAAAATTGCGAATTGAGAGGAAAATAAAAAAAAAATAATTAAAAAAATGCAACTGTACGATTTTTCAGCTCAAGTATAGTATTGTTGATATTATAAAGTAGAAATTCTCTATCAACATACATCCAGGTCATTGAATATAGGGAACAATGGGAGTTTAAGAGGAACAGATTTTGTTTTAAAAATAAAAACAAATGAAGAACATTTAAAGTAAATGTCGTTTATCTGTAGGGTAAAGACACCGCTAATATATCTGGAATCAGACATTCAAACGGAACTTAAGCAAAAGAGATTTCTGATTCAATCCTCTTTGACATAATAGTTCCAATAATTGTCGTTCCAAATTGAGATTGGGATTTCACGGAGACTTCGCTCCTTTTGTTATCTTGGCATTTCTCGATTTCGTGAGTATTTAAAATGAAATGAAGACCTTTTAATTGTTTATTGGTGTGTGTTTGTTTTCTTTTAACCACGAACAGCCCCTTTCCTTTCTGTTTTGTTTGGACAACTGTTAATATGGATTTACGATGGGGGTTTGACTTTTAATGACCTCCAAAATGCTGTGTTGAAGTTAGAGGACAACTAAAGTTTTTGAATTCCCATATGTTACATAGGTACATTTTTACCTACAGAGCTTTCATAAACCTGTAATCATTTTTAATTTCTACCAAACAAAATTTTCAAAATATTAAATTTTCAAAATATATTTTATAAATATTTCAAACATGTGCGTTCTTGAAAATCCAATCCCTATGAGAATTCTTTAACAAATAAGTTAGTATTTGTATTTTCATTACAAAACCGTCACAGGAGAAATAACTTTCATCCGACTTCGATAAAATTTGATAACATTCAGAAAAGTGAGTCGTCTTATTCCAAAACGAAATTACGGGAAATGTGTCCAATGCTAATCAATTACTTCATGAATTAGGACTAAGGCACATAAAAGAAATGAAACTTGGCAAACGCCACATGCCCAAACAAGAGCTACTATCAAGTTAAGAAAGGGAAGTGAAGCAGCAATGGCTGATACCTGTTAATCCCTAATAAAACATTTGTCGCCCATTAATCCTACGACTGGAGTCTTTGGAATCTATTACTGGACTTGGCTAAGACTTCCACCAAATGTACGGTGCATACCATTGGTAGGAGTTGAACGCATTGAAATCCATCCGTTCCTATTGATCTAAAATGCACTCGAAAACGAAGGAAAAAATGTTTTTTTAAAAGAACTGTTCTTTTTTTTAAAGGCAAAATATTATTATTGTTGTTGTTCTTGCTGGTTGGGTTTTTAATGGCGCAAAAGCAGCTATTATTATTGAAAACAAAATGAGTAGGAAATGAATCGTGAATTAATGTGGTGAAAACAGTACTTTTTCGAATGATTCCTTGATATTAAATGATTAGTAATCCTTTAGATTAATTTATTCTTATATAATTATTCATTGTACGTTAGTTTTCATTTGGAAGGCTTGTTTATTTTCTTTAATAATAAATTTAGATATTGTGATTAGATATTATTTATTGCTAAATAGTAACTATAAGAGAACTCCATTTATTCGGATTAATTGGGGATTAGCATTATCCGGATATAAAAAAATCCGGATAACTGGATTTCATAAGTGATAATCACTCTAGCAATATGTTATTATGCAACTGCAGTATTGCATGTATTAAAAGAACCAAAGTTACAAACATTTAAACTAAAAATATTTTTTAAAAGAAACAAAGAACAGGGATATATTTTCAAATATATACCTGTATTTAAACACAAATAAGTATTCCCTCCGTCCGAAAATATGGTATACATTTTAAAATTATTTTTGTTTTAAAATGTATACCATAAATTCGGACGGAGGGAGTATTTCTTAAAGTACAGTACTGTACATATAGTGAAACATTAAAAGGAACTCTTTCATATTGCAGTGCAGAACAGAACATTACTTAGACCTAATAGAAATAAAGCATAAGTCAATGCAATATTAGTAACTAATATCTAGAGAGAAAATTGTGAGACGGACTTAGTTCTTTGAACATCCAGAGCAACTTGCGATTTTACCAAAAACACTTTAGTTTCGGTTTCTATTCGTGTCCGACTTAGATTCTGAATTCTTCAATTTCACTTCATTAACCAAGTTAAACAAATTCGTGTAAATATGAGGAATTGATTCACAACTAGATTTATATCAACACACATGATTTCAAAGTATGTTCGAAACAAAATTTTTAAATAATTTAATTACTTAATTATTTCGATTTACTACGTCCTCTGGTTGAGTGTTTCAAGCAAGAATAATTATCATCTTACGACGCTCTAAAATGGACTTTGCATTATTTTTCAGTTTCATTAAGATAACCAAAACTGGTTTTTTTTTTTTTTTTACCCCTAACGATTTGTTTTTTCAAAACATCCCTAAATTGTATACCTCTATCAACGATAGTGTTTTTTAATCTTCAGTTTAATTGAGTTTAAATGTGCTAATGTGTAAAATTTCTCATTTTTTCTGATTCACTTAAAAAATTATCCATATTAGGGAATACGGTTTTCAAACTATGACCCATTCGTGGCTTTTTTTACACGGACACCCACCTTAGTTTTACACGGGTTACCAAATATTTGAACAAAGACTTGGATAATTGGCCCTTGGTTTTTTTTAAAGAACTGATTGCAAACCCCTATTTATAATTGCGATTGGGCTTTATAAGTATGTAAGTTATTCTTAGCTAATGTTACAGCTTGATGTCATCTACAATGACCTTCATTAATGTTTGACTGAAGAGTAAACATCTTCAACAAGTAGACGTCATATCCGATGGTCTTCAACAAGTAGACGTCATATCC
>JAFIDM010000004.1:48982082-48994486 GCA_023159025.1 Thereuonema tuberculata
AAGTAGACGTCATATCCGATGGTCTTCAACAAGTAGACGTCATATCCACTGGTTATTACTCTACCAATTAGGCTCTTTCGATTGGATTCCTCCGAGACATCAGTCCAAACAAAAAATTTCATACATTAACTTTAAAGTCTTTCGAGAATTCCAAGATCTGTTAGATACTAACGGTCTAAATTTTGCTTTTTTCTGGAAAAAAAAGAATCAGAATTAACTTAAATCCTATCAAATCTAAGCAACCCAATGAAAGCTGAAGTGAACTTGAAAAAACTTACAACCTACTTTCCTTACTTTCTCATCATATAAAGGATTGCTGAGATTAAGAATGCTGAATCCTATTGATAACGAAATCTCCACTTGTGCAGGACGAAGCGCTAGTACAATGATACGAACGTAGCCTCAATGGACAGAAGTCCGAAATCAGGAACTAGACCGCAAAATCGCACGACTGCACGAGGTGACAGACAACCTCTACCGCATGTCAGTGAGCTATTTTGTAGCTGTGATCGCACAACGACATCCACGGTGGTATCATAGCAGTGGAGCATTGTTACTAAGACACCAGCATTCAGGCACCGCTACGCACGACGAGTGCATTTTTTTGGACTGTTCACAAATGTCATAGCCACTAACATCTCATTTTCCTCAGTAACAAAAGTCTTGGGACGACCAGATTTCGGTGCATCACTCACTGAACCAGTTTCATCAAATTTCTTCCTTATGCGATAAAGTGTTTGGCGTGATGGTGAAGATGTGTGAAAAGCTTCTTGCCATGCTGTACGTTCTTTCTCGGCATTTTCAGACTTCCAATACTGCTTCAATATCGATTTCCTTTGTTCTTCATTGAGATGGTTTGCCATCACCTCGGGAAGAAAAAAATTATAAAATAATAGGTCTGCTTTACGAAAATTTTACTAACAGTTAACTGTAAACCTACTTTTGGGTCACACTGTATTTTTTTATATAGTTTTTACCAGTGCACCTAAAATTCTGAAAATTTTTAATATGAACTTGTGAAGCATGTGGGATTTAAAAAAATTCAAAAATTGTTAATTCAAATAAAATCTATTTCTATAAAAAATACTTCAAAACAAATGTATTTTTGGAAATGAACAGCATCAAATGAATTTACATGATATTTAGAAAGCCTCTAATGAAAACGTTTTTTTTTTAAAGATTGTTTGATAGCACGTAAAAAAATAATTTAATCTCAAACAATTTTAAAAACATTTTTATTTAAAAAAAAAAATAATTATTGCACTTACAATAAATATTTTCAATGCAAATCATTATTTTACAATTTTTTTATTATTTCAGGTTTTCGTCAAAAATTTTTTAAGTTAAAAATACCAATTACCTCAAAATTCCCCAAAATTGACTGTTATTGAATTTTAATTTAATAACAACATTTTGAAAGTTAAAAACAAGAAATCATAAATCCCAGATGCTTCACAAGTTCATATTTAAATTTTCAGAATTTTAGGTGGATTGGTAAAAGAACTAGGCCTATATAAAAGAAATATATGAAAGATTTGCAGTCACCTGAATTGCTTGAGTCAGGACCTTAAGTACAGGATGACCCAAAACAAACAGTACTGAAACATGGTGCCGTACCCCTCGAGCGGAATGCGCTAAAAACCATGACTCCGCGCGAACACAATATGCTGTGGAACATTTCATTGCCGTGGCTGTTACTGGACATGTGATAATAGTGCTGACATTGGAAACTGTGTTTATTGTGGAGGAATGTAAGCGATTATAAATATAATTTCATTTGCAGACTTCAAACTCTTAACTTCACTGGCGGAACTGAAACCATGACGTTCGTGTTTTAGTACTGTTTTTTTGGGCCAGCCTGTATTTTCTAAGACTCATTTTAACTCGACAAATAAAGACACTTTTTAAAAAAAAACCTGTTCAAGCACAAGTAATTTGAATCACATGTAGGCTATAATACATACCCTTCTAATGAAATTTAGTTTTAGTATTAGTTTTACGAACAGTTGGGAAACTCGCCATTTACTGGAAAGATATCTTCATAGAGTAACTTTCGGAAAATTAAATATGTTTATTGAAAACTGCACAGAAAATCACAATAAATCTATATGAGACAAGAAAATGAATGAGCCAAAGTACTAATACATTAATTAACAAAAACATTTTCCTTCAATACCTAAAATTCTTGAATAATTTTTAACTAGTATTGGAATATGTAGGCTTAAATTAACATGATAATTTTTTACGAATATTACAGTAAAGGAAGACATGAATATCTTCCTTAACAGTTGTATAAATATACATTAAAAAGGTACAGCATTAATTATAATATCTCTTGATCTAATACTTTGATTTAAGAAATGTATTTTCTATTTATCAATTGAAATAAGAAAAATGATTTATTTTTGTTGTATATAAAAAAAATACAATTCTTTATAAATCTTTGTTGCTTTAATGTACTCTGTAAGAATAAGTTAATCTGAAATTAACACCTTAAATTCTTGACCTAATAAGTTTTCATCTAACACAAATCAGATTCTTCCTCAGATTGACTGCAATATTCTGTATCATCATCATCGCTACATTCTTCATCGGATTCAATCGTAGTCATTTCCGAATCTGTTTCGCAGTCCGTGCAATCGTCTGTAGTCACAGTACACTCGCTTGAAGAGGAAGGGTAGGGGGTTGATTCTTCCGTAATGCAGGCAACATCGCAACAGCTGCACTTGATGGACCTTCCGTCGCCAACATTTAGAGCACAGTCAGGGTGAGTTTTCTTCAGGCACAGTTGATCCATGCCTGCCATCTGTACAAGCTGCCAGGCTGTCGGAACGTCTTCTGTATGACCATAGCACAGGAAGCATGGCTGGCAATTTGCTTGAGTTGGAGACGTGCGCTGTGGCGTGCTGGCAGCCTGAGAGACGCAGGATGGTGCACGTTGAGACGAACAGTTACGCTGAGTGCTGTATTGGACGCCCCGGGAGCAAACATCGACCATCTCACATTTGAGCCTCTTCTTGGACATTTTAGTCACCGACGGATTGCAGGAACAAGGCTGAGATGTCTTTGGTCTGCACTTTTGACTTCCAGTGCTCTTTGGGCAGTTCTCTGATTTCTTCTGAGGATGACGCGAACGTGGTTTACCACACTTCTTACAAGGTGGATCCGCTGGTTTCTTGCACATCTCTGAACAAGCTCTTGTTTTCTGTTTCTCCTTCAATTTTTTCACTTTAGGTTTTGTGTTGATCTTGTTCTGTCTTAATTTATGTTCATTGTCAGCGCGGATTCTTACACTACAAAATTTGTTGAACAGCCATCGATTGCAAGGATTAATCATTCTGTTCAAAAGAGACAAAAGTAATCATTGAGAAATTAATATAAGTTCCAGAATTCTTAGATTATTAAGAATATAAAGATTATTAAGAGTAATTGGCGGCCTCTTGATTCATTGATTCTCTTAATTTATTTTTTTTAAGAATTTCTAATAATATTTACAGTTCCACCTTTGGCAAGAATGTTATGACGTTAAGAGTCGTACTAAGGAAAATTAAGAGGTAAACAGCTTATCGCTTGTAATAATGTTGCAAGAAATATAACTAGGAAGGAGCTAGGTCGCTAAAGTAAATAAAATAAAAACAAAGACTGCACAAAGGTATGCATCGACACCCTGATCATTAATCCTTCGCGCCTTCTGAGCCTACGATCGAGGGTATGGCTGATGAGTCCTAATAAGCACGAAATGGCCGTCCGAAATTCCCATTAAAGATAGCTGAAGGTGAGAAGGCATACCTTTGTTCAATCTTCGTTAAGATTTTAATTTCGTTGGTGTCTTTTAAATTAAATTTCTTAAATTAACTTTTTAAATTATTTTTGTTTTGTTAATAGCATTTCCTTAATTTGAAATCACTTATTTTTATATTTGTACATCCTCCTCCTCCAATACCCTTAAGTACCTGCCATTCCTAAGCACAAAAATCTTTTGCCAAATCATATCATCTCACCCCTAAAATTTCCAGTGCGCAGTTTTCCCATTGTTCCCTCACTCATAGGTCTCTGTCTTTCCCTTTTATGTCCCTTCTTCTCTGGGAAACCAAACCGTCGGTTGTTTCTTTTTATATGTGTTTCACGTTATTGTCCATCTTCTCCATCATTTTTAGACTGTTTTGATATTAGCTTTAAGTATCAATTTAGTAACGGAAGATTGTACTGTGAAAAAAATAGGACATAAAAATACGTAGGTCCTTTTAACAAAGAAACGAAGAAGATGGGTTTCCATAACAACAAATTCATCTCAGTAAGAATCAATAACGATTCCTACGATGTTTCCAGCAAAGAAATGGAAGGTTAAGTTATCCGGATGCCGGCATTCTAGTGACCTCCTACTTCTCTTTCCTTCTTTCTGGTTATCTAAGGGTATTTTCTTAGTCTTTGGCCTATACAGTAGCCACTTGAGACCTTAGAAGTATAGTCCTGATTATAGAAGGTAAACAAAGTAGTGCAATGAAAGCAACTTGTCTCTATACACAGGGTGCCCATAAAATTCGAATGGGCCACCTTGTATAGAGTTTTCAGCAACAGCTATGTTGACCGGAAATTATTAAATCATCATGCGTAAATTCCAAATTAAGATCTCATAAAAGTATGAATCGTAACCTATTTATAAAGTCAATCTCCTCACAGAACGATAGATACTACGACCTCAGAAAAAAAAGTTTGTATATAAAAATTTTAAGAAATTACTTATCTGTATTCATTTTCTAATTTCTGGATGTTCTATTGTTTTAAAATTCTTTTCCGTTGTATCCGCTAAATCAGTTAATTAATTTAAGTTCGTTATGTTTTTATCCAATCAAATCAGGCTTTTTCATTTAATAAATTAATTCATTCAGTTCCAGAACTTGACTCGTTGATCCCAAAGACTCTCCCACAAATTTAGCATGGTAGACTAACCTACCATGCTAAAATTAACCTTTGAGGAGGCCAGCTAATTAGCCAAAATAAATATCGAGTCAGCGCAAGAAGCCAACCGAAAATCCTATAACGCCCGCCACCGATTAGTCAGCTACACGAACGGCCAACAAGCCCCTATGTTCCTGGTATGGTCCGTTCATCGTTTTACGCCAAGCGTCACATACGAAGTTGTTCCAACTCCTGCATGTTCCATTAATCGCGCCCACCCACAAATAGTTCATATCGCCCGTATAAAGCCTTATCTGGCCTGAAATCTCAAGTGCCCGCACAAATTGTAAATGGAAATTTTACAGGGAATCTTTCTGTGGGTTAGAATTCTAAGATCTTAAAATGTGCTCCACAAGTGTTATCAGTGAAAAGTGTATTATTAGTAACTTAGTACTTACCAGGATATTCATCTTAGATTCCTTTGCATTTGTATGTTTAATTACTGATGTTCTATATATTTCAGTTCGAGAGCTTATTAAGAAAGAAATTCCTTTCCGTTACCTACTCTATTTAATCTTTTTATTCCAAGTATTAGATGACTGACTAAACTTAAAAACTACTAAAGCTGTTAGTATCCTATGCTATGTTAATATCTATTATATTAAGTGCGATTGCATAATGAATAGGCAAAAATAAATTTGAATTTAATGTTCTCTGCAATGCATAAAACTTAAATCTAAACGTGATACAATACAAAAAAGCATGCTACATCATGTAGATTCACATAAAGAGCTTCCAACTCTATTTAAGTTCTGGTTTTTCCCAGCAGATGTCGTTGCCTTCAACAATCAAATTCTAGAGAAATCTTTGTTATTTAGTTCAGAACTAACTGTTGAACTAAATAACAGACAAAAGATGTTTTGACTAGTCCCTAGCATTTGATTGCTGAAGGTAACGACTTTCGATAGCATTATTTTTGCACAGACTGTAAGAACTGTCTGTGGAAAAACAATGTTATCGAAAGCTTAGATCTGAGTAGGAACATTGTAATTAATTGGAAACTGTGTCAAAGGAAATTGTACTTACTGATCCATATTTGAAAAAATGAGAGGAACCAACAAGGCAGCTTCTGCAGCAACAAATTCAGCAGTTGGCTTTGACAGTGGACGATGGGCAAAAAAATTTTTATTCTTCCTTAAGCAAGCGTAGATACGATCTCTGTACTTGTTTTTCAGTCCACATCCATAGTAATCGCTGATAAAGCAAATGTTAGGCAAAGCTATTTCGAATGGAGAACAACCCAGTTTTTGAGCTTCGATTATAGTATGTGCAATCTGAAAAGAAAATGAAAAGTAACTTCCCAATTAAATAAACATTGAATAAGAATTACATAGTTAACATGGTAGTGGTAAAACCTCTTACACACATAATAAAACTTTAAATTATATTAATTCATCATTCAAAAGGGTGATAAAAATTTCAAAATACTTAACAAGGAATAGCTTTGGTGTCATTTAATTTGATGTCAAGAATATATTGCCTTAAGGTAGCCCCTTAAGACAAGTTAGTATCGATCATTAAATTATTGCATATTTGTATCCAGAAAACTTACAGGCAAAAAAAAAGAAATATTATATTGATTTCCTGCAATGTATTCTTGACATCACGTAAATTCTGCAAATTACTGTCAAGAATAGGTTGTAGCAAATCAATGATTTGTAA
Source organism: Thereuonema tuberculata (assembly GCA_023159025.1). Lineage (NCBI taxonomy): Eukaryota > Metazoa > Arthropoda > Chilopoda > Scutigeromorpha > Scutigeridae > Thereuonema > Thereuonema tuberculata. The sequence continues at coordinate 48,988,704 of JAFIDM010000004.1, forward strand.
TCAAGTATTGTTTTTAATTATATAACTATTAAGCAAAGTGTAGGATCGTTTCGGAAAATAATCACTGAGGTTCCATTTGGCTTCTAAATAAAGCTTTGTATGTATCGATGTTGTAGTTTATCACAGTAGTAAAAAATCATTTTTATTCTTAGAAGTTTTAGATAGCTAAGAATATTTGACATATTGTTATGGTAGCTTAAATTAAACATCAATAATCCTAAGACATTCTTATTACCAAAAAAAGCTTGAATTCTTGAGCATCCCAAAGGTCATCCCGAAGACTTTAAAAAATTATTATTTTATGTTAAGAAATTTACTGACTAGAAAGATACATATTTAACAATTATTGTTGCATTGTCACGGAAAGGTATAATTCATATCTATTGCATTAGCAGATAAAATATAGTCGATATTCGATTGCAGCACTCTTTTATATTGAGTTTTTTTTAAAAATATAGTTTCAGCTATAAAACTAGATTTGTTTAAATGTTAACTGTGTTTTCTTGAATGCTCATTGAGAAACACTTACTTGCTAAAAATAGTGGAAGAGATAAATATACTACAGAAGTTTTACTTACCTCTGTGTCAAACACATTCTGTATTTGACATTGGAATTCCTTAAAAACTGTTAAACACGGAGGTCTGGAACGATGCATCACCTAAAAACAATAATAAAGAAATTCAAACACGGTTTTTAAGATTCTTTGATATACTACTAAAAAAGAATTATCATTACTTCAAGGGTTAGATAGTGTTGATACCAGTGGAGAAGGGGAGGCATTTACTGAAATTTAAGAATTTTTTGGCAAAAGAAAGTGAGGGAGGCGAGGCTTTTCTATGAGGATTCGAGTAGCCTTGTCCTCTCACCTCTATTGTGGGGTAAATCACAATTTTACACTTCATTTTTAGGGATTATCACTTTAAATCCAAACGACTTTACTGCAGTCCTTATTTGGGACACAGTTCTTACAATGACCGTCGTTACCACAAAGTTTAATCAAAAGGTCTTCATTTTCATTTCAAACTTCTTTGCCATTTTGTCCCATTTTGTATGCAACATCTTCATGGTTTATTCCTACTTTAACACTGAAGTCACTAAATAAAATTTTTGCTAATATAATCCTTTCAGATATGGGATTCGAACTGACTAAAGCAACGCATGCTCTTTTACTCAACAAGATTCCTCATACATATGAGAGTCGTTATCATTTGTGTTTCCCTAAAACAGAATTGTAAATATACAAGTAGTTGCTATCAGTCAGGTCCAATTTCATCTCGTTTCAGAACCTATCATGATTTTTAGTCTGTATCTGTATCTTTTCATTTCTGTATTTTTAATTTTGCTTAAAATACTTCTCAAAATAAACTCTTTGTGTTTTTCTTCGATAAGAAATCTGAAATAACAATGGTAGGGAAAAGAATGGGACCTCCAAGCATAAATTAAAGAAACAAGAAATAAACGTTAAAAATAAAATAATAGAAATTCATGTGCCAGTCTCCGCTGGCCTCAATGAATTTTCTATAGGCATCAAATAAGAAAAAAGCACCTAAAAAGTGGTTAAACACATTAAAAGGTGGACCTAGTGTTTATCAGTGCAGCAGCGACATCTCCGAACAGCTGTTTCTCGGTAAATTGCCGATCATCAGCGGAGAGCAGTCACTACAAAACCCCTAGGTCCAATTACGGAGGTTAGTATTAGCAAAAGTAGGGAAAAGAATGGTATAAACAACAATACTCTCCATTTGTAGTTTTACATTGAATAAAAAAATGTTTTTAATGCCGCACTTTTTTTTTTTACTCGAGATGGCAGACTCAATTAGCAGTCGCTGAATCAATCTGTAATAATAGCTTATTACGATAAGTATTCTGCAATGACTTCGTTTCTCGAATCACCTTAGGGATTCGAGAATATGGGACTATCATTAATTCTACTGCAATGCTTTGATGTCTTGTTTATCGTTTCTGACACTATTGTTAGAACAGAAGATAAAATAGAGATATATCTTAAATAAATCATAATTGAAGAAAGTAGATATGAAGTTTAAAGTTTTTTAATAAAGTTTATGTTATATTATGTTATGTTATGTTATGTAGTGAATGTGGGTGGCAGAGAAGCCAAGCACTGCGACCGGAGGTCTATTGTATTATCCCACAGGAAATAAGGACAGATGGAGAGAAAGACTGAGAAAGTATTGTGGGAGAAGTGCAGGGGAAACGGGAGAACCCAGAGAAAACCTGCCCAGCGCGGATCATCCACCATCACGAAACCCACATGAGAACCGAACCCCGGTATTCAGAGGTGAGAGGCTGATGTCATAGCGACAACGCCAACCGCGCGGGCTTTAATAAAGTTTAGTGAAATAACAAAGATAAAAAAAAGGAAGTAGTATTAAGAACTAATGATGTGTGAGAATTGGTGTTTGCAATGTTTAGCAGAGTTGGTGTTTATCACTTCCATTTAACTTAAGAGAGATCGGTTCAACTATACAGCATTATTTAACCCTCTAGTGAGAGGGCAATTCATTTATGTAGTGCTAATAGTTTTTTCGTTAAATTTAAAAAATAACTATAGACTCTGAATACTACGAGAAATATGCACACATAAGTAAATAGAGACTTGTTCTAATGTCATTTTTGCCATGTAATAAAGCCTATATTGCATTTCATTCAGTACGTTCATTGAAAGTAAGTATATTGCAGGACAACTTCAGTAAGTGAAATAGAAAACATATCTCGACCCATGGAAGGCAAGAAATTAAGTGATTTCAGAGAGGACGAATCGTCGGGCAGTTGGATCCTGCCATTCCTCTTGCCACAAAAAAATTGGGGCAAGGCACGAATCACCAGAATCATACACAGGTCGCGCTGGGTCTCACAGAGATGTCTTCGAGCTGTGAAGCAAGCGTTCTGTGGAAACCAATCCTCATAGCAAGACCGCTGAGATCGCAGAACAGCTTCACGTGACCTCCAGAACTGCTCATCAATATTCTCACCGATTTGGCTACCAAGGAAGAGCGATTCGACGTAAACCTCTTTAGCGAGAATTTGCTAGAAGCAATTATTGGTCGCAGATGGGCAGCAGATATGGATTGACAGACCCTTAGCATTTTGGGACACTGCCATATTCTCTGACAGTGGGAGGGTAAGGGTGTGGCGATTGCCCATCCATAAATTCAGTTTGACTCACTTACAGCCAACTGTTCTACATGGCGTTCCATGTCATTGTGCAAAACGTACCCAAACATGGCACGAAACGGCATCCACAACCTGTCGTGGCCTAGTCAGTCAAATATGAACCCAATTGAACATCTATGGGCCATACTGGATGAAAATCACGACTGATGCTACAGCAACCAACCAACAAGGCATATCTGCGAGCCTTATTAAGTGAATCGTGGACTACTCTGTAAAATTACCATCGGTGATCTACCATCGCTAATCTACGTAAAGTTATATTTCCCACATTTTCCATTGGTAAGCTAATATCTCTATACCACGGATGACGATCCTTTTCTGAAACTAATATCTCGCCTCTTGTATTTTTAAAATTATCATTTTTTCAGTGTTTCTCAAATGAAAGCCTGCCACAGATCGAGTACAGAAATTACACAGAGAATTACCATTTACCGAACTACATTCAACAGGAAATTATAAAATTAGAGAGAAAAAATCAAAAATTGTTTATGGAATGTCTTTTCCTGCCAAGTTGTAAAGTTTTCCACAGTTTTCCTGATCAAGAAAAAAAAAGTCTAATACAGTAGGGATTTCTGAGGTTTCTTAATAATTGTTTTAGAGGATTATTTAATTTTAGTTAATTACGTTATACTCAATTATACGTAATTGTATGGATAAGTATTAAGGAATTTATGGAAGTATGAATAACTGTTCATACATACTTTGTGAGTAATAGCTATTTAAAATAATGTAGTAAAATGTCAATTAGCACGGTTTTAAATTCTTAACAATTTTATACAGATTATGTGTCTCCAAAGACTGAATTTAAAGATATTACCTTGACAACTGTTATGGTTTCTAGCACGTGTTTAATATGGCCATTCTTCATCATAGCGGGATTAAGCTTCAGATCAAACAAATAGGCGTCTCCATTGCATTTAGCAAAAGCAATTATATAAATCGTTCCTTTATCAGTACCTAAAAAAAAAAGAATGTGATATTTAGTTGGCATTATCTAAACCAATTTTTTTTATCTTCAGAATTTTGGGAAATGCATAAGGCTACAAAAAATATTGCATTGTAAAGCCTACTGGAAGAATGTCTGTGCAATTTTGTGCTTACTACATAAACTTGTAGACACTGAGAATGCTTAAAGATTCAGCTTAAAATTTTAAGGATTATTTGATCTCATCAGTAAAATTATGTATATACTGTCTATATAATTTATATATACATTCCGAAGTAAAAACTTTTATATCAAATACATACAGTAAAATCCCGACTATCCGAGTTTCCGCTTTAACCGAGCTATCAAATATTTCTAGGATTTTTTTTTCGCAAATTAGTCTTCGTTCGTCTAGTCATATGACCCCTACCTGGAATCGGGGAATGGTTTCGACACCAACAATCCTGGGTTATCCTTAAAAAAATGCCGAAACATTGTTACAGAAAACCGCCAACGTAACATAAAGCAAAAAACAATTAAGGACTTTTTTAAGTAAAAGAACTCTTTCAATATGAATTGTATGTGTTGTATCTGTATTACTTTTGTATTTGTTAAAATACAAAACCTAGACGATTTATTTTATTTACAGTTTCGGTTTAACCGAGTTTTTCGGTTATCAGAGTTAGTCTTGGTCCACATTGACTCGTATAATCGGGACTACTGTATTGACATTTGTCCATTTGGGTCAAGCTACCAAATATGTAAGTTGGATAGAAAATTACGGTATTTCTCCAGGACTTTCGTAAGGCAGTAATTGACTATCCAAGATTTCCTAAAACCCGTAATTACGCAATTCTGAAGCCTGAACTAATGAAATGTCTTCTTTTGTCATATCCTACTTCGAAATATCTTAAAAGAGGAGAGACAGACACATAATAATAATAATATTTTTTATCTCTGTTATTCAAAAATTTAATTATTAAAACCATCCCTTACTCTTTACTCACCAAGATCTCTACCAACTATCTTCACGCCAATCACCTGAGGTTCAGCCAAAATGTTGTTGCAAATATCCAAGGCCGCCAGTGATGTTTTAATAAGGGTTAGTCTTCCTGCCATGTTGAGGTCACTTTCAATGCCCACTTCGGTGTCACACATGTTGATTTCTGTTTTTCATAAAAACAAAGAGTGAATGAATGTTTTTTTTTTTTATTATGATTACACACAAAATATAAAATTTCTCTGGAAATTGCTTCTCTGAAATAACAAACTTATAAACAAAAGTAACAATGAGAATATCAGGTTACATCCGTTGACCATGCAATCAGCCATTTAATAGTGGACTCCGAAGTTAACATGTACAGAGGTTACATGAGCACTACAGACACTCGACTTGAAAATAAAGGAAATCCTGAAATTTCGATTTTACTACATTCTTGCTCTTTAAATGCGCATTCAAGGTAAGAGAGAATGACTCTCAGATGATATATTTAATTAGACATATCCAGTCTAATTGTAGCAAGAATAATTACATTATTTATTTAAAAAGTAATTTAAAAAATACTACTTATAAAATGAATTTCCAAAGAAGCATCTGACAGTTAACGAAAACAATTGAAGGGTAAGTGGTAGAAGGTGTTATATTACAATTTGTAAAAAAAA
>JAFIDM010000004.1:48999486-49009966 GCA_023159025.1 Thereuonema tuberculata
TGCTAATTTTTAATTCCTTAATTTTCGTCCATTTTTGTATTTTAATCCGATGAAGGAAGACGAACGTTTTTTCCGAAACTGGTGTGTGAGAAGATTTTAGAAAAGATAAACAATGTTGATGTAATTAAGCATTATTATTGATATATACACTTCTATTAATAATAATAAGAAGAAATGATTAGTGAAATGCTTCCTTAAAAGAAAAATATTTTCAACTTATCGAATATAGAAAAAAAAATGTATTATACTTTAGATTGAACTTCATAAATCGTAGATTCTCAAGAATATAAAGAGGTAAGAGGTTGTTTGGATAGTTTCTTCATCTATCTCAAATTTATTTAAATAAAATAAGAATTAATGATTGTGGAAGAAATACTTGACAAAGGAGAATGGGCAGATCTGCCCCACCACTATATAACGATAAGATATATATGTAAGGAAAGATCTCCATCAATAGAACATTTTTTATTATTATGACTTGTCTCAATTATTAGTCCGTTCGGAGTTATTTAATTCTTATCTAGTTGACATCTTAATTCCCTGATATATTATGATTTAATACTTATTTTCAGTAACAGTGAGTATTATTTTCATTTATTATATGTAAATAATTAGCATTTACTTGAAATAAATGATAATATTAATTATTAATTACGTATAATAATTATTAAAAGTTAATTAAATAGTAAATTCGAGAATTACGATGTCAACTAGATAGTCACATCTAGAATTATATAACTCCGAACGGACTAATAATTGAGACGAGTCGTAATAATAAAATGTTCTATTTAACGAGATCTTTCTATAGGTATATATCTTATCGCTATACAGGGGTGAGGCAACTTCCCATACATTTGTGCCCATGTCCTTTGAAATTTGTATAAAATATTTCTAAAGAATTACTTTACTAAAGGTATTTATGTTGTATTTTACTAAATTACACAATCTATTTTGTAAAAATTATTGCAGGAAGTCAGGAACACATTTGCAACTTGGTGCTACTACTTTCGGATATTTTTTTTATTAGATGACGTCATTTGGGAGTTAGACAACTAAAAGTACTGGACTGGGCGTGAAAAAGAAAATCAATGTGACACGGTTTTTATTGATAAAAACAGTTACTGAACAACAATTATTCTTAAAAACCACCTTTTGTACAACCGCATTGGTACTTCGTGCCATAATTTTATGATTGTTATATTTTTCTTTCCTCGCGTAGACCTGCATTTCTTTGTTGGCCTTGGGAGGTGTACAAAACGATTTATTTTAGTCATGACGCCATATATCTTAAATTGAACAGTTAGAAAAATAATGTTGAGGGCCAAATCAACAAACTGCCAGCCCCGTAATTATTTCATGTAACACCCGCCGTATAATTAATATTTTCAACAGTTGGACATATTTAGTAGTAGCATCGGGTGACGTCAGATGACTATCCACTTTCAAATCTGTCCTGAAAATACCATTACTCATGTTTACTGATAAAATAGAGTTCTGATTGTATAATAGTTTAAATAGTTTTATAGAATAGCGGTAGATGATCAGACAATTTTGAAAGAAAAATAACGCACTCCAATTCATCCTTACAAGAGACTTTGTTATTATTATAACCTTGATCATACTTCAGGTGCTTGAGAACTGAAAATATATAAATCTGCATTTAGAATTCTCGGAAGAGTTTGTTGGCATGTTTTTACATGTGACTCAATATTAAAATGGAAGTATGGTTACCGAAGTTGTGAGGGAACAAGTGGAGCGACAAAACAGGCTCTTGTATTCATTAACGGATATTTTTTTTGATTGGAAGTTACGACCGAAAAATATTATTTTGGTCGTCCTTTGAATGGTTTTTGTGATGCCTCACTCTAGGCCCAAAGGAAAACCAAACTATGTCACTAACTAGGGGTTCGTCTAAGAACTAAAAAATCCCCAACCCCAGCCTGCAATCGAAGTCAGCTCTTCCATTCTGTCGCAGCCGTCTATACAGAAAGAAAATAACAATATTAAAGTTAACATGGAGAAAGTATGAAAAGCTGTAAAGGCGTAACAATCTTATAAGCTGGACCGCATGCTATTCCGCATATTTTTCTAAAATAAAAATGCTTATTTTGCTTTTCATTCTATCGTGGATTTAAATTTTTCACGATCTAATCACATCCAATTACGCCTCAATTGTTTTCGGTCATCGGTCTTGACCATTATCAGGCGGCAGCACACGGACATTGCTCGTTTTGCTTGAAGACATTCTTTTGTTTTAAGCAAGGGTGAAGTAGACAATGATTTTACCAACCTTAATCCACATAAAATTTACTATAATAGTGTTTCAATTTTTTCATCAAAATATACCAATTTCCCGCAAAAATGAAATTATTGCATATATTACTGCTTCATAAAATCTTGATCATTTTCATTTGTAATTAACACGTTTCTATATCCATTGAGGATCGTTATAAATAATTTTTTAACATTTTGTGTTGTTCTAGTAAAATGTTCGAGTAAAATTCTACAAAAAATAACCAATGTCAAATAGTATTTGGTAAGGAAACGCGATCTTTAAAAAAAAACATTGCTAATGACAGTTACTGATCCGTTGTTACTCGTTTTATAATGCAGAAACGAACATGTCGGACGACGATGATTCTGACGATATGATTGGATACCTGAATATGACTGGACGGACATCCCGTATCAAGACCTCATTGGCAGCTGCGGATATTTGCAACAACATTTTGGCTGAATCTCGAATGATTGGCGTCAAAATAGTAGGAAAAGATCTCGGTAAGTGAAGAAATTTTGAATTGAAGTGTCGTAAATTCTTTTAATATTAATAATTAAGTATAAAAACCTGTCAAATATACAAATAAATACCAAGCATTAGTAGTTCACTTGGAACAATGATACCATGTTCTACTGGAATCAAGCGTTGGTTTTACTACTCAAGTATTACCGTTATTGTATAAAAATTATTAATTATAAAGTAAATATGAATTTTTGCAGTGATTAATTTCTGATTATCTCTTTATATATTAAATCATAGGTCTTCTAAATTATACGATAAATTAGCGGTTCCTAACCTTTTTCAGCTGGCGACCCACCTTTCCTTATCGGAATACCTCCACGTATATAGGAATAGAAGAATATAGAATAAAACCGTATTTGTATCGTATCCCTTCCTTATTATATGATCGATTTTCGATTTTTCTGATCTTTTCTGATGGCTTATTCGATGGTTTCTGATAGTTTTAGGATCAAGTCGCGACCCACCTGTAACCCTTCCGCGACCCACCGGTTGGGAAACGCTGCGATAAATAATATCCATTAGATTGTCCTAAAAGAAACGAAGGAAGGAATGAAAGAAAAACAAGAAGTTCAAAAAACAAGAAAATCCATCCAGTGTTTGAAAACTAATTAGGAGAACACACACATACACAGACTGAGTGATTTGATAAGCCTCAATCTCTTAAGAAAGAAGGGTTACATTCCTTTTTTGAACTTGATTCTGGTTTGTTTTTTTTTTAATAATTTGAAAAGGGACACTTAAGTAGTTTAAATTTCAGGGAAAAAAACCTTCTTACACAATCACATTGTCAGACTCCTTCAATGATTTCAAGTAGGATGATTTTATATTCAACTCTTTTGTCACGAATATCTGCGACTAATCTAAGGCAAAATACTACAGTATTGACTATTAGATAAGACCAATCTATCTTTCACATTCAGAAAGGAATATTGAACTGAAAGAGAAGATGATCTGTGTAGACTTCTGCACTGCCCAAACAATGCCAACCATTTCCTGCAGTGCCAAATTACTAAGATAATGATTTTTTTAAAACAACAGTAAACTATAGGAAACTGTTAGACTATGTAAACTATTAGAATATGTAGTATTGTGTTCTGTTCCTCTGTTGAAATTTTCATGTGGGTTTTTAATTTAACTCGCAGATACTTTGAAATTTAAATTCTTTAATATTAAATGAAAATCCTGATTATATAATAAATGGTGTTTGTACCGTGTCAATTTTTGTTAGGTTTCTATTACTTTATGTTATGAATGTAGGTGGCAGGGAAGCCAAAGCACTGCGACCGGTGATCTATTTTTCTATTACTTTAATCCAATATATGATTCTCACAGTTTCTTCCAATTCGTTATTTTGGTTTGTACTAGGTTGTGATAATGGGAAAATATATCTGATAGCTTTTGCCAAATGTGATGGAGACGCCTTTGTTTTTGATCTGAAGGTGAATCCCAAAATGGTTGAGAATGGGCATCTGAAGCAGGTACTCGAAACGATTACTGTTATCAAGGTAAGAAATACTTATGTTTCTTCCATTGAAATTGTATATCTTAATGAAGTAACTTAAAAGATAAGTTAAAGTATCCGATACTGATCTATGTGGTCTCTTTGGGATAGAAAGGTATAAGAATAGTCCTCGTTCCATGAACAACGGGACTAAATTGGTGGGTGGCCCTCCGACGTTTAACCCAGGGGAAGAAACGCACTACCCCATTTTAGAGAGGGATGGATTTCTGCCTGAAGGAGGAAAAATTACCCCGAACTTAACCGGGAATCGAACCGGAGGAAAAAGGATTCTTCAGCCCACAGCTCAATGTTTTACCACTCGACCACTAATAAATTAACTAATAGATTTTAAGTAGTAGAAATAATAGATATCTGATCCCAACAAAAGTACAGTTCTGTTCTTATTGTTAAATATATGTGAAAAAAAATCCTTAATAAAAGCAGTCGATAGAATTTCTCACACCTTAAGTGATAGTAAATAATGCCGTCCCCTGCTGTAGTGGGCATTGTTTGAATCTCCATTATTGATTATAGTTTGCTTCTTAAAATTGCAAATACTTTCATTTTTCACAAACTTTTCCACAATTTTTTAACAACCTTAATGACGAGCCTTCAATCTTTTGAAACATTTTAGGTAATGCATGGGACCAGATCAGCCTGTTTAACGGTCTATAAGGAATTCCACTTTCAAATACAGAATGTATTTGACACAGAAGTAAGTATGAATTTTAATTTTAGAGTGGATAACATATCAAATAAAGTAACTAAAAATGTATTTTTTTTAAATCGTGTAAGCGTTTGATCTCTTAATGGGGAATTAGTTTAATAAAAATAGTTACAAAAATAGTTAAAACTTTCAACAGAGATGATAATTAATAAGAGGCTAGTGTTTGGCCAAACCGTGAGTTACGGGATTACTTACCAGTATGTTGCAAATTGTAATAATATTAGATACTAAGTTTACTAAAATAGGGGGGAAATACAAACATTAAGAATGCATTAGAACTAGATCATTTATAACACACTGAAGATACAACAATTAAACTATATATGCAGTGTATTATTGTGCATGCCACGTTATACATTATTAGGCATGACACGTTACACATATGAAGAAAAATATATACGCGATATAGTGGACAATTGGCTAAAGTAAACATGTGATTTCTATAATTGTAAGGATAAGCTGAAGAACACTGGCGGTAGCTAAAACTAATTAGCAGATTTCGCCAAATAAATCATATCTTACTGTTCATTTCTTCAGCAAAGTATTTCACGGGTTACATATATGCATAGGCTACATCCCATAAGTGGGCCCGGTAGCCGAGTGGGTAAGGGCGCTTGACTGCGGGTTGGAGGTTGCGGGTTCGGTTCCCGGCCTCGGCGGAGTGCGGGAAATTTTCCACGCTCCTTTCTCCTCCAAACGGGTCCTAGGGTCTACCCAGCCCTCTCTAGAATGGGTACCGGGTTTCTTTCCCGGGAGTTAAAGGCGGGCGGGCGTCGGGCTGACCCCCGACCTCAATTCGTCCCGTTAGGTCGTGAATGCTGGAGCCTACCCTCCAGCCACCCCATAGGCCTTTGTAGGCCTGTAAGTGGGATACTTTAACTTTTAACATCCCATATACCGAGTGATTCATAAAGTACTGGAAAAATAGGCCTATAAAGAACGAACATCGAAATATTTTTCTGGCAAATTCGGTGTAAAAAGAAGTAAAATAGGGCTTGGATTTCTGGATCAAACGTGCGATTCTGAGTCGGATGATGGGTCTCCATTTTAGCCTTTTTTCTGCCCCTATGAAAAAAAATGGTCTAGTGAGCACCCTTCACAACTGGGAAGAGCAAGGATAGGGAAGCGAGATTAGAATAGGCTAAGTTAAATGGAGTTTTGACTCCATTGGGTTTATTTCAAACACAAGGAGCCCGGGGGGAGAGGGGGAATAAATAAATCAAATTGTAGTGAGTCCGTTGGGTTTATTTCAAACACAAAGGAGGCCCTGGAGGTCTTCCAGTACTTTTAAATCACCCGGTATTACACAGGCAATATATTTATGTCATTATATTTAAATTATTTGATTTGACTTTTTATGATAAAATGAGGAATCTAAACTTAAGAAGTCTGCTAAATTTGGGGAACTTCATTTTTGAGATTTTTCTCCCCAACTTTCAAGCAGTTGTTTTACTTTTAACGTGGTTTGAAGAAATTGAGAATCAGATTAAAAGACCATTACAGATGCGATAGGAATGATTAAAACTTCACACTCTGTATCCTCATTAGAGGGTAGATAGTGCTCCCGCCGTAAAAGATGAAGTTAAGACTGGAGGAAGGAAACAAAGCAATAGGCAGTTATAAAGGCCATCCGTGGTTGAACTCCGTCCAAACAACATATCGTTCTCTTAAAAGTTAAAGTTAAAGTTGCGATCAGGCCCAGAGGACCGCGCAATGCAACTGGAGGGTAGGCTCCAGTGTTCAGAACCTACGGGTCAAAGTGGAGGACGGGGGGTCGGCCCGTCGCTCGCCCGCCTTTAACTCCCGGGAAAGAAACCCGGTACCCATTCTGTAGAGGGCTGGGTAGACCCTAGCGCCCGTTTGGAGAAGAAAGAAGCGTGGAAAAATTCCCGGCCTCCGCCGAGGCCGGGAATCCAACCCGCCACCTCCAACCCGCAGCCAGGCGCCCTTACCCACTCGGCTACCGGACCCACAGATCGTTCTCTTAAATTTAAAAATCTCGATTGCTTTCCTATGCGCATCAGAATGGATGGAAAATCAAAGCATTGATGGGTAAGATGTCTTACTCTACACTGTCAACTCTAAAAAAAGATTTTTTTTTTCACTGAAAACTCTGTTTTCAGTATTTGAGACATTTCTTACTTGAATTTATTAAAAGACGATGTTACAGCATCAGTTAAATAATTAGAAATTGGTGTGCATTGCAGAACCAAACTATACAACTATGAAAAAATTTAGGCGGCCAAAATTTTTTCCTGTGCACAGGATGGGTAATATTGTACATCTAATGGATACGTTAATTAGAAAAATTACTCTAATTCCGTAGTAATTTGTCAAGCAGTTTAGATATAAATTAGAATTTTTTTTCAGTCTTCCTAGTTAGCAATGAAACATTGTAAGCAAACCCATATCACACCATACTGTTTTCACATTAATCAATTTCAATGTAAGTTAGTTAAATAATGTGGCAATTTAAATATCGCTAGTTAAATATTGAACATAAGCTCATGTTGAATTGAGAAGTTTTCAAATTACTCTTGCAGCGATATTTTGATATATGTTAAATTATACATCAAAGTATCGCTGCACGAGACATCATTATACATAAACATTCTACAATGTTCTGTATGTTATTATGTATCGTAAGTTTGAAAATATTGGAAGAGGTGAGAGAACTACAATCTGCCCTTGGTATTTTTTGCTATTCTATCTTTTTCGAGGATATCTACATAGTTTTTCCGTCATTTTAAATTTGAAAAAGTGAATTCATACAATTGATATGGTTCTTATTCTCTTTTCAGCTAGCACACACTATTATCGAAGCTCAAAAGTTAGGTTGTTCTCCATTTCAAGTAGAGCTACCATGCCTGAACTGCATTAGCCAACTATACGGCTTGGGACTGAAAAATAGATACAGGAAGTATATCAACACTTGTTTAAAAAAGAATAAAGATTTCTTTGGCCATCGTCCTCTGTCCATCCCCACTATTGAGTTTGTTGCTGCAGAAGCTGCCATCCTGGTTCCTGTGATTTTTTCAAATATGGATCAGTAAGTAGTTTGTTGATGGAATATTTCAATTATAGATAAAAGCAAGGTTTATATCTAGAATATAAGCTACTTCTATCCATCACATGAATGATAACATCCACATGTACTTGATACACTGAAGCTCGGTTATAACGCGATCTTTCGGATCCAAGATTTCGAAGATCGCGATATAACCGCGATATAACCGAACTTTTATTACTTCGCGATGTCAAATGTCGTATATCGCACCCTATTATCGCCCACACGATTCCAAATCGATTTAAAATGGTCATTTCACGATTACCTACATCATTCAGAGCTATGTGAGAGAATTTTATATTTATAAATACATAAATCATTACCTTTTCAACACTTTGATGGGTTATATTAGCCAAAATCGATTTGGCGCCGCCATCTTAGAATCTTGTACAAACGACGAGTCACGTGGATCGAAACTAGGTATTCATACGCCTATTAGATTACCTGGGCCTCTTTACTGGTTGTCCTTGGCAGAAAAATAGATCTCGATATTCATTTTGGTTAAACGAAAAAGTCTGTGATTCTCCTATTTTTTTAAAAAAATATATTGTATTTTACGCATTTTCGTGATATTAGGGTGGGTATAGTGTCTTGATTACTATAAATAATAAGGAAACAAGCATATTAATTTTCACCTTTGATTTGATTTTAGGCGAAAAAACGGTAAATTTTGCAATTTTACAATTATACACCTTTTTTAAAATAGAAGGGGTCCAAAACCAAATCGCGTTATATCCGAATTCGCGATATAAACGACCGCGTTGTAACCGAGCTTCAGTGTATAAACTTAAATTTTAGATAAAGACCAAAGAATGAATCAACAGTATTATAGGGAAATTAAATGAAATATTTCAATGAACTGTAACCTATGGAGATCACAACTCTCGAAATGCTACTTTGTAAATATTCTATTTAGTTTATATTTTTTATTGGTGTTTTGTTCTTACTCATCTCTGTTAATTTTATACTTAAAGTGAAAGACACGTAAGCATTTTTAAATAATAAATTTCCTAAAACACAATTGCCTTTCTTCCAGAAATCGGAAAATGCATTTCTTTAACCATTGCTTGCATGTGTAATTCACAATCAGTTATATACGGCCAGTTAGCTCTTTTATGATTGATATTAAATACTTTCAAAAAAGCGGAAATAAAAAAAATCCCCTATAAATCCTATAGTCAAAGATATACGATTTATCAGTGATGTAAAGAATTAAACCATGCCTTATTTCTACCTAGTTATATATTCATTAATCACCCGAATTCCTCTTGATGGTCACAGCACTGTTGGGATCTAAACTTGCAGCTATCTTCATTTTAACTATTTAATCATAACTATTTCTTTCGATTTCTGAACTGCTGGTTAATGTTCGAAGAGTACTGTTATTGTGAATGAGCAATTACTTAATGAATCACGAAATTCCTTTTTTTTCGGTTATTTGTTTACCATTTAAATTATCTTTTGGTAAATATATAAAAAGGCACCGAGAGCAATCAGTTATCCACACTGAAGTTGAGCATAATATACAGTTACGTATAAACTAATGTTTTTACCTAATTATAGTTAAATAATAAATTAAAAAAAAATATAAAACTTATAAAAAAATAAGGTACTATAAAATCGTGAAACCAAAATTCTCGCCATTACTTTGCATGGCATGTTCGATTCATGTGTCTTGCCAGAATTTCATTTACGGGCAAACATGCTTCGTCTGTAATTGTAACCTAAAGCATCACTCCGAGGCAAGCATAAGAGGAATCCTTAATAACTCCGTAGTTGTTTTGCCTACCAAAATGGAATGAGACGAGTTGAGGCGCTGCACAAAGCCTCGCATTCTTCAAATTACTGAATACTAATATGTATTCTAGTCATTAACGTGCCATTTGTTATATATAGTAGAATATACATGTTACTTCGAAACATAGTATTTTAAAGTTATAAATTCACTACATTGTAAATAAGACAAAAATGACATTTTAATTAATATGTATTGCTTTTTTTATTATAATATAGTTCATATATTGGCTAATGTAAATATAAGAAAAGAAGTTGATTCAAAAATCTGAAAATCCATTAATCTGTTTTGTAAATAGGGATCAAAATTACTAATAACGTTTAAGTTTTGTTAGATAATTAAAATATCTATCAAATATAAGAATTATTAAAAAAAATATGTTTGCTGAAAGTGTGCCAGCTATTATCCACATCCTAATTTATCTAAAAAAAATATGAACTTAGGATAAAGTACATAATATTTAGTGAATATTAAGTTGACATATATTGAGAGGAAAGTGATTGTTTTACGGAACTGAATAAGATGTATATTAAACTTCAGTCCTTTTTTTGTTAATTTTAACAAAGATATTCCTAAGCATACTTGAAATA
>JAFIDM010000004.1:49028394-49045203 GCA_023159025.1 Thereuonema tuberculata
TCGAACAAAAGTATCTGGGTTCGAAATCAGAAGTCCTATCCATTGGACTACATCAACACCGTTGACTATTAGTGTAGTTTTACTCTATTTCAATGTGACGTCGAAATAATGAGAATAAATAATATTTTTTTTTCTTCCTGGATCAGTTTCGAACCCAGATACTTTTGTTCGAAATCAGAAGTCCTATCCATTGGACTACATCAACACCGTTGGCTATTAGTGTAGTTTTACTCTATTTCAATGTGACGTCGAAATAATGAGAATAAATAATATTTTTTTTTCTTCCTGGATCAGTTTCGAACCTAGATACTTTTGTTCGAAATCAGAAGTCCTATCCATTGGACTACATCAACACCGTTGACTATTAGTGTTGTATTACTCTATTTCAACGTGACGTCGAAATAATGAGAATAAATCATATTTTTTCTTCTTCCTGGATCAGTTTCGAACAAAATCAGTTTCTGACTTCGAGCAAAAGTATCTATTATTTAATTATTATTTTAAATTTATTATTTAATTTAAGAAATTATTATTAAAGTTAAAAGTTAAAGATACCACTATAAGCCGTGACAGGCCTTTGGGGTTTGGGGAGGTAAGGCTCCCAAACCAGAGAACCAACAGGACGAAGTTGGGGCCTGGGGGCCAGCCCGACGCCCGGCCGCCTTAACTCCAGGGAAAGAGATCCTGGAGAAGACCACCATCATATTATTATTATTATTATTATGTTTGTATGTTTCAAACCTTGGGTTTCCCCAGCAAAAACAATATGGCGGGTCAAAGACCAAAGCA
Organism: Thereuonema tuberculata; assembly: GCA_023159025.1. Classification (NCBI taxonomy): domain Eukaryota; kingdom Metazoa; phylum Arthropoda; class Chilopoda; order Scutigeromorpha; family Scutigeridae; genus Thereuonema; species Thereuonema tuberculata. The sequence continues at coordinate 49,029,184 of JAFIDM010000004.1, forward strand.
CATATTGCCAAGTGTGAAGACGTGTGCAAGAATGATTAGTGATGTGTGGTTGTGTCCATAAATTTCCTAACTATGCGTGTTGTGTTGAGTACCACAGCCTTCTGCAGTTGTGCATAAGTGTTTTTGTGAAGTCCTAGTGTGCTGAGACTGTGGTGCAATGTGTGAGGTTCCCAGCCAGTGGCGGACAAGACGATGGGTACAACACGTACTCGGTCCTGCCTCCACTGCTTCTGGAGCTCGTGTGCTAGAGCGGTGTATTTACTGATCTTGTCTGTGTAAGTTTTCTGCATGTTCTTGCTGATAGGCACTGCAATATCAATTAGATAGGTCTGTTCGTTGACCTTATCAACAAGTGTGATGTCAGGTCTGTTGTGATGTATGGTTTTGTCTGTGTGAATGGGGCGATCCCAGTACAGCTTATGTGAGGATGACTCTAATATGCTTTGTGGTATGTACTTGCAGTACAAGACCGTGTCCTTAATAAGTGAGTGTTTGTGTGCTAGCTGTTGATCGACGCTACCTGATTGTGGCGGTGGAGGTAATCTGCTTGGGAGAGAAGGGGACAGCCTGATATTATGTGGTCGATCGTCTCATGCGTATTTGGCATTTCCTGCATCTGTCGTCATGTGTGTTTGCGTCTTGTAGGATGTGTTTCTTGTAGTTGCGTGTGGGGATGACTTAGTCCTGTATCGCGATCATGAACCCTTCGGTCTCCCCAAACAGCTCGCCACTTGTCAGCCATCTGTTCGACGCTTTATTATTATTAATATTATTATTAAATTTATGAAATTATTAAAATTAATATTTATATGATTTTAGGCTAATATTATTAATTTAAATATATTCAGGTTTATGAAAACGTATTATTATTATTATTATTATTTTCACTATAAATTTACTACTACTAATAAAAAAAACTTGTGTGTTATTTTGATTCTATGTACCAGATCCCCCTTTTTTTTGTTTTTTTGGCTCATAACTTTTGACCCAGATATATCAAATTGTTCAGATTTTCAAGAAAAGAAAGCCATGATACCCAAAATTTAACAAGGTGACCTCTAGGTGAAAAGGTATGAGCGAATAAACTCACAAGTCATCCTTGTAATAGTATTTTATTTTCCCTTTTCATGATTTTTATTTTTTAAATTAGGAAAATGCAAGAAGAATCTACTAAAACACACGAGAAAAATAATGATATGAAAAAATAAAATGAAATAAACTTTTAAAATAATTCCACTGGAATGCGCACCTGTCTGTCAACCATGTGATTTATATTTCAGACAAATCAAGGATTTCATTAAACATCTGCAAAATTGCACATTGGTAATAGAATGAAAACGTGAATTTCCATTTCGCAAAAATTGTCTGTAATCAAATGAGGTTGGTGCGAAATTGCTCTATGTTTTGAATGTTTTCTGAAGAAGTATTATTTCAAAAAAGTGTACTTATTTAAAGATGTTAAGCGAATGTTTAATAAATGCGTTAATGTTAAATTGACCATTTTTCAATTTGATATAAAAATTATGTTAATCGGTTTTTGACATCATTACGTGTCTCCAAGTGAGGATTAGATAGTAATAAAAAAAATCCATATTTAATTGATTTCTCTGTACAGTGGAACCCCGCCATTCGTCCGCCTCTCTACTCGTACAACTCGTTATTCGTCCAACTTTTTCAAGTAAAATTCAACTCGCCATTCGTACGCTTCCCCGCAATTTGGACAGCTTGACCTTGTTAGTGGCCGCTTCAGCTCAGTCTCGTGCTAGCTTCCGTACGCTACGCATCATCCACGCAAGCTTCGTGAAACTTTGTGCTATTTTATGTTATTTTTTGTTACTTTTATTAAAAATAGTGCAGCCATGGGTCCAAAAAAGATTACTGATTCAACCAAGCCTAAAAGGAAAGCAGTGAGAACGACAATTGAATTGAAAAAAGAACTCGTTGCGAAGTTTGAAAGTGGAACTCGTATCTCTGACCTGGAAACTCAGTATGGCACGGGCGAATCAACCATATCGTTTTCATGGTTTTTATGTATTTTATGCTTAAAATATTATTACAAAGATTTAAATAAGCAATCATCTGTGGGTCTGGAATGAAGTAATCCAATTTACATTATATCTTGTGTGAAAAAAATGATTCGCCATTCGTACAAATCGCCATTCGTACTGCCTCCTGGAACGGATTGGGTACGAATAGCGGGGTTCCACTATATATTTGTATCGATTTTATTAAAGAAAAAAAAAGATCTTTCTTCAGTTATTTTATCTTTATTTCAGTTTAGCCTACATTCCTGGGGAGGTCCAATGTGTGTGTGTGTGGGGGGGGGGAAGGGGTTATGTTTCTTCTTCCATCCTTAATAACTTTTGAACCTCTGGATGGATCTTTTTGAAACTTGGTATGAATATTTATGGACTAAGAGACGATCTACCTTTAATATTTGAAATGTTCTCCAAGTACATGTTTATCCAGAAATAATCTCGAATAGACGAAAGAAATTACCATACAAAGAAGCATACGAAGCATTGGGATTTTTATTAATACCTTAACCAAAGGACATTAATTAATCCCTGCAAATCCAAGAATTTACACATGAATTGATACGGTTAAAATTAATACGTTTTGGAAAATGTCAATAAATAATGTGTAAAAAAAATAATAAATAAAAAAATAAAAAAATAACTTTTCCTTTTTTAAATTGTGAGATTAAATTATTTTTTTAAAAAATTAACTATTGTACTAATAATAAATATGTTAAATATAAAATATTATTTTACAAATTTTTTATCATTTCAGGTTTTCGTCAAATTTGTTTGAGTTGAAAATACCGAGTAATACCTCAAAAACACTCAAGGAATTGGCTGTTTTTGAGTTTTAATTTAATTATTTACAGAATATTTTGAAAATTGAACAAGAAAATAGAAATCCCATATCCTTCGCAGTTCATATTTAAATTTTCAGAATTGTAGGTGCATTTGTAAAAGAAATATAAAAAAGAATTAAGAGGTTTTGAAGTCGCCTGCAGTTGACTGAGTCAGGACCTTAAGTCATTTCGTTTCGGAAATGGAAAAATTATACTGTTTATATTCAGCAAATAATTTGAAAATAAGCGTTGACGCGTGGTTAGTGTTATTTTCAAGACTTTAAAAAGAAAAAACATTAAAAATAGGATTTTAGGGAAAGTAGGCTTTAAGGCCTTTCTGGAATGTTTTGTTTTTAATAGGGAATGCGAATTCTGTTTCCAGCTTCAAATTTCGTAAGTTATGAAAGTGTAAAGGTCCACAGATACTGCCAAGAACTTCAGTAATTCCTACTCGTATCTAGTCTATGATTGTGGCACTGCAGAAAACTGGTCTAAATCCTAAGGATGATATACCGGGTGATTCATAAAGTACTGGAAAGTACTGGTAGTTTTCACCGCCCCGTATCTTCTACACTACTGCTCATAAAAATCTGAAACTTTTTATATAAAATCATCAAACATATAAGATATATAGTTTCTTATGATTATGTATTCATTATATTGAAATTCATTTTATTTGCGTTCAAACACCCCCAATATATCGTATATTTAAATAACTATTGTGATGTTGTTTAAACTCTAAAAGTCTGGATGCAATATTCAAAATGATACAGAAACCTAATTAGGAAAATTTAATCTAAACACTTTTGTCATTAATTCTTTGTTTAATTTTTAAAAAAAAAAACCTTAAATTTTTTGAAAATGCATTCTGACAAATGACTTTTTTGGGAGACAGTCGAATAATTTTTTTGGATAATAATTTCGATATATATAAAATGAATTTCAATAATAATGAATACATAATAACATGAAAATATAACTCTTATATGTTTGACGAGTTTATATAAAAAGTTTCAGATTTTTATGAGCAGTAGTTTAAAAGATATGGGGCGTTGAAAACCACCGGTACTTTCCAATACTTTATGAATCACCCGGTATACACAATAACTGGTAAATTCTTTCGGGATAGTGCGGACGGTACGAGAAGTACATGTATTTTTCTGTTATTACATCAATGAAAACTGGTAATTAAAATCGATTATAACAGTCATATAAGAAATCACTTAACAACGGTCCACAGAAGTCTGAGAAGAACTAAAGGGTGGTCCAAAAGCCTCCATACAAAATGATTAATATTTCTTCCTTTTTTTCTTTTTCCCAGTTACCTCTATTAGAATGCCTTTGTCAAAAGAAGAGTGCATAGAAAATGTCAGCCGATTCATTTTTTTACCTCTAGAGCACGAAAAAGCCATGATGTACCTGAAAACGATATGCAACATGATATCGAATGCTGTTTACTCGAGTACATCGACAGTGGGAGAAAATCATCCGTATGTAATGGCAAATATGGAGAACATGTTCTGTGACAGTTTGTTAGAAAACAAGTTATCTTCCCTACGTACGAAGGCTTTTGGACCAACCCCTATAATGGCTGCTTTAATCGCTCTTGAAAATTTGCCTCAAATCGGCAAGTTGCTCGAAAAACCTGCCACTTGCTCTAAATACAGCATACTCTACTTTCAATAAGGTCTTAGAAGTAAATCGACACCAGCGCGCTTAGCGGCGAGAAACATTTATTTGAAAAACTACTTCTTTACATCTGCTGCAGAATGAGTCGAGAATTAATCGGAAAACTAAAGCTCCAAACCAACTTTCTTGTCGCTTCGCCAAACGAAATCCCGATCTCAACGAGAGCAAAACGAGATCTGCCACTTGCATACGGAAAGCGATGTCGGTTTCATCGAGCTGGAAAACAGCAAGTGTTCTAACACGTTTTAGGCAAGTTTTCGAGAACGTAAAGGCAGCCGTAAGGTTTTTCTTTGATTATCTATAACCGGAAGACATTACTCACATTGTGACAGAAAAAAAAAATAATCAAGCAAAAAAACAAATTAATTTACAATTGACTTTATTGAACAAACTTAACACTGCATCTCATGGAATGACAGAAAACAGACAATTCTATTTCTATAAATATGCTTGTTTGTTAAATGAATTAAATACAAGAATAATTATGGGGATTTTATTTTTCTGAACTTGCAATGCACATACTAGTTGATAATAGGAATGAATCAGGCTTCTATCTTGGTTTTTAAAACCCAAATTTGAATATTTTATTGTGTTCTCATTTTTATTTTAGCAATTCAAAGATAGCTCTGTTATATTTTTTTCTTTGCTAAGGCAATATTTGTTGTTCTTATTTCTTGAAAATATTATTATATTTTACTATAAATAAGTTGATCAAGAATAAAAAAACAACTCAGTAAGAGAACGAAATCGTGTAAAGATTTTGAATTAAGGCAGGAAAGAAAATAATCTGATACCTACAAGAATGCGGGTTTTTTATATAAAACCCCTACAACACTACCCTCTGACTTTTGTGTTAAGGAAGGATCTGTAAAATTAAAAAAAAAATATATCTCTTAAAGAAATGAAATAGAATTCGTTTAACATACAATATATACCAATGAAAGATGGTGTGTTTTGTTCATAAATTAACCTTCAGTATTGTATTTGATGTTTAGGATACACTGGTAAATAAATATTCATTTGGTATTAGTGTTGACAAAATCATTTCTAAATAGAAATAGAGGGAATTTTCCAATAAGTTAAAAAATAAAACAAAAAATAGGTTTTACTATGTATCTTTAAAGGTAAAGTTTAATCAGGTAACTATAGAATTGCTTTCAAAAGACTCAATCGTAACCCAAACCTCTAAAAACTTAAGCAATCTCTATTGGAAATTTTAAAGTATTCAATTTCAAATTCGTTCTTGAAAGTATGTTTTAAAAGAACTTTGAAATCAATGGATAACGATGGCTTTATTTACAACAGTTGACCTGTTGTTTTTAAAAGACAATTTCTATGTGGTCTTTTGCCATGGTTTTGTATTCCACCCTTACATCAAAGTGACTTTTTCTCTACATGGTTCTCGGGATATGTAAACTAAAAAAAAGGGATTAAAAAAGCGATATTGATTTGATTTCAGACACAAACCATTTCAGGACAAAGGGCTTCAAATCGAAATTATGGGATACAGGGGCAAGAATGCTCAGGCCAAATCCTTGTATAGACAAACTCTCCTCACCTGTATTGTAGAATTTGACAACGGGAATTTTTTTTTTTTTTTTGATTTGTTGTTTCTCACAACTAAAAAATGAGAAACGCACTTGTGTGGGAAGATATTGTTTTACCGAATACATCATCTTTCTTTGGGTTAAGGAATGCAAGTGACACAGAAAGCCTAGCCTCAATACAGCCACTTTGAGAGAAGCTAACCACAAGGAAAAAGATGAAGAACTCAACAGCAGCTGTATATAAAACCAGCGAATAGTGTTATCATTTCGACAAAATAGAAGTTACCACAGGTCTACGTGGATGCGGGGGAGTAATGGAAACTGACAAGAAGCTGTTCACATCTCGTTATCCTTCTATACAAAGACACTGGAAAAATTACGAGTACGTCTGAGGGGAGAAGAGTTTCTGACCTAAATAGTATCTCTAAATATATACATAGAATTGCTATTTATTTTTATACATAGATATTTGTCTCGTACAGTTGAAATGCTTTCAGGTCATTTGGTTGCTGGGATTTCAAAAAATATTAACTTCTTCTCTTTTAATATTAACATTACCTAAAGTAATTCAACAAGATCTGACATTACCTTTCTAGCAGAATTATAAGAGTGGATACATCCGGCTCACGTAAGGAACCATTTAAGTATACTTCCAACAGTGCCATTAATCTAAATGTTATAGAACTCTGTAACAGACAAACACATCACTGATAGCATGCAAATAAACTCATAACAAATTAGGAAGTAACGATATTGTACTTTTTGGCAAGGAAATATTGTAAGAACTGAGCTTTTTTAATAGAACAAAATAAGCAATGAAGGAAGAAATTTCCCAGGAGCCACTTTTATACATGAAACAAAATAAACCAGCAAAGAAATTTAAAATTATATTTAACTCCTGTTAATGTAAACTTCAATATCAATTCGAGGAATAAAATAGATAATTTGTTGCAGCATTATTTCTAAGACACACGAACAAACATTCAATCGAAATCTATTCCATCAGACTGTAGAATATTCTTAACTTAACGATGTTTTAAGTCAATTAATACTATTCTGTGCGTTAACATTAAAAATTCAAATTATTCAGGCACAGAATGAAGTAGAAAACAATAATGAGTTAATGGGGAATTTTTTTTTCCGAAAAAAACATCAGTATATTCACAGTAAGTTGAAATTTGAATGCAGTTTTAATATATATAGACCTTTTCTTAAAATCACATTCATTTAAAAGAATAAGGAATTACATTAGTGCTTATCAATATTATTAAGGTGGTAACAGGGATGTATATGAACTTAAATGTCGAGAACTAAAACTTGTAAATCCTTTTTTACATTACCGTTAATGATCTTGAAATTATTTCCAATTTTTTTGTATTTAAATTTATCATATTTTCACTTCAAAAACTGTAAATTACTAGTAACTGTAAAAAAAATATTCTAAAATGCGTTATAAAATATGAGTTACGAGAAACAGATGACTTCTTTTTTAATTCAAGTATTGTTTCAATAGAATTATAAGTGATTATAAATATTTACTTCGATACCCGAGAACCATATTATGTCGTTTATTATCAAAACTGGTCACTAATTTTTGCAATTAGTCACTGACATATCGTATCTCCAACGACCTTTTTCATCATCTCAGACGAGGCGAAACTGAACAATGTTTCTTGACATCCTTGACATTTATCACGGCTTGATGTGACCCCCAAATAGGTGTTGATAAATATTTTGTAGCTGCTTCACCGTTTTCTAATCTTGAACCAATGCATCTTATTTCATCAGCCAGAAAGAAACTAACAAAAACAATTGTAATGTTGGGAGGTTTTGAAAACTACACAATATCTTGGATCTATGTTTTGAAATCCCTCAGGAAACTGTTAAAGCAACAAATTTAAGAAAAAAAGTTCACTTAGGTATGTAAATAAACTTTATTTCCATCTATGTTAAAAAATAGAATCTACAAAGAAATTCCACAAACAACCTACGCACTTTTATGGCAGAAAAGTAAACTTATCACTATTTTCTCTGAAAAAACAAACAAACTAAAAATATAGAGAAATATATTGGTGTGTTTAATAAATGTAGAAATTGGATTTAGAACTGCAACAGAATGACAATTGAAAAGGTAAATACATGGAATTCTGGAAAGGGTTATTGAATAAATCTGTCGAAATAAAACAACTCAGGGAAGAAATTTTAATGAATAGATAACAAATACTCTGATGCTGGACTACTAAGAGATGATAAGCAAGTGACTTACTGACAAATTATAAATTCAAATGGTTAAGAAAGAATTTGTAAATCAGAAATTTTAGTCAGTCCGGAATCTGTGCGAAGAAGGTCTTTCAGGTAAGTTGGAAAAAAGAGACAAAAAAAATGATTTATGACAAGGAGGAAGATTTTTTATAAACGGGAATCAGTTTTTTGAAAAGAAGAAATTGATATCTAATTAAAATGTGTCGTCTCAAATAGAGAGAATACGTGTTTATTTTTCAAAAATTAGGCCTATTTTAGTAATTGTAATACAAAATTATAAATTTGGCTAAATGCAGGTAAGGCAATTTCTTTTCCTGAAAAATAAACATAATTAAAACCATTTTTAATTGAAATAAAATCCTATCGATCAATACAGACTTATCCTAAGGATAAAAACAGACTTATCTCAAGAGGCTTTTCTTCCAGTTTAGACATTCATAGCAACTAGGAACTAAGAAATAAAAACAAAATAAAACATCAACTTAATTTTTAAAGGCTTTCCATTTTAATTTTAGATTCCTTTTTAATTAAGACTTAGCCTAGACTAAAACTTGTCTTAATTTTATTTAAAACTGTTGCTCATTCAAAAACTGTCGAGGGATTGTTAGAAATTCAAATTAAATTGAGAATCCAAACTTCACTGAAACACTTTTCATTCTATTTGAATGGTAAATATCAAGTCACTGAACTCATAATTCTATCTACAGGTACTGCCATTTTGTTTTCTAAATGAACAAAAAAAAACCAGATCGTTTTTATTACATCATGGCAAAGAGTGTGGAATTTCTGGCTTGGGACATCATTTATTCCAATGAAGGATCACAGTATTACACTGTCAAAAATATAAGGTTATCAGTATATTTATCTATCTAAAAAAGATGCATAAAAGCTGTGATTTCAGGCACCCAGATATTGATTGAGAAAGCACACAGGAAACTGTGTCAGGAATAAAAACTTCTGTATCGAATCTCTAAAGAATGAAAATTAAGTCGAAAAAGAAAGTTTTATCCTAGACCGGGTTTCTCAACGCTTTCTCTGAGATAAAAACTGCTACGGACCTTGAACTGTGTGAATAGGAAGTAATGGAATGCTTCTCAGTGGAAAATAATACCTAGGCAATATTTGCACCACTGAAGAGGTTTGACTATTCAGAAAAAGGAAGTCATACTAAATATTTCCAAAGATTTCTGCTAGATTTATAGAAACTGAAACCTAGATAACCTGAAGCACTTTCCAGTAGCTTTATGTTCGTTTTTGAAAAGCACTATTTCTTATGTTGAGAACCTGATCTAGGATATTACTGTGGAAGCTAAATGGAAGAAATGGGAGATTTATAAGGCAGCTTCGCTCTTCTTCGGTTTCAGATATATATATACAGAAAGGAAAAAGAAAAAACAGAAATCCTAGGTGGCGCTGTCTACTCAGTTGTCTTATCAGTCATCACGCCAGCATTCAACTCTGATGCTGTAAATCACGGTTTGGGGTAAAAGAAGTTGTTGGGATTCTTTATTCATGTTTTGCACTAATGGGGGAAATTTCGCACAATAAATACTAAAAAGCAGGAATAACTGGATCAGCTTAAGCTTCATCGTCTTGGACATTTATTCAAACAAACCACTGTACAGCAAAGAATAGAATGTGGAAATTCCACACTGTATCCTGTAAATTTATCCAAAAAAAAGCAAAACCCTGTTACAAAAACCGTAATCGTAAAAGATAATATCTAGAAATTTTCTTAATGGATATATTTTCTAAATTAATAATTTGCCAATATGCAGATAAAAATATTAAAAAAAAAGCAAAGTAAATAAAAATTGCCATTTGCTTTGTAGTTTTCGACCCAAGAGTATTTAAGTCCTTATGTGTTATTTCAGAATTTCATATAACTTACATTGGTATAAGAATACAGAAGCTACTTTTTTTGTCTGAATAACGCTTCTAGAAAATACATATTGTAAAGAAAAAGGCACTGAACAACTAAGATTGTAAAATAGATGTATAGAAACATCAATGCGTTTTTGAATTTCAAATCTAGCTTCGAAACCAATTTCCAAGAGGAATTTACCTCTATTTTTTTTATCAGGGTAACTGAGAAATGAACCTTTCTTTCAAGCATTTCTTGGGAAATGGAAAAGCAGAATGACACAAATGTTGCGAAACGTTACTACGCTGGCAAATGCAACAATTATTGCCTGCAACAACAAGAATTGATATGTAAAATGCAAAGATTCTTTCAATCACAAATTCCAAGCGAATTAACAATATTTTACAAAACAAGGACTATAGATTTACATATATATATATACACTGGATTCACTGCACTTTATTTAATTTTTTTTTACATCTTAAACATTATACAAGTTTGGCATTCTTAAATATGACATAAGTGCTTATTACTAAGAGCTTTTTTTTTTGTCTCCTTTTGTGATGTCGTTCTTTACTTATAAAATTCTTAGTTAACTACAGAAATCCAACAGACGCCTGGCTCAAAGAGAGGGTTTGAAATCAGTAAGCCTAAAATAACACTTCAAGAAATCAGGATGCCATTTAGACCAAATTGTTTATATTACAGACTTAACATATTAACATAAAACATACGTATTTTAAGAAACAAAAAAATGAAAGAAAGCTCTGACATTTATTGAAAAATTAACATTTTTGCGCTCTTCTATAATATTAAAATAAGAAAAACTTAATGAAAACATGACACTTAAGTTAACTATAATTTCAAACCTCTACCCTTGAAGGGTGCAATGAATGATTAATTATGTTGCTTTCTACTCGAAGCTATTAATCTACTATAATAGATTTGATTACATCAAATTAAACTTGATAAAGGCATTTGTAAAGCGCGGCTGAAATTAAAAAAGGCGAGCTAAAATTCGTTCCTAAACCTAACTACGACTGAAACCGTTTTCGTCTTGATCAAGAGGAGAAGAAGGATTTGGAGGCTAAGAAAAGAAAACACAAATGGCGTTCTCAGGAAATACAAAAGAAGCTAAACAAAGTATATCAATGAGCTGAGAGAGAACTTATGAGGCATGCTTGTTCATAACCTGAATGGTACTAGATTTTTGAGACGTACTGTATCGTCCATACCTTATCAGCCTGAATCTTCCAGTTAGAATAAAAAAATAAAATAAAATAAAATTACAAATAAAATCCCATATCCGGACTGCTTATTGATTAAATATGTACAAAAAATTCGGTTTCATATATTTCGGAATCGCCATTTACATTACACTTATTAAACGGGTCACTTACTTTATTTTTTTTTTATAATATTTTTCACTTTAAATATATATTTATTTATATTATAGAACAGTCCTCCTGTTTTTAACTATGAAATTATTCTTCTTTTTTTTTCTTCTTCTTTTCGTTTTTATTGATTTTTTTTTTCAATCAGAAAAAAACTATCTGAGATCCTCTGCTTCTTCTGCTACGGTCGTTGGGACGATGCGTGCCATCACCATCATTAACACTGGCAACCACCGTTCGGGGGCGCTGGGTTCTCAGTGAGGCGCGTTCCTTTGGAGGCATTAACGAGATTCGGATCGGAGTCAAGGCTCTCGGACATCTTGTCGCAGATGATATCGACGAGCCGCTCGAATACCGCCTTTACGTTGACGTTCTCCTTGGCCGACGTCTCGAAGAACTCGAGGCCGAGCTGTTCGGCCAGTTGCTTCCCTCGTTCGGTAGAGATGACCCGCTCGTCCTCCATGTCGCATTTGTTGCCTACGAGGATTACCTGAGCATTGTCCCACGAGTACGTCTTAATTTGAGTGCACCTGTAAAGAACAAAAGAGTAAAGAACTTTTAGTAAATACTGATACCAGAAACTAAGCTCTAGAACAAGATTTCTCAACCAATGGTACTTGAAAGAAGACAGTGTTACTTTAATAACAACTGGAAAGTCGTTTTTGTTTTTTGAAATTCTGAAAAATAACAAAAGACAAATTTCTATATCTAAAGGTAAATTATTACAAGTTGTACTAAGATTACAAATTAATGGATGGTACAGAAAATTTTGAATTTAGTTTTTTGTGGTAAAGGTTGAGAACTCTGCTCTAGAATACATATAAATGCTCTAGAAAACTCTAGAAAACCCGATGTAATTGAGACCAGGGTTGGTTCGGATAATGAAACATACAAGAAAATACCAAGTTTAATTGAAAGAAAGTACGATTAAGCTTCTGAATAAAAACAATGCTTTTTCAGTTTCCCAAAACAGAAATGAAGCAAAAGAAAAACCAACAAAAAAAAAGCAATAAGTCTATTGATATAATAACTGGACAAATAAATATAATAATTTCAGTAAATGATAAAACCCAATTTTATAATTGCAGAAATGTAAAGAAGAAATACAATGTATTGCAATGAAATACAGACAGTAATACGAAAGAAAGAAATAATATAAAATAAATAATAGAAAAAAAGTATAAATTTAATTTACTTAAATTCTTTATTTAATTTTAAAAGCTTTGCTTAATTATTAAAAAAAATATATTTTGATGATCAAATGTAGAAAGATTCCAATGGCAATAGCCCGCAAGATATTAGCAAATTGTTCGTAATGGAAAGTACTATACAAGAAAAAAATGTTTTAACCAATCTAAGGAAATTTTCTGGAAAGGAACTTTGAGACAAAGCAATTTAACTTAAGAGATTACTATATTATTATTTTAATACTGCTTCAGTAACTATTTTCTTTCGATGGCAAAATTATGAAAATAACTTGAATATACTGTATTCACTATAGTCTTCTCGATTTCGCCAAACATTTTTGGGTTTCGAAGAATTTTTGGAAACATTTTAGTATAACAAACTATATTTCAATACCAATATTATTATTTAGAACATAAATATAAAATAAGGAGAAGCTATATGTAAAGGGATAAAAAAAAGGCCTGCACATAAAATAAGCTTTCACGCCTTTGAGTTTATCATCCGAGGAAATCAGGACGGACCGTTTCGTCCTTTTTTGGGACTCATCAGCCCGATTCACCCTTTTCGATGATAAAACCAGAAAGACGTGAAAGAATATGGAGATCCCTACAATTGAACAGAAACTTTTTGAAATGCAATGTACATTTTCACATATTTTTTTAGAAAAGCGAATTTCACGAAATTAAACTTTTTGTCAAACTAGCTTTTTTCAAAAAAATAGTTGTCCCTGACATTAATGTTTGTAGAACAAAAGGAGAGGCAGTGTACGTTTAGTTCGTTACACGTGAACGTATTTTTAAGAGATGCTAATTCGACAAAAGCTTTTTTCGTTTTCCCTTTACTTTCAAATACATTTGTCGTATTTTTTTCGCTTTCTTGTTTTATCTCTTCCTTCCTTTTTGCTGAATAATCCTGAAGAACTTGTCGCAGTCACTATTGGCTTCTTTTCATAATTAAATTCCTTCAGGGAACCTTCGCAATCGTCTTTGGCAGATCAAATTTCTGTTTTGAATCCCCTTTAAGCAAAAAAAAAAAAAGATGGTTTTTGACAGCCTAAGTGTTTCATTCTTTATTCTTCTCTTATGTTTGTTTTTCTTGTTATCTGTCTCGTTTTCAGACAACGACAAGAAGGTGTCGTATTTACAGAATCATTCAAAAAGAAAAGTGGTTTTTCATTAATACTCACCACAATGAAAATACATATCACGAAACAAGTGAATTCGTTTGAAAAAAAATAAAATAAATAAAGAATTACGATAAAAAATAAGATAATTAGTTGTTTTTCTAAGAGATCCTTTGATCTGCATTCTTTGAAATTGATTACAGTGGCCTACAAATGAATATAAACTTGTGCGAAAGCATAAATGTAAGGACGGCCCTGAATAATAAAAAAAAATAAAAAAAATATAACAAGCACATTAATGAAAGGAAAAATAAAATAAAAAGTTAGGAAAGTTAGTAAAGCGTTAGAAGGGAAAAGAAGAAAAAAAATCCACGCGGACACTGAGACAAATGATTAAGAGAAGAAAAAAAACCACATTAGATACACAGATTCGAACTGACAGCAGTCAGCATGGGTCTGAGAACTTAGCTATCAAGCTGTAGCTGACAACTGAAAATGGCATGGTTGCATTTCTGACATTTTAAGCTAATAGCGGAAATCCAATGAAAACAATGATAAATATCTCGAACATGGGGGCGGGGGGGGGGCGTTGTCCCCTGAATAATACCCTATTCCAATGTTGTTTGGCCACTCAACGCGATGCTGAAATCCGTTTGTCGATCCTACCTTCCGTTCGGGAGTTGTTAGGGGTGGACAGACACGGTGTACCGATTTTAGTCGCTATCACAATAGCTCCCAAATGGGTCGCTAAAAATCCTAACATTATTTTGAGATTGGATATTTTTAATTTAGATTATTTCGCAATCTCTCTTCAGAAAAACAGAAATGCTTCATGTTATATCATCAGAGTGACATTAATCAGTGGTTCGCAACCTCAGGTAGCGACGCCAATTAGGGTCATTGACGGGGAGAGAACTCTGAAGTCGAATCGCGAAAAGATATGAAAAATGTCAAAAAAGGAAAACAAAAATAATAAGTAAAAATAAAGAATATTATAATCAAACTTTTTCTAATCAGTACAAAACTGGCATGTTTTACAATAGATTTTTTTTCTTAATATTTCATAATATCTTAAAAAATGGTGGAATATTTAGAAAATGACATTGTATATATTTTTGTTTGATTAGTGGCAGAATTACGTCATGATTTTTTTGATTTGTGTTAATTCATTTCTGTTAAATTTCAATTTTTTCCTGGATTGCGGATTACTCACCTTTACCGGCTTAGGGTCGAGCTCCAAAAAGGTTCGGAACTGCTGCCTTAAATCTTTAATTTTTATTACAGATATTTAATATACAAAAAAAAGTGCATAAACTGTGCATTTAGTGTACTTCCATTGTAAATGGCAAATTATCCTTTAATAATTATAAAAGGGAAAATCTGTAAGTTTCTTTGTTTGTCTGCCATTCAATCACGACTCATCGGATCTGAATGAAATTTTGCATGCAGGAAGTCATGGGGAAGGATATAGACTACTTTTCATCCTATTCCATCAAGTACTTCCTTGGCTAGTAACTGAGCTGTAGATTTGCAGGACAACAGTTTCTTTTGTTTTTACAAAATCTGTTTGGCAATTATAATACAAAAGAAAAATCTAATATATAATTTTAATGTTTTCATGATTTTTTTTAATGTTAAACATAACAAACACATAAATTAGATAAATATTAAATAATATCCCACGTTTCATCAAAATTTCTTAAAGCTGATGAAAATACAACTTATTTATTTATTTTCGTTCTCTTTCCCCTTTTCACCTCCTGTTACCCACCCCGAATTTTTTGAAGAAGATTACTAGCCAAACTATTTCCCGAGTACGGAAGATTTATTCCAAAACCGGATCCGGGAAATGTTGCCGACCGAGTGAAAGGCTATTATTTTTGAAGGAAGCTTCCCCTTCGATGAATGGCTTAAAGTGAGAGCAACCTTTCCACGCCTCAGAGCAGGATTAACTTCTTATCAATTTGGAACCGGATGATGTCCTAAAGGGGAAAACACAATGATTTCAAGGTTCAAGAGAACCATCTAGAAGAATAGACTAAACCGCAGACAAAACTCGTGTTGGATAACTTAGTTAAGATTTTAATCTTTTC
>JAFIDM010000004.1:49052499-49064814 GCA_023159025.1 Thereuonema tuberculata
GTTTCA
This sequence comes from Thereuonema tuberculata, assembly GCA_023159025.1. Taxonomy (NCBI): domain Eukaryota; kingdom Metazoa; phylum Arthropoda; class Chilopoda; order Scutigeromorpha; family Scutigeridae; genus Thereuonema; species Thereuonema tuberculata. The sequence continues at coordinate 49,052,506 of JAFIDM010000004.1, forward strand.
GCTCCTTTTTTTGCTAGTTTGTCCGCTAGCTCAATAACTTCAATCCCTTTGTATCCTGGTACCCATAGTAGGTTTACCCAATTATGTTCAGCAAGACTGTTAAGGGTTTGTTTACATTCCCATACTAGTTTAGAGTTAGTGTTGGGAGAATTCAGGGCTTTAAGAGCTGCCTGGCTATCTGTAAATATATAAATATTTCTATTTTTGTATTTATGTTTTGCATTTAAAAGAAAAACTTATCAAAATTGGTGAACTTTGTGTCGCCAATTTAATATTGAAGATGAAAGACAACAAGCACGCAAAACCGCATTTTTTTTACCAGACAAAAACTGTTACAGCTTGGCTGGGAAGTTCTGATTCATCCGCCGTATTCACCAGACATTGCACTTTTGGATTTTCATTGATTTCTGTCTTTACAAAATTCTCTTAATGGAAAAAATTCAATTCCCTGGAAGATTCCATAGATACCTGGAACATTTTTTTTTTTTTGCTCAAAAAGATAACAAGGTAGGGATAGCGATTAATAAACCAATCACAATGCTTCGCAACGTCTTCTGATATGTATAAGACAATATAATTGATATTGCCTTAATTTCCTTATTATTATAAATGGCGTCATTCCTTAATGGCGTCCTGGGGCAGGCAACAGGAAACCACCCCAGTATCTTTCCCCAGGCGTTTCTGGGACTTCCGTGCGAAGTCCATAGAATTGGACCTGTCTCCGGACAGAATACTATGGATGGATGGATTATAAATGGGATTGTTGCGAATGCAAAAGGCGCAATTGTTGCGATTATTGTGATTGTTGTAGAGCTGTATTAAAAATGGGATTGTTCGCATGCAAAAGAAGCAATTGTTGCGATTGTTGTGATTGTTGCTAATGATATTTTAATGATACTTGTCCACAGACAGACAAAACGGGAATATAAGTCTTCTGATCCTTACCAGAAGACTAAAAAGGTTTGGAAGATGAAATTATGAATGAAGTTGCCCGAAAGATGGTAGTGGAACAAACCGTTGAAGATGTTGTTCAATAAAAGTATTGGTGAAAATGAAAAATCTGTCTTTTATTTTTAAAACAGAACGAATTTTTGGCCAACACAATATTTAGGGGACAATAAAGTTCCCTTAACATTTAACTTAAATATGTAAAACATGTAAAGATGTCAAATAAAATGAAATATATGTTAATATAATGTTAAAACATTTTCATAAAATCTTCCTCTCTCTTTTAATTCAAATTTAATTATTATAAGTAATTCAGATTTACTTTAACCCAATATTCTATGGTGATTATGGAAACCTTAAATTTAAGTACAAACTTTCTTTGACATCATTTCTGGCTAATACACGTCATTCAGTTCAATGAAAGATCGCAAATGGAGACAACAAAGAAATCGCGGTGCTCTTTGCTGTTATATGATGCTGACTCACTATTATTACAAAGTCCGTCTCGTGAATCGCGTTACAAAGAACGAGACAAGAAGCAAGAGGAACTGGAGTTCCTCTCAGGTTTCTATGGTCCTTTGTTAGGTGGCAAACAGTGACAATGACGTATGCTTTTATTCACTTAGGCCACTATAACAACGAATATTGTAGGTAAACTTCATTGTTACGATGATCTAATTGAATGGAGTCAGCCTCAGTGTTAATGTACGCTATCAAATAATGTCCAAGAAATCTACGACAGCTGTTTAATGTTCATATAATATTGATAAATAACGGATAGATGACTTTTGTTGTTATTATTCCCAGTATTGTAACTTATTTATCAAATGTTGTAGTTACATTAAAAGGCACAAATGAAGGGTAGGAAAAATTCCATGCCATATCGTATATCATCTCGATAACAATCGACTTATTTTTATGCATTATATACAGTTAGGTTCCGATATATGACCATTCGCACTTACAACGTAGGCCCTGTTGTTAAATGTTATTGTTTACAGTTTCTCTTTACAACGAGAATATATCACACTGTATGATAGTTTGCTATCAAGAAAAGATTCGCTTCATCTCCAACCCAATCTTATAGATTGGTTTTTGTTTTTTTGTCTCGGCTATCTCTTGTGTGCGTTTTCATTGCACTAGATTTTCCTGCAGTGTATAGTATCGATACTGTAAAAACAATACTTTCTGTCTGTACAGTGATTATTTAAAATGTATTTTAAACATTGCCCTTCATTTTTCCAAATAATTAAGTTGACAATTGTTTGGACATATGTGTGGCTTCTGTATTATGTATTGTATATGACAAACTATACATTGTATTGTGTACGATTTTCAACTTAGACGCGTTCGTCGAAACATAACCAAGTTGTAAATCCAGACTACATATATATACTTTTCGACTACTTTATATACAATTTTCTAATAGCTTCTGCTATCCTGTAATCTAATTTCACCTCTTATAACAGTAACAAACCATCAAGAATTAAGATTTGTTTATTATTGATTAATATCTTAATTAAAGGATCATTTTAATTTAAATTAAATGATCCATTAAATTTTAGATTTCTTACAAATTTACCTAACAATATCATAGTGACGGGATAGAAACATAAACAGCATTAAAAATCAAGAAAGGAGTGGAAACTTAACATTAAATTAATAGCAGCAATGCATCAATAATTTTCAATATCAAACCACATTGCTTACTAGTGCCACGAAATAACAAAAAGCTACATAACATCACGCAAACATGAGAATGACGTCACTATTTTAAAGATCGATCAAAAACTCTCTAACGCTATCAAATAAATCTTTGTCTAGATGTGATTAAAGTATTGAAGTCTGGATAAAGAATTTCAAATTCATAACATGGAAATAAATTCGAAACCTTAAGACCAATACCTAAATGCTAACAGAGGTGAATGCAGCTATCAACTTGCCATTATGAAAGTAAGGCTTATCATGTAAGTCAGTCTATGTATGTGTTTTTTCTCATAATAACTTTGAAACTCTGGACGGATCTTAAATACGTGAATATATTTACAAACTAGAAGGACTAGAGAAAATTAACTTTTTACATTTGAAATCTGTTTCAGGTCGGTCCTTGTACAGAAATAAGCACTCGAAGGTGATAAGAATCCCCCTAGCAATATATAAGAGATGAAACATTGGTTCTATCGATATCTTATGCAATGATTATTAATCCTCCTTTCAGCCCTCGTAATACAGCGGGAGCTTTGTTGAAATTCAAATATCCCGGCTTTAATTATGCCTTTTTTAGGAAAAAGAGTTGATAGCTATTCCCCCTAAAAGATCTGAATTCGGTTATGTTTAGTGAGTTTTTATTATTTGAATTCAGAACGTATCATTATTTAAAATAAACTGTTATTTTATTAAATTATTTGTATTATTTGTATTATTCAACTTAGACGCGTTCGTCGAAACATAACCAAGTTGTAAATCCAGACTACATATATATACTTTTCGACTACTTTATATTTATTATTTTTTGTATTATTTTTCAAGACTAAAGTAAATAACAATAAGTAAAAAAAAAAAAAAAAAATCAGCAAGATTTGAGGAAAGTAGGCTTCAAGTTCTTGCAAGATTTTTTATTTGATTTTTTATCGAAACCTAAGAAATTGTAAGTGAATTGCTTCAGGATTTTGAGACCTATTAATTATGAACTACATTCAGTGAGAAATGCTTTTAAGCTAACCTTAACATAGGGCTAACAGAACAGATTTTACGGCATGAACTAAAGGGAGGAGTAGAAGGGAGCCCAATGCAGTAATGTCTCAAACACGTCCTTTGTCTCCACCCTGATTGGTCTCTGGTGCCACCGTAATGAATCCCAAGACTAATAGAGAGTGACTTTCACGTTTACTAGTGGAAAGGAGGTTCCGGGTGACAGGCTACCACTCGCCTGATGGACACCACCTGCTTCACTCAATGCCTGTTAATCTCGTAGTAATTAACTTAAGGTTCGCGCTTCAAGTTCTTTTTTTTTAAAGTCCTTTACCTTTTAAAAACATGCATTCTTCATTTCAGGGTTTCCAAATAAGTTGTCTTTGAATTTAGGCTTTCAGGAAATTCACAAACAATGTATAAGTTCCATTAAAACCTTACCTGCACCTATAGTTAAAATGTTATATGTTTCCGAATTAGTTGTGGAAGACAATTTAGTAAACAACTTCAACTTTATAGCTTCTCCTATTTTAAACGATTCTTCATTAACTAAATGCTTACAAAACACACAAATGACCAAGTCAAAAATCCTGCAAGAAACTTTACAAAGGCATTATCCTCTTCTAATCGGTTTTACAGCTAATATCTGAATGACTGACGAGAATGTAATTCGAGATGAAGTACGCTGAATGAAAATAAAAAAATATCTTTAGTTATTATTATTATTATGCAAAGTTTTCTTTGCATCTCACAATTACTTTTTCGAATAAAGAAATTGCTATAATCTGTGTTGTTATTAAAGCACCTTTAAGCCAAAGCACTTTGTAATATATGTTTTGGAATGTAGTTTAGAACCTAGTTACAGCTGCATCAAATTCCTATTTGGTCAGTGATAATGTGATCCACAAGGACATTGATTATGTTTGTGCGTTTTATTTATCAAATAAGACATTACCAAAGATAAGCTGAGCTTCTTATAAAAGAAATCCTATTAAAAAATGATGCTTCTGATATCTTAAGTCATGTAAGAGATGGATCTTAAATGATGTAAGAGATTAATTACAAACAGACGATGGGGATTTTTGCCTAATTCTTTCACCTTCACAGCAACTATACAGCTCCCCTAATCACTTCGTCTTGGATTATATTGTTCGTATGTCAAACATGTTCTTTTTAGGTGACCGGACTGACCTCTCGACTCAATGATTCTATATATTTTTGCCTACCTACCAAGAAAAATGAGGAACATAAAAGTAGCTAGTCTGTGTGTTTATGTCTAACTAAGTAACTTTTTGAGCCGCTGATATCTTTTATATTTTAATCTAAATTAATAAAGGGCCTCTGTCGAAGAAATGCCAGAAAATTCAATCGAAACAACGGATTTCTAAGGATATCTTAACAAACGTATCCTGAAAACAAAAGGATATTAATCCACTAGTAAAAATTCTCTCAATATCTGTACGAGCTTTAATATGATTAAGATTAATCGGATTCAGACTACTTAAGTAAAAATAAAACGCAAGATTTTTAAGGAAAGTAGGTTTCAAGTTCTTTCAGCAGCTTGTTTTTGGTGTTTGCCAACATTGCTGTTTAAATGATCTCCATTTTCAGAATTAATATTACATTGAAATAAGAAATTCTGTTAAAAATAAAGTATTTAAGTATTAGAACGTAATATTTTAGTCATCTCTAAGCGTTCAATTTTACAGCAAGATCGAACTTAGATTATACGATTCGATGGATTAAATCCAGTTACGACTCCTTTGTTTTTCTTTGTCGTTGATGAAATTGAGTCTATACAGAAATAAAGTAGCTACATAGTAAATAACTCCTGACAAAAATGTATGTGTCAGGTGGGACAGACTATATTGTTGCTATTAACGAAAAGACGCCATTATCAGATTGGGTGCTGGCGCAGTCTATCACACTAAATCTGGCAACGAGATCCAGTCTCATAAAAACAGAGTAATAAAACATAAAGGCTGAACTTGTTTGAATACGGGTTTTTCCATAAAATTAAAGATCCCTTCAGGCTTAAATAAACTTCATAAAATTTTCAATCAATTTTCGCAATCTATCATCTCTCCAACTAAAGTCAAAAGTTTCAGTTGAAGTTAATTCAAATTCTTAATGAAAATCTCATAACTCTTGTTTTCTTAAGCTTACAGATGATTGTTACTCGATTTTTCTGAGATTTATTGGTCGCTCCTCAATGGAATTAGAAAGAATTCATTTGCATATAGTCTCCTGGATGTGGAATGACTTATTAACTTTTAAGTCAGGTTGTGGTATGAATAAATTTTCTAATAACTACATTGTAAGTACTTCTTACTGTAAGCTAATTTGATGTTTACTTTACCTTCAATTTTTTATTTAGTAAAGAAATATTTTTCTTATCAGAGTAATAAAGTTGTGATTTGTTTTATGTAGTAATTTTGGGAAAAAAATAACATTAGAATCTTATTTGTTTTTTTTAACTTTAAAGTTCTTCTTTTCATGGAATTTTTGTTATCCCATTAGTAATATATTTGAAAACTTGACAATCCTGGGAAAGGGATAAAATTGTAAAGTTGTTTCACTACAAGCTATGGAGGCCTTTTGGAGGTATAGGCTTACGGCGATTCTCAACCAAAGTGACTAGCTGAGGTGGGATGGTCAGCCCGACGTTCAGCCTCCTTTAACCTCCAGTAAGAAACCCGTACCGTTTTGACAGAAGGCTAAGTGAACCCTAGGTTCCGACTGGAGTAGAGACAACAATCGAATATACCCTGACGACCGCCGGGAACTGAACCCGTGCTCCTCCAGTTCTGCGCTATCAATCAAGGAGCTATAAGACCCACATGGGACAGAGGACATGTCAAAAATTATAATCAACAGTGAGTAACCATAAGGGCAGTCCAGAGGCAATGAATTTGTAAGTTATGTATTCAACAAATATATTTTCATTAGATCTCCCTTTAGCTAAACAAACAGCAATATAAAGGTTAGTAAAACTTGTAAATGATAATACTAACCATTACTAGAATTGTACATTAGTTCAAGTAATCGATCCTGCTGACTTTCCAGAATTGAATCATTCATGTACTTACATTGTATTCTTGTAGATTATTGAATTAAAAACATTGACTCCACTAGAAAGTTCAAAATTTAAGAATCTGAAGCATTCGATTTTTTTCTTTGCATCGGTAATTAAAATTTCATAGTCTACAACCATGAATTAGAGAAATTGATCTAAATAATTTCTAATCTTTAAATACTCTTCGCGTAATCAATGCATTAAAAGTTTCAGACGTCTTAAAGAGTCTTCATCTTAAATTGGAAAGGACTTCCAACATTTAACCAATTGTGCACATTCTTTAATCATTGTATCTTTGGTGATACCATGCACTACATATCTAGACAATTTGTAAATACGTTTTTAATATATTTATAAACAACAAATTTAACGTGAGGAACTAATATTAACATCACAATAAAAGACATACACGCACATAAATTGCGATGTTAATATTAGTTCCTCACGTTAAATTTGTTATTACACGTATTCTTTTTATATAATTTAATCCTTTACAAGCTGAGCGGCTGATAGTGGGATTAAATGGCTTCCCTTAAGACATGTCTTCCCTTATGAAATGAATTCTTAATTCATAAATTGTTGTCTTTTAATTTTGTTTATATGTTTCTTGAGATCACGGAGCTATTAGATACTGGGCGAATCCAGCTGATGATAATTAGGCAACCAGAAACAACTATCCTGGTTTCCCGGTATTCAAAATACTAAAAATAGCTCAGTGAATCCTTATTTATGTGCGTGTATCTCTTTTATTGTGAAATTAATATATTTGTTTTCAAACGTTTTATATGTTAGTATTTCTTATTCTCTTAATATCTGGATGTATGTACAATTCAAATTTTTCATAATACTTTCATTTGAAATACTAAGGAAAAAAAAAGAACTTTATATAATGTTTTCATGAGTTGCCCGGCCTTAGGGTCTGAGCTTAAGAAATGGATTACGTGAAAACATCAGAGGAAAAACAGGGTGGAGTGGAAGGGATTAACTATTGAACTTCTTGCTTCGAGGTTAACTTTTCAAAAGATCCTTTGATGTTTTATCTTGAATAATAGAACAACAAACTCAGAAACTTTCCCCAAAGAAATTATTCTTCGAAAAACAAATAATCTTTTTTTCTTTTCAAAAAGGCATTTTTTTAAAATTTAATTTGTTTTCAACAACCCATTCCAAACTCGAATATATTTTTATAACATGACTCTTCTCTGCAAGAATTCTCAGCTAGGTATAATTTAATCTTTTTGTCAAAGAATACCACTTTCACTATTAATCTTAAACATTTCCACATAAAAATAAATGTTAAAAACAATACATTTATTAACTAAGCAAATTTTCGAAGAGATAAAAACTTCGCTTCTTTCTCAATCATACAAATAATAACAAACGTTACGAAAACAAAATAAATTGAGGAAGACGTGACATTCACATTAACATGTTGTATCAACAATTACTTATAATACTTAATTATGTTAACATGCTAATTCTTCAAATTTCACTGTATTATTATTACAACTTGAAGATAAATTTATTAATCCCTTAGCCATCTCTAAGGGATGGCCAATCTTGTTTCCATTGAAAGCTGCCATTAGAGTTGTTCCTACAATTTGTCCGGTGTTGTTTTCCTGAATTCTACGGAACTTAAGCTTGCTGTTTCCGGAATCTTTTTGAAAAACAGTTTTTATTAATAATTGTTTACGATCGTAGTGTTAAGATAGTAAAGTGAAAGATGAAACACAATCACAAGGGATCAATTTATTTACCTCTACACCTTCATTTCTGTTAATATTCTTGTCTTTGGTATTTCTAATATATAAGCTTTCTATTATTTTCCTTATTTTATTGTCTTTTTTAATGCACAGAATTTTGACTTCATTATTAATACTGTGCGTTTTTTGTATTGTTCAGCAAATTCAGATTTATCTATTAATTTATTTTTTATACAATAACCATGTTTCAAAGCTCTTTCCTTTATATATTTATTTATTTTTGGAATATGGTTATAATTCTTTTATCTAATAATATTTTATGAATGTGAAACTTCCACTTTTTTTAATGTGAAACTTTATAAAAACGCAAGTCTTATGAAAACCTTAAATATTTTTATCATTTTTTGTTTGTTATTCTAATATCATTTATTATTATGGAGTGCTCAGAAGCCAATCAGTGTAAGTCATTTTTTTTTTTTAAATTGAAATTTTTTCTGTAAGTCATACTCTAATGTTTATACTTTCGGTTGACAATGTGCCCAAATCACTCCTCCAAGTGAATAGTTATGTTATCTTTCAATAAAAAATGTATTCTTAAAATTTACAAACGTTGTTATTTTTTGGTATATAATTTTAAAAAACCTATTTCATTTTTTGGTTTATTGACTTACACTGATTGGCTTCTGAACACTCCATTTAATTATCTAAATGATGTACCCATTATTATCTAATGATCTGTACATGATTATTTGTGTTGTTAACTTACAGTAATTTAATAGACTAAAATATATTATTCTTTTTGGCTCATAGCAACGTTATCACATCACATAGATTTTTTTAATGAGAAGAGTGACAAATTAATTAATATGTAAAAATGATATACGAATGTGTGTAAATGACGAGTTATGTACCTGAAGTAGGAAATTCTTTATTCAACTATTTTATTTATTCTTATTTAACATTATTATTATTATTTTATTAACTTTAATATCGCAGATCTGCTGTACTACGTAATAGAAATACCAGTAACTGCGTCCGTTATTCGACCATAACAGCCGGCCATTAGATATTGGTTTTGCTGCGGCCAAAGTTTACCACCAATACTGATGGAGCATTGAAGAACTAATGTAAACTGTCTTTTATTTCCAAATGAATTCAAGTAAGAATCAAATCTTGATCTTTATAATCTTAATGTTGAATGTAAATATGTTAATGGATTAAATAACATTTGACAACATTCAACACAAAGCCAATGTCTTTATCGATAATCATGCAACGCAATTCTCTTGTTTAAATCAGCGTCACATGGTGCGGGAAAGTATGCCCGCTACGGTCACTTACGTCCGTTACGTCCTGGTCAGCCGATCAGGATTTTTCAACCCTGTAAAACCTCGGACGTAAATGCGAATGAAAGTTGTCCGGAAAGACGTGAAGCAACGCATGAGTGCATATAGTTATTTAAAAATATGCTCATTTTGATAGTATATCGATTTACTTTTGTAATTTTAAAATGAATTTCTTTAATATATTATACATTAATTTTAACAGCTCATATATACAAGAATGTCATTAAAAGTCAGAAGTCCTTATGGTTGTCTTCTTACAGGTAGAATTCGAAACTGTTTTTTGAGTGCTTTCACGAAACATTTTGACAATTACACAAGTTATACCCTACATAAAAAAAAATATTACCCCAGAGAATACTATCAGAATTGACTGATAAATTTGTTTGAAAATGAAAAAAAAAATGTTTTATGTAAATCTTATTCCAATTGAAATTGTTTTTTGATTTTTTTTGTAACATTTGTTCTTTGTTAAGCTTGTAGAAATAGCATAAAAGATTGTGTTTCATCTATCACTTTACTATCTTAATAGTACGATCGTAAACAATTATTAAGAAAAACTGTTTTTCAAAAAGATTCCGGAAACAGCAAGCTTAAGTTCCGTAGAATTCATGAAAACAACACCGGACAAATTGTACGAACAACTCTAATGGCAGCTTTCAATGGAAACAAGATTGGCCAATTGCCATCGTTGAGATGTCTGCCTCCAGTTACACAAGAACGATCCAATTGGAAAAAAGAAAATACTCTGGCCAATCATTAGCGCTCTTCTTTTCCGCACGTCTATCTTTGTTTGAGCCTTAACAAACTAACAACTAAACTTGACATGCTCTAATCCAATTGAAAATAAGTACCAATTCTGTAACTGTTTTGAACATTGAAGGTCATGAGCAGTTACTTATTACAAAATACTGTTTAAATCGATTTCATTCCAAGAACGGTAATTACGTTTTTCCGTAAAAATTTGCCAAACATAAATTAGCAAAAAATGGCATTACTACTGATAATTTTTGTAAAAAAAAAACCAAGGTAATTAAGGCTTTTAGACAGTGTCAAAAGCAAAGCGGCTCCATAATATACACAATTGTATAAATAAAATAATTAAAAGCAAGAGCATATAAATGCAAGACCGTTCCTTTATGTTTTACAGGGAAGCTGTAACCTACGGGCCGTTAATGCAATGCTTAGTGCATCATTTGAATATGTTGAAGAATTTATGAAACAATACGTTTGTAAATATTAACAATGACATTCTTTTGGCAATTGTTAGTATTGTTATGTATGAAGCATCAGTATTATTACTGTGTTAATTATTATCATTATTACTAACACTGCTATGGAAAACGTTAATTTGGGGTGCAAAGGAGTGGTCCTACAGGTCTGATTTTTTTACGTGGTCACCTACTTTTTGATGCTGAACACAATGGTGAAGGTTTCATTCTAATATCTCTAACCGTTTGGCCGCTACAGAGTGTAACATACAGATAACACAAAAGCAACAGCGGTTCACTATCTTAACTGTAGCACGGGACCGCTAAAAACCCAGAATTTTTGTTATTGATGTTTATATTATTCATTATAATCTTTTTTTTATAAATTGAGTGGCAATTTGTTTTCATCATCATATCATTTGCCATTTTTAGAACTATTCCATATTCTTTTCTAGGCTAAAATGTAAAGCGGAATTCCTAGGTTCGATCTAAACTGGATTAACTTTCCTTAAAACATGTGGATGACAAAACAGTTCCACAAATCCTTTGATGGGGTCACATGTTGATTATAGGATGCATTTGAGATCTCTTGGACATTATTTCCTAGACTGAATGGAAAGGTTGACACAGAAGCTAATTAAAAGAAAAAACAATAATTCAGTAGTGGTTAAAAAAAAAAGTGACCAAACAGTCAATAAGAGAAAAACTTGTCTTTGCTGCGCATCCATCGCGGTAAGTGCATTTCCCAAAGGTTAATACTATTTGAAACTGCGTTTACAACTTTGAGGTCATGCCAGACTTCTAAGCCCTGCCCCCTAAAAACCCGTGAACAGATATCGACGTTTTTCTTACTTATTTGTAGTTAAACCAATGCCCTAAAAGCTCTAAAACGTTTGTGGCAAAAGCTCTAAAAACAGCTTGAGGATAAGGCTTTGAAGATAGGAAAACGTCAAAACAAGGAAAATTCTATCGACGCCATTTTGAAACGGGTTATCCGATTTGGTTGAAATACAATACCAGCCGAATCCTCAATGGTACCTAGCCCCATAAAAGTTTTAGCTCAAATCGTACATCCGTTATCCACGTCACAACTTTGATTATATATAACCTTTGTTTAGATAGGGTTGAATGCAATAATATATCTTTCCTTTGGAAAAGATACTGAAAACCGTATCCTATTGAACAATGACCAATTCATATGAAATTTAGTTGAAGGTTTCTATCATAGATTAATCTTTGAGATATTTTACGTGTGAAATCAAATATTTGATATAAAGAAATACTTACAAGCACACAAATGTTCAATTAAAAATTTTTGTATTTAAAATCTTAATAAA
>JAFIDM010000004.1:49064914-49144274 GCA_023159025.1 Thereuonema tuberculata
GATCTGTGAAGAAGTATTTATGGTTAATTTAATAAAGAAGTTTGCGATATTGTTAGGAAATTCTTTATTCAACTATTTTATTTATTCTTATTTAACATTATTATTATTATTTTATTAACTTTAATATCGCAGATCTGCTGTACTACGTAATAGAAATACCAGTAACTGCGTCCGTTATTCGACCATAACACGTTACGACCATAACAGCCGGCCATTAGATATTGGTTTTGCTGCGGCCAAAGTTTACCACCAATACTGATGGAGCATTGAAGAACTAATGTAAACTGTCTTTAATTTCCAAATGAATTCAAATAAGAGTCAAATCTTGATCTTTATAACCTTAACGTTGAATGTTAATATGTTAATGGATTAAATAACATTTGACAACATTACAGATCAACACAAATGTCTTTATCGATAATCATGCAGCGCAATCCTTTTGTTTAAATCAGCGTCACATGGTGCGGGAAAGTATGCCCGCTACAGTCACTTACGTCCGTTACGTCCCGATTAGCCGATCAGGATTTTTCAACCCTGTAGGACCTCGGACGTAAATGCGAATGAAAGTTGTCCGGAAAGACGTTAAGCGACGCATGACTGTATGTAGTTATTTAAAAATATGCTCACTTTGATAGTATATCGATTTACTTTTATAATTTTAAAATGAATTTCTTTAATATATTATACATTAATTTTAACAGCTCATATATAAGAATGTCATTAAAAGTCAGAAGTCCTTATGGTTGTCTTCTTACAGGTAGAATTCGAAACTGTTTTTTGAGTGCTTTCACGAAACATTTTGACAATTACACAAGTTATACCCTACATAAAAAAAAAATATTACCCCAGAGAATACTATCAGAATTGACTGATAAATTTGTTTGAAAATGAAAAAAAAATGTTTTATGTAAATCTTATTCCATTTGAAATTGTTTTTTGATTTTTTTTTAACATTTGTTCTTTGTTAAGCTTGTAGAAATGGCATAAAAGATTGTGTTTCATCTTTCACTTTACTATCTTAACACTACGATCGTAAACAATTATTAATAAAAACTGTTTTTCAAAAAGATTCCGGAAACAGCAAGCTTAAGTTCCGTAGAATTCAGGAAAACAACACCGGCCAAATTGTAGGAACAACTCTAATGGCAGCTTTCAATGGAAACAAGATTGGCCAATTGCCATCGTTGAGATGTCTGCCTCCAGTTACACAAGAACGATCCAATTGGATACAGAGTCATTAGCACTCTTCTTTTCCGCACGTCTATCTTTGTTTGAGCCTTAACAAACTAACAACTAAACATGACATGCTCTAATCCAATTGAAAATAAGTACCAATTCTATAAATGTTTTGAACATTGAAGGTCATGAAACAGTAGAAGTTACTTATTACAAAATACTGTTTTAATCGATTTCATTCCAAGAATGGTAATTACGTTTTTCCGTAAAAATTTGCCAAATATAAATTAGCAAAAAATGGTATTACTACTGATAATGTTTGTAAAAAAAAACAAAACAAGGTAATTAAGGCTTTTAGACAGAGTCAAAAGCAAAGCGGCCCCATAATATGCACAATTGTATAAACAAAATAATTACAAGCAAGAGCGTATAAATGCAAGACCGTTCCTTTATGTTTTACAGGGAAGCTGTAACCAACGGGCCGTTAATACAATGCTTAGTGCATCATTTGAGTATGTTGAAGAATTTATGAAACAATACGTTTGTAAATATTACCAATGACGTCTTTTTGGCAATTATTAGTATTGTTATGTATGAAGCATCAGTATTATTACTGTGTTAATTGTTATCATTAACTAACACTGCTATAGAAAACGTTAATTTGGGGTGTCACGGAGTGGTCCTACAGATCTGATTTTTTTGACGTATCACCTACTTTTTGACGCTGAACACAATGGTGAAGGTTTCATTCTAATATCTCTAACCGTTGGTAAGTGCATTTCCCAAAGGTTAAAAATATTTAGAACTGCGTTTACAACTTTGAGGTCATGCCAGACTTCTAAGCCCTGCCCTCTAAAAACCCTTGAACAGATATCGACGTTTTTCTTACTTATTTGTAGTTAAGCCAATGCCCTAAAAGCTCTAAAACGTTTGTGGCAAAAGCTCTAAAAACAGCTTGAGGAGAAGGCTTTGAAGATAGGAAAACGTCAAAAAAAGGACAATTCTATCGGCCGCCATTTTGAAACGGGGTTATCCGATTTGGTTGAAATACAATACCAGACGAATCCTTAATGGTACCTAGCCCAATAAAAGTTTTAGCTGAAATCGTAGGGCCGTTATGCACGTCACAACTTTGATTATATATAACCTTTGCTTAGATAGGGTTGAATGCAATAATATATTTTTCCTTATGAAAAGATACTGAAAACCGTATCCTATTGAACAATGATTAAATGACCAATTCATATGAAATTTAGTTGAAGGCTTCTATCACAGATTAAATAAACTAGTTCTTTCAATTTAACTTAAGTTATATAATAATGTAAAAATGCAATAATGTAGTTCAAAGGTGATACGACTGATACAACTCTTACTATCTAAGCAAAGTTCTAGTAATATTTTCTATGTAATAATGAATTCTCATCTCAATTTCTTTTCCCACGTTCAAGGTTCCCAGCTGCAAAAGAGGTATTTTATGGAAATAAGTGCAGTCATTCTCATTGGAAGCAGATGAGACTGAGGGTTTTGCTTCAGGATATGGAGAATTAACAAATTTGTTTTTCAGTGCACAATTTAGATATAAAAATGAAATATGCGAAGCTATAATGAAATTTATCAATGTTATAAAAATGAAATTCATCCTTTAGAAATTTAAATAAATTTAGCTAACGTTTTCAAGATTTTCATCAACAATTTTTTCCAATATAAACAGTCATTCTTGAGTTGTTACATAACATATCGGTAAAATATTTCCTAAAAAAAATCAATATACATATAATTTTAAATCTTTTAGAATTCTAAAAAAACGAAAGATAAAAAGTAAAGTTTCAACAAATATAATGATGCTGTGCTGGGAATTTTACCATCATAAATTTTAAATATTTGTTATTAATTCAATTCCTCAGTAAAATGAAGAAAATATTTTATTTTTCTGTATACAAATGTATTTTTATATACATTAAGTCACTATTAAGTAATGAATTTATTAGCTAAATCTGGACTAACTAAATTTACTAAATTATAAGAATTCACTAACTAAATTATAAAAGAAAACTCTTTTTGATAATCTTATCTTATCTTATCTTATAATATATAAAGCTGAAGAGTTTGTATGTTTGAACGCGCTAATCTCAGGAACTACCAGTCCGATTTAAAAAATTCTTTTTTCAATAGATAGCCCGTTTATTGAGGAAGGTTATAGGCTATATAAAATCACGCTACGACCAATATGAGCGGAGCAGTAAACATAAACGTCAACCAACGGGTCGGCTTGGCCACACGGCGAGAACCGAACATTACCGAGAAAGCCCGAATTTAACGCGGGTGACACAGCGGGGCATAGCTCGTCATTTATAAGGTAACTATATGCAAACTATATCATTCAAGTTTCTAGTATTATAATATTTATCTTCTTCTATTCTTCTTTTTATTTACAATATTTCGATCGTGCTATTGCCGATCTTCTTCGGGTATGTAAATCCGTTAAATTTGAAATTTACAATAGTAAGTTTACATTAATAAGTTTCACATTTAATATATATTACAACTTGTTTGTAAACAATACAATAATAATTTTTTCTATCGATTAAACAACATCTTCCAAAATAACATCAATACAACTTTATCTCCAATATTTCTTTCTTTTCAACAAAGAACTTTTTTCAAGGGCCGACCATTGCATAAGGAATGGGCTTAATCCAGATCCTTTGGTGGAAATTTTGTATGAGGTTAATACAAAACGGAAAGGTTAATGTTGGAATCTTATTTCGTCAATTGGTGTCGTTGCATACACAAGGATAGATCATTAAAAGTTAGAGAAATTTCTTATGGTATTTTCAGAAAATTCATGGACAATACTGTTAGATTGAAAAGTTGCTTAATTTGTAATAAGTCTGTTAAATGGTTTATTGTATATTCATTGTTTGTTTATTTCACTGTTTAACAGTGAATTCATTGTTTGAGTTTACGTTCATTTTAAATTGTTTTGTATAGTATCACGTTCATTTTAAATTGATTTATTGTTGGTTATTATTTGTATGAGAAAAGAAGGTTTTTCTTTTCTTTATGTTTGTATGTTTTTATGATTTTGTGAAGCCTTGGAAAAGTTCTGGTCAGTTTATGAATCTTCTTGTCGTCCAATATCAGAGTGATATGTTCCATACTACTTTCACTATAATCAAACTATGTCTGGCAAATAAAGACTTTAAATCTCTTTAAAGCATCCGTGTGCTTTCAGTAAAAACTACTATTTACATGAAGTAAATAGTGTATAGTAGTATTCGAAGAGCATTTCACATCCTGAATTGTTGTTTTTGTTGTTTCTATATTAATCTCACCAGCAAAGACTGTTTGATCTTCATTATTCAAATATTTTTCTTTTGACCTGATTATTCAATGCAAATTTCTTCAAGGTTTGTTATTGTTACACTGTTTTCATAGGACAAGAGCTTTGCTGCGCCAGGAACAAGTTATATCAAGAACAAAATCGAGAAACGTGATTAAATTTACAGAGATGATTCTTTTAATACTCTTCTAGCAATCCCTAGTCAATCTCACAGATAGAGGAAAGGAAAAACAAAAATCCAAACCTAATCACATATCAGAACCTAAAGCATTTGAGGCAAGGAGAACTGGTAAGTCAGCAACCAGATCCTTCGACATTGATTGTGCTGGTATAGATGATAAAAGAAATAGATTCATTTCAAATCAAAAACGAATAAAACTAACATAGAAGATCAAGAATTCTTTTATTTTTTTGTGTTTATTTGAATTGACGACCCATTTTTTTTATCATTATTTAAAGTTATATTTGCAATCGCAGAGAAAACCAATTCGTCTTATAAAGAGAGCATCATAAATTTCTTTCCTCTTCCGTATTACGAATTTTAGGCTAAAATCTGTTTCTTTTTTTAGACAACCGATCGAACTGTAGCTGTTATACGAGATTCGCTGCAAGAAGATTGGTCAACCTCAAAAAGTAATTTCTTCAGGAAAATCACTGCAATTTTAAAGTACACATACACAGTCCAAAAACTCATTTCCAGAAAAAGCAAAAAAGAAATGTTTGAAAGAAATCTCAATGCCCAGCCTTCTTTTATATAAAACGGATGAAAAAATGCTAGTCGTCATTTCTTCTCAAAAGTAGAAATCAATTGCTGTTTCAACGAAGGTAGGGGTTAGGATTTTAAGGGATTCGATTGATTCTCTTTTTCTGTCTTACGAATATAAGTAATCATAATTTTTGCAAGAAAAATTCAGTAATTAATTCGTTCATTGAGTTCTGAGCAATTAAATTCATTAAGTTTCAGTTGTTCAATCTTTCTGAATGGTTGATATTATCTGTAAGCCTTGATTTAAAGATGATTTCTGTACATTACAATATTAAGGAAAATTATAACTGAGAGAGCAAGCTGGTTGAACAGCTGACCATATCCTCACTTTGCATTTTCTCAAACTTAGGCAAGCCACAAACATTAGGTATTCTGGACGTACGACTTGCACCACTTTTGAAATTTTGAATCGTTATCTACACCAAAGTATGCCAGTCATCACAAGATTCCCGTCGGGCAACAAGTTTTAACCCCAGAGGAAAAAAAAAAACAATTACATATTTATATAAAAATAAATTCATTTATTTACGACTTTAATTTTCGAAATGGGACGTAACGATTCTCAAGGAACTTGAAGGTACTTTCTTAACTTTCTGCTTTTTTAATGCTTATTTTTTTTTTAAGTTTTCTAAACTTTCGCTTTGTTTTTATTTAATGTATATGTACTTAATATAGACAATAGAGATTTTTCTATTTTCTGGAAGAAAATAATTAAATCTGCGAATACGTATTTTAAGTAGTCTAAACCTAATCAATTTTAATCATATTAAAACTCGTGCAGATATTACTAGGATTACTAAAGGATTAATGTGCTTTGTTTAAGACATCAATACAAATCCACTATTTCGGTTCTAATGGTTTTTGACAGGGATTTTTGTAACTTTCTCGCTTTATCTTCTCGGCAAGAACCCACACAATTTAAAATATAAAAATGATCTTTGTTCTTAAATGAGTATGCTAAGTTTCATGAAGAGTCATCCAGCAGTTCAAAAGTTATGATGTCCAGACTGACTGATTTATTAAACCTCATTTTCCTAAGAAATACGTTGCCAAATAGCTTTATTATTAAGGTTTTGGATGTAGTCACATTGAAAAAAAGACTATAACAGAAAACTTTATATTTTTTAAGAAGAATAATTTTAAACAACAATAAGTCAGACCAAATTGTTTACCAAGTGACATCATGGAACAGCTATTTCATTCTCTTTGGCGATCATCAGCCAGACCCAGTCACCAGTAAACAACGAGATCCACTGCGATTCCGAAGGATAATTTTAATTCTTTATAATTCTTAGTATGTCTAATTCTGCAAGTAATCATCGTAATAACGTTTTAATTTTATTTTTAAGAAGTTATAGAAGTTATAAATAAAATTAAAAACAAACTCATTGAAAAGTATTTAATTAATTTATGTTTGTGTTCTAAACTATTCTTGAAATTTATATGCATAGAATATTCTTTAGAAACTTAATTTGTTTTTTAGATGCATTAAACACGCTTCTAAAGTATAATACGTAGTTTGACTAATAACAATGAATAAGAAGAATTTAAAGTCCAATAACAGTGAACCCCGTAATTTTTAGTTTTAAGAGAATAAATTAAGTGAAATCCAAAATTTCCTAATTGGATAAGATAATAATGTCTTTCTAATATCGTTAACTATATATGTGTATATGTAAATTACTGTAGGTTTCTGTAAATCTGCATTTGATACCAGGTAATTAAGTACAAACAAGAATTCTTAACTGGTAAAATAAATTCATTTGAAGCGAGATTAAAGTGACGAGAAGAAATCCGTCCCATAATTCCAAAGTGCAGCTTTTGTAAATGATGAACGACTTGGTGCCAAGAGTAAACGATCCTTTGTTCTCATTAGTGGGATTGGAATCTATAATGAACTGAACAACAGGATATCGTCCAAATATAAAACTAATTTAACCATTTCGTTACAACCTCAGCAAATTGGACATCAATTTAACAGGAATGTCAAGATTTCCTGATATTATCTGTGAATGGAATGAAAATAGAAAAATCTGTAAATATACATTGATGCCGACAAACTTTAATCATACATACTTTACAGACTTGTCGTAGTTCAAATTCTTATATTTTAAAATCACAGTTCGCGATTCTTAACATTTTTATTACCAGACCCTCTTTAAATGCCTTTGGTTGTCGCGGAACCCCAAGACTTAATTTAAGATTGAAAACCCTAAAGTGCATCAAGTATTTATTTAAATTCTTCTTCTTTCTATTTTAACTATAAAGGCTCTTAATATTTATTCAAGATTTCGCGGACCCCCTGTGAAAACATAGACACCCGGGCATCCGCAGACCATAGGTTAATAACCGCTGTTCCAGAATACAGTGCAGCTTGAAAATATGGATATTGAATTTTTTGTTTTGAAAATTACAGCATTATTTTTAATTTAAATGATAGTTCTCACTCATCATCCCAATGGCGAAAAGATTAACAAAAAGAACTTTATTTTTATATTTTTCAATTACAATGTCGTTGTTCTATTCTCAAGATAAATGTTTCAGAATTGTTGTCCTTCTTTATATTTATCCCAAAGTACAGTGTGAAATCTAAGTCAATAGTGTCGTTAAGGCAATGATTATATTAGTCTTGTTTTATAACGAACCATAAAATTTTCTTTGTAAATATTCATTTCGCTTAGTTAAGAAATAATGCAGTGAAGTTCAATTGAAAACATTTTAGCGAATTTAGTTTGTAGAATCGTAATTTTATGCACAAATCAGAATTCTTACAATCTAAATGAATAGCAAACTTATATTGGAATGTAAAAAAAGACCAAGGTAACGTTTCTTAATGACAACTAACCTTCGATAGTTGCAGTATTGAATTTTATCATACAATATTACATTTTAGAAAATTACAGAATACAGTATAAGGATAAAATTAATCCTACATGTGAGAGGTATATCGCTAGCTCTAGTCGAGTCAGCTTGTCTCGTTTCGACTGCCAACAGTAAATAGCAGCAGATGCGATTAAAAAGATATCTTTTTAATCTTGCTGACGATGGAGGACTTGACGCCTCCGAAACTGTCCAAGGACCCCCTTTTAATTATGTAATGTATGTTTTTATTATTATTTCGTAAATATATAACTTAAAATGTTTTTCAGTGTGTTTATTAAGTATTTCTTTCAATTCTTAGTTTTACCACACACGTTAAATACACCAATCTGTATTTTACAGAGTTAAGGAAGTGTTAGGGTCTGTTTCCGAAAAACAAAAACAATTCGGAAAAAGAAAAATCCCGACCTCCACCGAGGATCGAATCAGCTTTATTGGTGAACATGCCCATTCCAAAATTTGAAATTGAAACTTTCAATTCTAGATAATAATTAAATAATCCTAGCTATTATAATAGTTTTTCAGTAAAACATGAAAAATATAATTATAACGTACATGACATAGATATTTATATATAGAGGGTATACTTGATATTGATAGCTAATATTATAAAATGTCCTGTGGATTTTAAAAACTTTTCAACAGAATTTTGAACTGGTACATTCGTTGGAGCCAAGATTAAACGAATGGTGAAAATCCTTCCCATAATTCCACAGGGCAGCTTTTGTCAATGATGAACTGACTTAGTGCCAAAGGACAAAAGATGTTTTGTTTCATTAGTGCTATTAAGTCTTGCAGTGAACAGAAACAACATGATACAAACGCAATTTAACTGCGTCGTTTCGTACTTAGCACTGCCTGTATTTTAAAGAATAAAATGCGCTTACAAAATAAGCTAAAGGCTAAGATGAATTTAGGATAAAATTCAGCTTTAGGATATTACGCTTATCTTAAATGTTTAATAACTAAGTTACAAAATTCAGATCTGAGAAATGGAACTGAATGAATGATAATCTTTTTTTTTAACCTTAAAGCTTTAGCCGTTTTGGCTTGTTTGTTGTTTTTTGTTAGGGGGCAGGGGTTAAAAATGCACTGAATGACAATTTGACCGTTTGAGATATTTTCATAAAATATTAAACAAAATGACCGCAGGATAAATGAAAATCAGTGTTGGATTTAGAAGTTATGGGGATAAGTTTTGCGAGACTTACAAGGGAAGAATTTCAAATAAATCTATTGGAATATACAACTGATCTCGTATATAAAAAAATACTGTTGCAACAAAAGGAAAATTCTACATTCAAATTCAATAGTCAACAAAATTCTACTTTTGAGTTATTATAAATGCCGACTGTAAGCTCTATAATTTTTTACTTGCTTTAGTTTTCCGCATTAGTTAGTTTACTTGGCTAAATCGGATTAACTGTAATCCCATTTAACCCCGTGCAAATTAATGTTTTTCTATGGAAATTTTTGTCGCCTACGCGCGCTAATTTCTCGATCATTTGGAAAAGATTTCAAATATAAAACCGTCTCTAAACCTTAAATATGTATATCAAGTTTAAAGAAGATCGTCCAGCGATTCAACAGTTATTATGGGAGATATTCACACCACACATACAGGACTAGTTGATGAACCTCAATATCTTAGCAAAGTAAGCACAAAAAACATAACAACATCATAACCGCTGAGTTTTTCACAAAATCAGCATATGATTTTGAACCAAAAAAGGTGGCTATCTCTTTCAGAACGGCAGGAAGGACTTCGGACAAAATATCAATATAATTTGGATGCAACCAAGGACGGGAAGGAAGGAGCATTTTTTTTCTTTCCAAGACTATGCAGAAAAGATATCGATAGCAACGTTAAAGTAGATATTGCCTCTTTTGATATTTCGTTTTTTGTTTGGGAAAGATGAAATAGGCTTATTTATTCGTTTCTTTATAACTTCAATAAAACATGATTGCTTTGAATATCCGTGCTTTCTAATATCTTGGAAAAATCATCAACTGACTGTACACATGATACTATGTTCAAGGTTAGCGATGTTAAAAATTTAATATTTTCATATTATAATTATGAGTTTTCTTAGAATTTTTACGTATTATTTCACGTAATACATTTAACGTATTTTCACGTACTTGTAATACATTTACTGAAATAATTTAATAGATGACAATTAATTTTAAGCAACTATCTTTTAGAATCTTTAAAAATTAGTTAGTTAACTACATTTATTAATGATTTAAATAAGATATTCGAACCTGCTAGTAATCCTTGCTGATTCTTTCATAAGATTTTTAGTTTGATATTAAGGTAAGACTGATAAAAAGATGCATTATCAAGACAAAATAGTTGAAAACTGATTGATGAAAAATTTCTTCCACGAGTTTAGAAATTAGAGAGTACACTGACATACAGTAATAGTCTATGTTACAATCACAACATCTGTGAAAGAAGACGCAAGTTATTTTCTTCTTAACAGAGTACAAACCATTATTTAGTATCATTTAATGATATAAGGCACCTTAGAAAATATATTTTTAGTATGAAGGAATTAAGTTGTTTTTGAATAAGAAAGAGCTGAGTTTGTTTCACAAATATTAGAAGTCGTAATCTAGCTCCTCGTGATTTCTGCTTAATTTTAGTCTTCTGATGCAAGTATCAGAAGACTTATAATACCGTTTTGACGACAAGTATCATTAAAATCTCATTAAAATCTCATTAAATTATCATTAATCACAGCAATCGCAACAATTGCGTCTGTTGTATGCGCAACAATCACATTTATAATGCAGCTGTAAAACAATCACAATAATCACAATAATCGCAACAATTGCGCCTTTTGCATTAGCAACAAGCACATTTTCATATTTTTCATAGACGTATCAGAAGACGTTGCGAAGCATTGTGATTGGTTATCGCTATTCCTACCTTGTTTATTATTTAAATAACAGAAATAAGATTTGATAGCTTGTATTTCTGGGGCACAAAATTTACTTAATCGTTTCTACGAGTAACATTCTTGAAATCTAAGCTATGGTTTAAAAAACTGAAAAAAAATTGAAACGGTTCAGTTTGGCAAAAAATAAAATAAGCATTAAAAACAAACTGAAGTCTTAAGTAATGATATTTAGATAACAGAACTTTAAATCTATCTTAAGTTTTAGTGATTGCTTAAATCCATAGATCATCCTACATTTGTGGAAGATACTCAGAGTAATGAAATATCAATGTTAGGTAGAATAACATAAGCAACTGCAAACGATAACAGAAATAAAATTTATCAAACTAGACAAGAAAAATAGATAAGAATGTTATCTTTCAGCAACAAAGATCATCCCTTTGATAAAAATGCCTTCGTAAAAAGCAATGACAGTCTAAGCAAATAAACGAGCAAAGATATTAACATTTTTTGGAGTTCAGTTAGAAGAGAGTGACTTAAATTTCACTTATATAATCTACCTTTATGTTTCCTGAAGTAACTTTATGAAACTACAAGTGATAAGTACAGTAGTAGTTTAAAGAATGGTTAACAAGACTTGAAATTAGAACGAGGGCAGAACTACTACATGAAATTTTCATTGCAAAAACTTTCAGAATTTTACAGAAAAAATATTATTTTCCTGTTTTTGATGCTTTTATCAAACTAGAAAGTATAAATTCATAACAGAAAGTAAACCTGAAATAAATGTAATGAAATTTTCTAGAAATAAATGTAATGTTTAGCATTTATTTTCTGGTATAGGGGAAGATGATTAATAGTACACATTACAGTAGAAAAGATTTGAAGAAGAAATATGGAGTGTTTATTTAGAAAGTAAACCTTTTGTAATTTTTCATTGCACTTGATGGATAAATCATCTTGAAATTTAGTATAAATAGTATAAAGTATATTCTATTAGAGTATATAGAGTATGTAAACTCTATACTAAATATATTTAGTTTACAGACGATGTAATTTATGTGAAATCTTTATTTGTTAAGTGGGTTCTTATGGAGAAATTACTGCTAGTAGACCATAAAGCATTGGAATCTAAACAGTGGATTTCCACCATACTTCTATTAATATTTCTTGATATACTAAATTGCTAAATTAATAAGAATGTTATTCCTTTTAGCTAAACCATTAATTAGAGCATGGTTTGATTTTGATTAAAAGTTAAACTTATTGGGTGAAATTTCATGTAAGTAATGTGCATTTAATTAGGACTTTTTTTTTTCAGAAAAAGAAAAATGTGTGAACTGAGTATTATTTTTGTATTCTACAGTGATTATAATTTGAAAATAAATCCAGACGTTCCCTGACTTACGTAGGTTCCATAAAACCTTACTTAGGTCAAAACATATATATGTAGGAACATATCTACACTAATGTCTTTGTGACAAATGTCTAATGTCTAATTTCCAACAATAAAATTAGAAATATTCGTAGCATAAACATTAAAATTTTTACGAAATGGCTCCTTTTGCTGTTCCATCAATTCCATGCTTTTTGTGTTAATAATAAATTTGCACAAACACTAGCACAAAGCAATTTTTAAATTCTACGGACTTCTATGTAATTCCGAATCAATGTAAGTCGGGGACATTCTATAAATGCATTCGTTTTCATGTTTTCAAGACTTAAAAAGAATTCTTAATAAAAACACATTTTAAGGAAAGTATTGTCAACTTCTTGTTTTTACTTGAAATTATAAACATCGATGTTGAAGAAAGCCCTTTTGAGGACTTACAGTTCAATCTTCCGTTTTCTAAGTTCACCTTTTCAACAACACAATCGTGGTTCCTTTTACATCAACAACGGTGGAATCAGAACCCTGTTCAGTCATCTAAACACCATGAATAATAATCACCTTAATACATGAAATCAAAGGCTTTTATTTGCATAACAGTCTACTGCGGAATTAGCTCTCTATACGAACGACAAGAAGTCACAACCTTCGGCATTTGCGAGAACTTCTTCCATCAGACGAGGCCAATCTTTGGAATCCTACTTTCGAATTCATTTCCTTCTCACCTGTGAGTTTAATCTGAGATCGTTGAATATTTGATTCCAATATTCGGAATTCACGAGATTAAATTCTCCAAATAAGGTGAACCATAAAGGAGTTTAAGACCCGCTTAACGACGCTTGACTAAGTGGCTGCAAACGTTTCAGAAATCCCATTATTTCGACCAGAGTAGCGTTACTTCGTTTCTCAGACTCAAAATCCCATCAAAATTCCATTATCACAGAAACCAACATTTTTGGCTGCAAAACTGCAAAAACCTAAAAAAATGTCCATTCCTTATCAAATCCTTGTGTAGCTTAAAACACAAGCCAAATTAAATAATAATAACAAAACGTTCTCAAAACGAACTTCAAGTCTAATTTTCTTAAAATGCCTTTATTATTATTATTTTTTAAAGTTGAAAACGAAAAATAGAAAAGCTTACAATTATTTTTGACATTGTATCTGTGGAATGTAAACAACAGAATTTCGAGTTTCTGAAAAAAAATAACTAAATCCGTATTACGAAGTTACGTGTCTAAATCGATTAAATTTAATCCATGTGGAAAGTAATGGATTAGCTAAAAAAGTTACAACTAATTGTTTAAAACATGCATTGCTGAGGTTCGAATGGCAATTTTTGTCGTCTTTTCGCGCTAAGTTTTCCAAAGTTCTACTCGAGGTAGATTTCAAATATAAAAGTAAGATTATCTCTGGTCCTTAAATATGCATAGTAAATTTCAAGAAGTTCCATCCAACGGTTCAAAGGTTACTAGCGAGCCACACATACACACACAACACATCGAAAAGTAGACTAATAGACACTATATAGATACAGTAGAACTCCATTTATCCGGATTAATTGGGGATTGGCATGATCAGGATATGCGCAAACTCACTCTAGTACCATGTCATTGTGAAGCTGCATATATTAAAAAAAATATAAGTTACAAATAATTAAACACAAAAAGTATTTTTTTTAACCCTTAACTGTAGTCGTGGTCCAGTGGACCCACATTCACTTTTCAAACGCATTTAGGAGTCTTCGCGGGCACCGTAACTCACCCCCGCTCCGAGGTATCTTTCAACATTCGACCCAAGCGCGTTTAGCGGGGAGGACATGTTTCGTTCGCTGTTCCAAAGGTTAATAACGGTATACGCATGGATCCCATGGACCCACAACTATAGATAAGCAATTATTTTTACGAACCAGAAAATGAAAAGAACCTAAAATTAGAAATAAATAAATGAAAGAGATACTCATTCTGTTCACCCGGCAAAAGAACAAAGACTGTACATTTGTGTGCTAAGTGTAAGCTATCTATATTGTTCAAAACAAGTATGCAATTCTTATTTTTAATTTGGCTCATTTGGACCAGTGTCAGTTTTTTTTTTTATAAATAAATATATATTTTTTTATTTTATGCTGTTAAATGACGTACTTTTAAGTTGAAGAAGAAACAAAACTTAATTAGACTTATTTAATATTTTTTTCTTTTTGTTTTTGTTCACATGTTTTCAGATTTATTGAATTACGACTAATATATATGTAAGAGCAAATTAAAGATGAAAATCTATGTTTCCGTAGATGATTAAGTTAATTGTTACGTTTATTAATGTTTAAATAGCAATTAAAAAAAATGCTTTTAAAATATACCATACTTTCGTTTTTATTGCTAATTTAAAAATCTACGGGTCCAATGGACCCACGACTATAGAAGCGTTAGTAATTTTCACGACTACAGTTAAGGGTTAAAGAAAAAAAGATGCAAATACGTCCCTGTAATTAAAAAGTAAAAAGTATTTTTTAAAATTTCTGAAATTTTTGTAATTTTTTTTTCTGATAATCGATACGGATATTTGGCGTTCGGGATACAGTAATAGAGTTCTACTGTATTAAAGTACAAATAAAATCTTTTACTGAAATTGCTTTTATTAAATCAACTTTTTGGAAGGCGTAATGTCATTAACAAAAAAAAATATAAATTATATTTATATTTCAATAAATTATAAACAGTTATATACATTTATAATTATGTGTACATGTCGTATTTATTTTGTTTTGTACTACAAAGTGATCTTTCATAAGGAAAATTATAATGTTGTTATTGTAAATCAAAAACTGCAATCTTTCGACCCCTGAACATGTCATGTGACCAAGAGCAGAATTCGAGTAGAAAGGATTGCACTTTTATTCTACTTTTAGAGAGACAGCATATTGTACGACCTAATCATGTAATGTAAATGGATAAGTAAAATCTAGTCTACAATGTATTTCAAGTATATTTCATAATTTATTTACCTACCAGGAAGTTTCCGATGTAGAACTATACGATATTGAAGGGATTTTAACAGAATACGAATATATAGTTAAGTTAGAATATAACTACAGTGTCTGTGTTTTATTGTATAATATGAAGTTTAAGCTTCATAGCCTTAATAAGAACAAAGAAGATAAACAAAGGAAAAAAAAATTCCAAAAAAGGACTTTTCTGATTTTTTTTTTTTTTTAGTTTTCTTATTTGAGGTTTTTTTTTCTTCCTAAGTTAGAAATTCGCTCGTCGAATCTTTTAAAATTTTCCCACTGATGTTTTTTACCTTTTGTTCAGAAATCCAATGATTTTTGACGTTTATTTTAAAAATATATTCTTGATGGCTCCGGGAACTAATGCTTCTGACAGTTTCTAAAATGTCCTCAAATGAAAACTCAAAATTTTATGATTTGTAATTTGACTTCTAACAAATTTAATTGAAGGAACAAGTATTGGTTCAACAACTTTCAACTAATCTCAAAAACCATATAAAGAAAGAAAAAAGTTACTACAGGAAATCACAATGAGTTTGTATTTAAACAAATAGTTTTACATTCATTATGATTTCCTGTAGTCAGTTATTTTTGTTTTTGGATCTTAAAAATTAAAGAAAAATTTAGCTCGAAAGAAACTTGTAAAGTATTGAAATGGAAAGAAATGAAATAAGATGAAGAAACGTCAATTGAGTAAGAAAAAGAAGAAACGCATTAAATAGATGAAGATATTTTAACAAAATTGTAAATGTTTCATTAGGTTCTTTAACCAAAAATTTTGGTTTAGCCGTTCCGGCATAGCCTTGTGGTCAAGGCGGTAGCAGATATGTCGGAACCTAGGATCGAATCCCGGCATGGATGTTTACTTTCTCCTTCTATGTTTTCGTCTGCAGATACAATGTAAGCTGCCTCCTTTGGTTTACTCTCGGCAACAATTATTCGGCTAAATAACTCACATTTATCGCCCCTTGTCTGGGCCAAAAGCTAATTCCAAGAACCCGGTCGTTAGAGAAAAGAAAAAGATTTTTCGTTAAGCTTTTGGCATCTACTTCAGTGTTTTTTAATGATCGTCTTCCCAAAACCAAGGATCTATGTGGAAAAAAATTATAAATAATCAATTAACACAATCTAAAACGAGCATTTTTATTTGGGATTACCTAGGAAATTCCTCAAACAAACCAATCTTTCTGTAGCGTTGCTTAATATTAGGTTTAAAAGTGGTAATCTTTGTCAGTTCATCTCTTCAGAAGAAATAGGGACTAGGACTGTGTTAAAAGTAGTCTGACATCGTGATGATACGAGCAAATATTTTCAATTGATCCATCTGAAAATGCGGTTGTCGCTTTGACATAAGTACAGCCACTTTTCTCAGTGGAAAAGTTCAATTGATCAGCTCCAAAGACCTGTCACCGGGTCCAGCAAATCCATTATTTTTCTGTCGGCGAGGTAAGTCAATTCTCTGCGCAGAGGCATTTCTCTCAGCCACAACGACAGTGGAGCACCACGACTCATTGCTTTTTACCACAAGAAGGGTTAAACTCCTGACATACAGTCGCACTAGAACCAGAACCTTTAAGTTCACTATAAAAAAAAATCCATTTGCTGTGAACGACAGAGCAACTAAAGTAGAAATTTAGGGAGGGGATTTTTTTGTTAAAAAAAATTAACAGTTTGCCTCGACACAAGAAATAGTATAATAAGAGACACAGACAGAGAACTACTAATAAGACAAAACTTAATTTGTTGGGATTGGGATTTTCAATATATTTCCATTAGATTAATGCCTGAATAGATAACAAAGGAAAATTATTCATAGTCAGGGCAGGCGAATCAATGGAGAAAACTGAGAAAATATGGAGATTTGTTTTTAGAAGAGCTTTTTGTTTAAAATAAGAATTCTTATTTTGGATTTTAAGATTGCTTTCAAAATTTGCTTCATTCACCCCATATTTTATTTTTTCTTGTAATGTACGAACGTGAATTATTCATCTAAAGCTTTGTTGCAAACGCGAAGGCCTGTCAATGACACGTTGCCTAATTCGGTTTTACAGAGCAAATAAGACTAACAACAAGACAACTGGGGCTTGAAGTAAATCCAAAACCAAACGATCAACTACACTTTGCACTATTTTATAGCTTTCGGGCGACTCCAAGTGGCCATTTGAACTGGGAGTGGACACAAATGGTTCGAGGTTATCAAATTTTTTCGCAATATAGTCAATCCAATGTAGATAGATCTCAATTTCGTCCAAGAACCACTATTCCTCATTAAGTTAGTAGCCACCGAAAACCAGGTGCGCCATTGTCCAAAAGTCGAGCTTTTTCCAAACCTACAGGCCATGGGAAGTCCAACGAGGAATGACTCTACGGGCTCTGATTTCTGATTTGAGCTGTGAGGGGTTTACACAGATGTAGGAAATCTAACAGCCTCTCCCTATTGGGTCGCTAAAAATGCTCTTCTACGCTTTTGATTGACAGCTACTCACAATACGTATCATTTTATAATCTGCCATTTCTCGTCTCTGAAATAAGAAGTTATTATATTTTCAGTTCTATTCCTACTGGTCTATTCAGGTGTATTCAATAAGCGCAGAAAACTACCGGAATAAATTCAAAATCAATATCAAGATATACTTACTGAAGACTATTCTATTTGTCCAAGGCAAAAAACAACAAAAAAATTAAATGTCTTCTGTATAATTTATTTTCTATTGCTTCTGCTAAAACAGCAAGAAAATAAACGAGTCTAAAGTGTTTCTTGTAGAAGAATTTTTTTTAAAGAAGAATTCTTATTTTGAGTTTGGAAATTTTTTTAAAAAAAAAAAATTGTTTCAATTACAGCATATTTTATTTTTTTCTGCTAATAATCCAATAAACTAAAAAGGTTACATTCTGAATCGCAATACAGAAAAATCTGGGTACACGGGAAGTTTAGACTCTCAGCGATTCTCTACCAACGAGACTAGTTGAGATCGGATGGTCAGCCCGACGCCCAACGACTTTTAACCCTCCAGAAAGAAACCGGTACCCATTTGACAGAGGGCTGGGTGAACCCTAAGGTCCGTCTCAAGGAGAAATAACCTTGGAAAAATCTCTGACTACGGCCGGGAGTTGAACCTCAACTACTAGATTATCGACCCCCCCCCCCCCTTCCCCAAGAAACTTATTATTAAAAAAAAATATAAAAAAATAAGATAATTACTGTAAAGACAAACATTAAAGTAACATTTTTTAATATTTTTAATTAGAAATATTTTAAAACTAAATATATCATAAAAGATATTTTTTTCTATTCTTCAAAGTTTACCAGTTGCTGGTAAAACATAAAAATACAGCCGATTAAAACAGGAACCATAAAATCAGCCATATCCATTTCTGAAACAGCACTTACAGTATCTGCTGGTGTAGTTTGGGGCGTCCCAATTGTGCTTTCGTCCAGTTTTTTTTTAAAGGAAGCTTGTTGTTCCGTTGAAGATAAATGGCTAAGATGAAGTGGTTGGCGCTGTCGTGATTTCCTCTGCTGGTTTTATCACAGTTTTATGACAGCAATTCTCTATCAACACGCTTTCAATCTTATTGATTTCTCAATGAATGTGGCACCTAAATGACTTTTTTTGTTTTCTATTGAAAAACGTGTTCACCT
Organism: Thereuonema tuberculata; assembly: GCA_023159025.1. Classification (NCBI taxonomy): domain Eukaryota; kingdom Metazoa; phylum Arthropoda; class Chilopoda; order Scutigeromorpha; family Scutigeridae; genus Thereuonema; species Thereuonema tuberculata. Next base: position 49,084,023 of record JAFIDM010000004.1, read on the forward strand.
ATGGACACCAATTGGAATCTTTAAAAAGTAAAGAGCTACTGTCATTCAAATCAGAGTTAGTAGCAATGAAGAAGATTTGTTAGTAAAGATATAGTTTTCAGGTTTTAAAAAAATATTGAACATTGCTTGTTGAAGGGTGCTAAAAATGTTACATCAAAAATATAATGCAAACGTTAGTTACCGAACAGAGTCACAATAGTGCAAAAAGCTTGAACTTTTGAAATGGGTAAAAATTAGGCACAAAGCTAAAAATAAGTGAGGAAAGGATTCGCACCTTGAGCTGTCATCGGGAAGAGACTGGGATTACCCATTTCATTGAATCATCAGGCACGTTAAATCTCGTTTTCATTTTCAGCTTGAACTTTTAGTAGTAACAATTCAGGATATTAAAAAAAAAATGAATTCAATATGGAAAGCAATGATTTTGAAAGGTAACATTTTACATAGAGAATTAAAAAAATATGAATTACGAATCTACTGGAATGGTTGATGCAGAATTGGTTAAATATCTTAATCGGTTAAAAGCCCAAAAAAACATGGAACTGAAATGAAAGGTATCACTTCCAGATGCCTATTTCACTTCTGATTGATTGATTGTAATGATTTTAATTTACTCATTCATTCCTTCTTACAAATAATATTACATAATTATAATTTAAAACAACTACACTTAAACAGTCACTTGTTTAAAACTTTCTAACTCTAAATCAATAGAATATAGTAAGATAAAAATGGATGCTTTATAAGCCTATCACAAAAAAGATTTAAAGTTAAAAATAATGTAATACTCTGTAATCATAAGCAAGTAATATTTGGCTCTATCTAACTTTAAAAAGGCAGTATTCAAAAAGTAATCAGCATTAAAAAAAGTATTTCAAAAATAAAAACATATTTGCTTAATGTTATGTTTAGTTAATACATAATAAAGCAAATATTTTCCCATTCCAATAACTGAGTACATTTTTGTCTGTGAAAGTGTGGGCGAGATCCAATCAAACAGATGTCCCATTCACCTACGTCTTTTCACCTTTTATGTCTGCAATTATTTAAATGACATCGCAGTGCAGATGAAAAGCAAAAGATCCATTTATTTCAACGCAGATATCTTTCGCTCAACATTTCTAATTCTGCTACATTTGCTTATTTTAATTTTCTAGAAAACCTACAGTAATATTCAGTAGTTTATTTCCTGAAATATTTTCTAATTTAGCATATTTCTTGTCGTATCCATTCATCCAACAAGGTGTCCATACTTACGAAGACGTGTCCACAGCCCTGTAGCAAAAATGTGATGGGAGAAATCCAACCAAACTTGGTGTAAGAACTATCTGGAACATGGGATTTTGATTTATAAAAGGGGAAAAAGTAGTACAAAATTTTGCCATCAGGGGACATTTGGCGCTGACGCGCTTGAAATTTGCCTAATCTCAGAATTGCTACATGTCGACTCCGTGGGTGTAAGGATGGTGGTATCTGATTCCTGTCATTCTGATAAGACTGAAGTACTATGGCTCTCCCCTTATCTGAATGTGCGTTGCTAGTCAAGTTTTTTTACTATCAACAATGCAGTAAAGTTAACACCGCATTTGGAGAATTCTAAGACTGAAGTGTAGGAAAAAAGGTACAATGAAAATAAGAAATCTTAGAAAAATGATTTTGCCATTTGGAAATAGCAGATATTTAGAAGTGAGGCTAGGACAAGGGCGGAATTATTCCTCATCAAGTTGGAGAAATTGCAACTGTCGTCATGGAATACAAAATGACTAACGCACAAGAGTCCATCAGTGCTACTAAACTGCGCGGAAAATCCTGCGTCAAATGCTGACAATTTTTTTTCCTATTAGATCTCCATATTCAGGCTTTGTTTCTTGGTGATGAGGAAACCCGACTGCAGTTTGCTGACAATCTTAGCTCGGATGGAAGTGGATGATGTGTGGCCTTGGAAGATCTTGTGCAATGACGAGAAAAATTTTATTTGAACATCAATATTAACACATAATTACCGCATTTAGGCTACGAATAAGCCTCATGTGTTCCACTAGGCTTTTGAGATTACTCCACAACTAAAAGTCCCAAGGTTGCCGTTGTATGAAAATGCGCGACTTATCATTCAGGTTACTGAGAATTTCGATGGTCTGATGGGACACATGAGGCTTATTCGTAGCCGAAATGCGGTAATTGTGTGTTACTATTGCTGTTGAAATAAAATGAAACCATAGGCATCGTTTATCATCAGACAGTAGTTTTTGAAAGAAATTCGCCCGACAGGACCAGCTACTTATTCAGCTTTGGCTATCTTCATCAACTTTGAAGATGCTTCAACTCTACCATAAAAATGCAGGATGAAGCCCCAGCTTACATTGGATTGCCGTTACAGCAGTGTTACGACAACAATTCACAGAAAACTGAGTGATAAGTCGAGCATTTCCATACAATGGCAACCTTGGACTTCTTTTGGTTGTGGAGTCATCTCAAAAGCCTAGTGTATTAAGGACAATGTTTCTGATATTGCAGCCTTAAAAGACAGAATAACGTAGCATGTGAAGCAAATCAATGTAGATCTGTTTCGTTCCGCTTTAGAAAACGTTGATCACAGAATGCAGTTCTTAGAACATCTGAACGGAAAAGATATTGAACCACATCTGTAACTTATTTATGAACACGAAATATCTTTTATAAACAGAAACCCCATGTTCCGGAGAATACTTACACCAAGTTTGGTTCAATTTCATGCAGTGTTTTTTCGCTACAGGGCTCTGAATACCCTCTTTTTAATTATGGTCACCTTGCACTTTTTGAAAACTGTAAAACAAACAGAAAATAGTTATCATGTGAAAAGACAAAGACCTGAATTGACTTTTGATCGTTCACTAATGCAGTTAGTCTATTTTCTACATCCGAAAATAAGACTCGTCAAAGTTAGCCTGTGTTTGTTTGTAAGACCCTCTGATGGATTCCTACTCGAGAAATAAGCCCGAAATGCCACAAATAAAAATCTTAAAACCAAAACAATGGATGTCTGCAGGTATCTTGAAGAAAGGATGTTATTTCCCATTATTCATCTTTTTAATACTTGCGAGTGTTTTAATACAGTTAAAATTAACTGGAATCACACGACTTAAGTAAATATTTGATAACTTAATAGTTTTTTTCAAAAAGTAAACATCATTACTATTTATATTCAGCAAATATTATAATTTTAAAAAATAAATGATTGCATTAATTTCACGACTTAAAAAAATAAAATGATTTAAGGTAAGTAGGCTGCAAGTTTATTCAGGAATTTCTTGTTTCTTCATTTCTATATCAAAGTATGGGTTTCCTTGTCTTTTACAAACCTACAACATTCATCTATGGCTATCTCTTATCCGGGAAACTTTAATTTAACTTTGATAATCTGTAACTCCATTTTAAGGACATCATTTCCATTACTTGTCATTGTTCTAATCTTTTGTTTGTATTGATGGCGTCTCTTTCCTTCTGCGAAAGTCTCCGCGCAAACAAAGCTATTATTTGTCTTCTTGGGTTTCCAGTATTGTTGTTCAAACAGTAGGAAAACCGAAGATTTCTCTGGCTTCTTCTGGCTTAGTGATCTCTTCTTAACATGCCTTAGTACATCTGCAAACGATGCAGTGGCTGCCGTCATTTTTTAACAATGATTTTCCAGAGATACAAATGAAATTTCTTTAACTACCAATGAAAATTCCGAATGCTTTATTTCTAAATAGATAACCTTAAAAAGAATTTTTTAACACAATTCACTGTCGCCACATCTAATAGAAAGAAACTGTATTTGTATTGCTGGAATGTGCATTTTGGATTTTATGGGAAATACGATACGCCATTGTTGGATTGAGTGTCTGTTGCCCTTGTAATGTGGAATCGAATATGCTGTTATTTCAGGAATAAATGTTTATTTTCTTTTGTTTTTTGTTATGGTTTCCCAATTTGAAGATCATTATCCACCAAGTTTCCGGTTCACACCAGCAATCATACAGCATTTCACTTACCAAAGGCTTAAAGAAATTTCTCTGATTTAGACTATGTTCATATTAGCAATAACAATTCAACTTCCGGAATTTCCACTATTTGAAACTAAGATATTAAGATAATGTTTTCTTACCAAAAAAAAAAAAAAGAAAACACTTTACCACAATGAACAATAAAATAATCAAAATTAGGCACAAATGAAATGTTAATTGAATCTTAAAGGTTGTAGGTGATGTTCTTGTTAACTGTCTGCATTTTTAATCCTTGCCAAAGGTATTTTGCCCACAGCAAGGACAAAAACCTTATAATACTTCAAAGAAAATAATAAGTTGTTAAACAAGCCTGAAATAGCTATTTCAGGATTTCAGTAAAGCGAAAAGTCACTGATTTTTTTTTTTTGAAACGATCTGTGCAGGTGCAATGCCATTCACTTCAGCCGTTTCCAAGGCATCTGCATGGAGCTTCCGCCGATGCTATCACGCCATTTTCCCAGCTGTGAAATTCAGTTTCACCCGAAGAAAGGGAAATCTGAACTTGTTACTTTGAAAACCCATTGCAGGCGATGGCGTATCTCGCGAGGGAACAAGTTATTGGCGAATGGCTTCCATTAGTGGAAGCAGAACCGCTCATTTTGATAACGAGAAATGTTGTCAGGGTCAGGCTGGGGCCAGTTAAGGGAAATACTGGATCGAATGGAATCAAACGAATCACTTGACTGATTCCCCCACTGAATTTTACAATTGGTATTTGCGCCCCAGCGAACGTGTCGCCCCTGTCCCTTGACGATTGAAGACAGACGCATTTGTTAGTGAAAGTTTCGATTTTTGATAAATCAGTGCGGAGGTAATCCAATGATGATCTCAGAGTAAATCATAACAGTGACAGTTTGCAAATGAAAATAATCTATAATTTATTATCCATTCGTCTTTCTTGAGGAAACACAGAACATACTATTACTATTTTATTATTTAGTAAAAATCAAATCAAATGTAAGAATGAGAAAATTGATTTCAAATGAAAGATGCAGTTTTACAACGGATGTAGCAACTATTACAGGGTTTAGAGATTAGTCTAACGAAAGATCCTCACCATGCATTGAAATGAAAAAGGGTTAGAACTAAAAAAAAAATTCTCAAATGCAATTTGACAAATTCGAAATGCTTCATGTACATCCGTTTATTTACTATTAAGATAATTCAAAATCACATTCAACGTAGTTAACTATTGGAGGTGGATCCAATTTGTTATTTTTATAACTCTCATACCGTTATTATTATTACTATTATTAACTTTTTGTAAAATGGTGCCTATCGTTTTCGATAGAATTATTTATAGGTTAAAAACTCAATGAACGATTACCCAAAATCAGCTGTAATTATAAATAAATACAAATTACGTAGAAATATTTAAATGTTGCTAATACTACTTTCTTGAATGTATTTTTTTTTATTTCACTACGAGTGTAAATGAAAGTTGACACATCAACTATATCTAGTTTTAAACTTAAAAAATGATATTTAAAGACAGTTTTCTTTGTTATTTCTGTCCTTATTTAAAAGTACCACGATACAGAAGCGTGATTCCTTTTAATTTCATGTTAGAAAGAATCTCAAGAATCCAATTTTTTACGCATAAAAATCATAAGATATGGTAATCACTGAAGCAGCACTTTAATTACATAGTAGTCACATCACTGCCAACTTCTTCGTTCTCTAGCGTTTTATATTGATGCCAATCTGAGCAGAGTAATGATTCTCAGAAAATATAGGTTCAGTGATAATCAGTACAACAGATTTCTTCTGAAGTAAAGCCCCAGCAAACATTCTTTTTGTATCTATTGCAAAAATAATATTAATTTCATGTGCAATTAATTAATCGCTGAAGAAGGTATTAAATAAACCCACAGCAAGTAGCACAGCTATGCATGAACTGTGCATACTAAAAAAAAAAAGAAAAATAATAATGTCTTCCTGATTAATAGAAAGCTTACAATCCAATCAATATCAGATGTAATTTATTATTTGGGAACTTTCCATCAAGGGTTTCGCAGCCAGCTGCTAAAGGAACCTGGCATTCGTCTGCCAGAATAATGCCAGAAGACCAATCAAAAAAAAACCTAAAACAACAGAGTCAGACTACGTTGATGGAAAATCTCTCACGTTGCCAGACATACAAATCTTAAATATGCAAGAAAAATTTTAAATATAATTAATGCAAGGATATTGGGAAGTATTTTTAAAAAAAAATATGATTACCAGAACTTTTTTATTTACTTAAAAAAAAACAACAAAAATATGTCCGTAAACTGTAATATTAAGAATGGCAAAGCACCTTTTTTACCATCAAGGCTCTCAGTGCATTGTTAGCAGTTAAAAAGCTGAACTGAAGATTCGCATAGCGTACGGCTCCAATTCAAATTGCTTGCCAATAACAATATTCTCTATAACAATAGTCCTAAAGTTCAACAAGGTCTGATTAAATCTACCTCTTATTACATGATGAAGTTGCAAGAATTTGAGCTCTTGTGAGACACCGCAAACAAAATAGTCTCAATTTAGAACCTACCAGGAGCAACTACTTTGTGGATCTACAATATGTTAATGGAGGGTTTTATTTTTTGTTTTGGAGAAATGCAAAATCGCAGTGTTTGTATTCAGAAGACAAAGTACAAAACAAAATGGAGATTTGTATTATCTGCAGGATTTTTAAAAATAAACAAGGCAATAATTTGAGGAAAACAGACTTCAAAGTTTTACAGGAACTTCTCATTTTTCTTCTTGTCCCCATAATTTATTCCAAGCTATTGATCAATATGGGAACATGAAAATTCTTCAATAGAATTGTAATTTACTTGTCTTAAAATTACATAAAAGACACCTTTAGAAATACTGAACAAAGACAATGATAACTGTAATGTAATCATTGCATGGAAACTTTTCACAAATTCAATAAGTCATAGTTCTGCTAAGAGATGCTGTATTTAGAAACTTTTCGGAGTAATTGGTTATTTCTTTCCGAGCTGAGGATTAATTCATTTTATATATATCATATTATTTCATACAATTTTGATACTGTAAACATATACAAGCAATATCAATAATAAGGTTGTAATAGTAAAACTTATAGTAATATACAAGTCCAAATATCCAACAAACACACAGAAATAAAACTTTAAAAAAACATTAAAAATTTTTTAAAAATATTAATAGTAATGTACATTTGTGCAATCTTGCTGAATTATCTTATATTTCTTTTTCTATGTTTTTATAATAATGAATTACATTCCAAATTTGAAAACGACTTAATTATGGAAAAAATCTTCGATTTTTTTTTCTGGAGTGGTTGAATGATGACATTGTTGTATGTTATTTATAATTAACTTCAACAATGAGACTGCTTACTTTTAATTCCTTTTTTTTAGCTTAGAATTATGTTCCAGCATTTTTGTTTGTATACCAAAGACAATTCCTTTCTATTTTGTCATTTAGTTTGAAAAGCTTATAAATAGATTCCGTATTAGTCCAAAAAGCTTTCCTAGACCAAAACAACCTTAGCCAAAATACATAAAGCTTTTATTCGATTTTCTTCAAATCACATTTGTTGTCTACAGCGCTTTAAAGCAATAAACTTTACTTTTAACGTAAATGCGTGGCACAGAGAAACTTCTGGACAAAATTGGTCAATAATTTTATCACTATTACGATCGTCCCAAGTATAGAATTTATCAGCCATCAAAACAAAAAACGAGATACAGAACATTGTTAACGTAATGCTGTTGTCCAGTTAAAAATAACATTTTGTTTTGAATACCGTAAAGTGGGTATACTTTGACCGTTTTCATATTCTTTTACTGATAGTCCTTAGTTATTCTTATAGATTAAAAAAATATTGAATAAGAGAGGCTGATATGAAATCTATTAGAAATACAAGGGGTTGGAAGAAATATGAAACTGAAAAGTTTTTATCTAATAAAATATTAATTGGTCAAACTATCCTCTAGGATGGGGTTAATAAGACCAAGCCCCACATAACCTCGAAAATAGGTGTTTTGTTTCGTAAAACTTTTTTCAATGTAAGATAACTGCAAAAGAAACACCTATTTGTAAAGTTCATCAAATTCTCATTGTAGAACTGCGCTGATTTACCTCGATTAACATTAGAAATTACAGATTCAACAAGATTATGTACTCGTTCATCTAAACACAAGTCAGATGTTTTGACAATATGTCAAAATGGTGGATCCGAATGAAATTGTTACTGCAACTGACACTTAGTGAGACAATTTTGAACAATTTTGAGACCATGCATGCTGTTCTTGGGAAAATTGCAAGGGTTCTGCTATAGATGGAGCTTTATACTTTATCGAGTCTTCAGTCAAAGTATACCCATTTTATGATACTTTCCTGTGTGATGAACTGTATCACTATGTAATGATCTGTACATTCTTGCATCTGTAAGATTTCGGTTTATTAGGAAATGACTAAATAAAATAAGCAAAGACTGAAACGCGTATTAAAATTTCAAAATTAACAACTGGGAAACTTATAAAAACACCAATTTGACCTTACTTGATATACCGGATAATATGATTTTTCGAAGGTTTTCATGGAAACTTACGTTGTGCTAAAAATTCTAAATAATTTTTAGAATTTCAGTTTATCTAAGTTATTATTAATTCTTATCACATAAGATGTCGTAAAACGGACTGAACAACGACCTGGTACAGAGAATTACTGGTAAACATACAGCTGATGATCTAAATATTTAAGAAAAGCAACAAAATTTCCATTCTTCTCAAGCAAATACAAAAAAAACCTAATTTTCTATTAACTTTTGTAAATACTCACACAATATTCTATAAATTCAATGAATAATGTTACCAATAAACAAGAAGTTCCTTAAAGAACTTAACATCTAGTTTACTTATCAATAATTCCTTAAAAAAAAGTCTTTTTTTGTTTTGAAAGTCATGAAAACTACAGAAACAAATAAGTCTCTGTTTATTTTTAAATTACACGAATTAATTTAAATGGTAAAAATTTTCCATTTCCTGTAAAATTAATCAAATCCAAGACACTTAAATCCGATTTATTTTAATCATCTGAAAACTCCCAAAATTAATGGATTACTAAACGGATTACCGTAATCCATTACCAGATAACATTTTTCTTAATGCATTTCTATGGAATGTTTTGACAGTTTCTCATGGTACTTCCTTGACAAGGACCCACACAGAATTCAAGACTACAAATTAGATTATCTCTTGTCGTGAAATAGGCATTCTAAGTTTCAAGAAGATTCATCCAATGGTTCAAAAGTTATTAAAAGAGACACACGCACAAACAGACTGATCTGATAAGCCTTACTTTTCTAGGAACGCAGATAAAAAAAAGAGATATTCCTTGAGTATCTCTTTTTTGTAAATTTGTTCAATTTTATTTAAAAAGTTGAAAAGTGAGATATAATTGTTTTTTAATTATTTTTTTTGATAGCTGCACTGTGACGTAGGTGCATTACCATGAATGAAACTTGTCACTGCAATAATCTGTTGGCCAACATCCAAATCCGGTCTGAACGTAATTCCTGTCGACAACAAAAGAGTTGTTTGACTTTTATCGGAGGTGGTGAAAGCAGTTCCGCACACAGCCCAAAGCCTTATCACAATCCCCGAAGCACTAAACCTAAATTTAACCATTGTTTAAAAGATAACTGGGTTCTTTCCCAAGCAGACTTTTGTTCCACTCTTGAGAAAATAAATCATTCCATGTATTGTAAAAAAAAGCTAATGACAACATGTGCTAGTCACATACATTTATGCAGCTTAACAAAGGTCATTTAATATTAAATTTATTGATCCTGGGAAGAGATGTACCAAACATAACGCTCGAAATGTATATGCTTATATACTCAAGTACATTATCCACATTCAAAGGATGGGGCAATGGGAATGTGATACAGGACATGTAGATCAAACACTAAATGTTTAGCTAATTTTGGATGTAATCTTCTCTCTAGTAACTAATGCAGACATGGCATCGTCTAATGCGGTCATTAAGATAATTCAGAAATTAGAACGTGGGTTTTCTAAGGAACTGCTTATCTCTGTATTTCAAGAGTGGAAACTGCTATTCAAGTGTTACCAAAATTAGTTGGTAATTTTTTTACTCCACTGTAAAAAACCTTTCCTTGACGATTCTATTTCGTTTGTGAGTTTTCACTTCTCTTCATTAGTGACACTACAAGAAAATTTAGCTCATGCTTTTTCACAAATTCAATCTGTATAATCAGCCTTATTTGTGTAATTATTTCGATGTGGATAATTTGATTGTGTGTGGTATAGATTTTTTGGAGCTGGATTTTATTTTAAAGAAATAGTTTTTGAATTCAGTTCAGAGTTCAGCCTGCACAAAAGCATAAAAATTTAAAAGCACTAAAACACTAAGAAGTTAAAACATGAAGAGTCCAAAGCTTTCGCCTCCTTTCAGACGAGGCTTCTTCGGTTGATGTGATCCAAGCCTCGTCTGAAAAGAGGCGAAAGCTTTGACTCTTCATGTTTTAACTTTTTATGCTTGTATGCAGCCTGAACTCTGAACTATATCCATCAGCACACGTAAAAATTTTTAGCAAAATAATTTTTGCGGTTTAAATATTTAATTTAATACTTTTTGTACAGAGTCGTATGAATTTAGCAATAAAAGAAAAGCACGGATTGACCGAAGTATAAAGCCAAAAAATAATTATCTGAATCCAAAATTCCTATTATAATAACGACTAGCTATCATTAAATCACCGTCAATACTTGGGATATCATTCAGGAAATTGCCTGCCGACTACTGCATGGTTGCTAAAATCGTATAAGAGACGAGATTAGTTCACAAAGTAATATTTATCCTTCTTTTTTATATTGAAAGGGCCGTGGATATGTCGCACTCTTATATTTCTCCGTTGCAAACTGAACTAAATAACAAAGGTCAGAAACAGCAGAAAAGACAGACAGAAAGAAGACAGAACCAAACTTATGAAAGAAAGGAAGCCCAGTCCATGCCTAATCCGGGTACTAGAACAATCATCCTTGACGCCCAAAGACTGAAGGGAAGTAATATCATAAACAACGAGACCGTACATTTATAAATGGCATCTAAACTTGAGTCTTTAATATCCTAAAAAGTAACTTTAAATAATAAATATTTAGTAAAACTCAGAGCTAAGATTCCGCATCGCAAGAGTTAGATGCTGTGGAATCGAAGTTAGTTCCTGTGCTTCGATGACGTCTTTGCGAATGTCTGTAGATTTCTATAGAGGATATTTAATTAAATAGTATAAGGATTAGTGAATATTGATACGGGAGAGGAGGACCATCATTATAACTATTGTGATTACTCTAAAGTAAATTTGTTCCGAATTCAGTTTTTGGATTTGATATACAATTTTCGGATGAACTATTACAGAATTATACAGAAGTTTTAATCGCAAAAAACCAAACAAAAAAACAATGAAAATAAAAGTATTACATCAATAATTTTAAAATAAAAAAACATCTTAAAGGACCAAGAAGAGTGTTAAAACTACTGGAATTAAGGTGAATTTTCCTTCACATTTTAATCCACAGAAATAAAAAACAAAATATAAAAAAACTAAAATTAAGATAAGTATTTAGTTTAGTTATATTCCATTTTCTTACTTCTCTGGCTGTCTTTCGTTAAGGTCCTCTGAAAAATTGAACAAAAAAAAACCTGTCTACGAAGAGCAAAGATCTTATCAAACAAGAAAAACAAAGCAAGTTGGTAAATGGGAATTCTCCACAAAATTCTAGTTTCATCATTACGAAACCAAAACGCATTTTCCTTTTGGCGAGGGAGTGTTTGTTTTGTTGTTTCGGTTCATGAATAACGAATTGATGTCGAATAAGTTAAAGTATCAGCGATGAAATGTAGGCTAACTTTAAAATGTCGATGGAGAATTAGTTGATTTATATCAGGTAAAATAAGCTACAGCAAATTCCTTCACCAATGTGCTTCGTCAAGCACAAGAAAACCTAATTTGTTTGGCTGCCGTCCAATTTCGTGCTTCAAAACCAACATCCCTAAAAAAAACAAAAAAAATACAGACAATGGAAGACAAGCTTTCTTTGTGCCGTTTGCCAACACGTTTTCTTGATATATAGATTTTATTTTTTAGATATCCTCCAAATTTGATTTGTTCATTTTTCAGGAACTCTGATTTATACAATAGTGTAATAAAGTTTTCATTGATTCCGGAACAATCTGATTGACTGTAGTTTTTAATTTAAATTACTACATAGACATACCGATTAATGAAAGTTCCACATATGATTGATGTATTTAAAAAATGCGTAATTTAATACATTAAGGAATATGTTGAATAGTACAAATAATTGAAAATAATAAAATACATATATAAATATGTAGTGGGAAAAAAAAACCAAGTTAACATATATAGTCTCCAAAACGATAATCTTCAGTCAATCATCATATATACAATACAACCAAAATACATTCTTCAAATCCATTCTTTAATCACAGTATTTCGTTTTCTTCAATAGAAAACTTCTTCGGGTTAAATTGAGGACAAGAAAACTTTCTTCTTCTTCCTCAATTCGTTATGATACATTTAAAAATTAATAATACAACACGTACTAACAATACATGGACCGTCTGTGTTTACAATACCGAATCTCAATTCTTATACTATTTACTGACAATTCGTAATCAATTCGTACTTTACTCCAAATCTGGGGCACGGCAGTGCCCCCGCCAAGACTAGCCGAAGGCAGGAAGGGCACTACGTACCTTTTCTGGAAGCGTTTCGTCGTATTTTCGAACCCTCATAGCTTCGGCCTGGATAATACTAGAGAGCTCAAATTTTCAGGATAAGATGCAGTTAGCAGACTAATGAAATACACTAAGTTTCATTTATTTAGCTTTTATACTTGGATTTTATTAAAACCTAAAATACGTCGATTCCGTCACTGATTGACTGACTGACTGACTCATGATCATCAAAACCTCTAGGGTACTTCCTAAAACTATTTCAGTTTCATGGAACTATTTCATCCCACCCAAAACATTTCATTCTAAAATACGTTGCCAATATGCTCATAACGCTTTCACTGTTAAAAAGTTATCAGATCTCATGTAGAGCCAAGCCCCTCACTCTACAAGACCTAACTTTAAAAACCCTACTACCTTGGTCAAAAAGTATGCCTTGGCATACTCCATATCCTTTACATAACTCCATGGGATTGTCTGTGCGACAGCCACGAAACGGCCAAGCCATACTTTTTGACCAATATATAGGGTTTTTAGAGTTAGGGCTTGTAGAGTTAGGCCTTGTAGAGTTAGGGGCTTGGCTCTACATGAGATCTCATATCTTTTTAACACTGAAAGCGTTATGAGCATGTGAGTCTTGGCAACTTATTTTACATGAAATGTTTTGGGTGGGATTTCATTTCTTTTTGTAAGATGAGATCTTATAACTTTTTAACAGTGAAAGCGTTATGAGCATGTGAGTCTTGGCAACTTATTTTACATGAAATATTCTGGGTGGGATTTACATTATAAAAATCGTTCTTTATTTTTAAAATAATCAAAGAAGGAATTTTAAGAAGGCGTTTTAGTTGTATTGTGAATAACAAACAGAGTTATACATAAACAAACACTGGACATTGGATACTAACAAATTTCAAATAAATCTAAATAAACGAATAAAATAGAAGTCTCTTAAACGTTTTCATCAAAGAAACAAAAATCATATTATCATTACTAAAATTAGAAAAAAAGCATAAAAACGCGCACAATTAAAGGTTCACTGAGCTATTTTTGAAATTTTCATACCGGGAACCCAAGACAGTTTCGAGACTCCTAATTGTTAATTTTAGGAATGGAAAAATTAAGAGAGGCATTTGCATTAGTGCATTGTTGATAGTGCAGCTTGTGTTGAAATGATAATGAATGAGCGTGTAAACTATCTTTGATCGTGAAACAATCACAAGTTTGTTATGAACAATGATCGCAGGAAAAATGCATTCACGTTGTGGTTGGTAGTTCGTTTTTTCAGAGAGAGAATACATAGTCTGACAGTGAAGACGGATGCGGGGCTAAAAGATGGCATATGAAGAAATATCCCTGTGTGAACTTTCCAAGATATCCCCGATAAAGGAAAAGAGATTTTACAGATGTGGTTATTCTGTATTATGTTAAATTTGACATTAATGCTACTACGTGTGATTTATATGGGCATTAATTTAAATCTATCTTTGCAGGAGATTAACCAAGATGTATCCAAGTTATTTAGGACTTTTTCCCTCGAACAAAGCGCCATGTTTTGGAATCAAGTTAACCCCAAGTGATAAGTGAATTTAAGGAGGTAATTCCATACCGCAATTCAAGAGTAAGAATGCAAGAATGAAAGTAAGTGACTTTTATTCTGTTTTATAAAGAAAGAAGATTAGGCAAGCTTTTCAAGTTAAAGAAAGTTTCGGCGTTAAAAAATAGCTGTTTAACTGGACCGATACTTAGTTTGTGATTTCTACAATAATAACTCAACTAATGTGGAGCGAATTAAGAAACTGTGAACATTTAAGAACTTTTAAGTTTTAACGGAGAAATGGAACATTAATAGTCCAGTAAACCTATTTGGTCGAAAAGACTTTGAATTATATTAAATGTATTTAATATTAATCGATAGCATGTATTTTACAAACCGAAGATTTTGTGAACATATAAAAGAAAAGAAGAAGATATTGTGCTAATTCTTGTGTGCTGGTGCATTTTATTTAAGAACAGTACTAATCAGGAGTCTGAATACATATCATTTTATTTCATCAACCTCTGCAATCAGGTAATATTTAGCAATAGTCATAAATAATCTCCCCAACATTTAAATCAATCATTTTTGTTTTCCATGAGTAACGCTCGTCAGTTGGGTTCGCCCAGTACTCGATAGCTCAGTGGAACCAAAAAAATTTATTGCCCTTTTTATTCTTAATTTATATTTTGGCTTTTTTTTTAACTTCAATATTTGTACCACTAAACATATTCCTTCATGTATTAAATTCCGCATTATTTAAATACATCAGGCATATGTGGAACTGTCATTAGTCAATATTTTTTTTAAATGTCATTGTTTTGTTTATTTTTGTATGTTTCTTTTGGTTCCATTAAGCGATAAGTACTGGGTGAACCCAACTGACGAAAGGTATGAATCTCGACTGTCGTGGGTTCCCGTTACGAAAATTTCAAAAATAGCTCAGTGAATCCTAAAAATGTGTGCGTTTTTATCCTTATTTTTCTTCTTATATATGTATTCTCGCGTAAAATTTTGCTATTATCTATGTTTATTTCTTGTAAAGAATAAAACTCCTTGTTAATAAAGAATAGAAACAAATACTGAAGACGAAAGAAACATTCAAAGCGCCACGCCGGGGTTTGAACCAGGTTCAGACGTATCAGCCTCATAGCAGGCTGTTGCTTTTTCCACAAAGCTATGCCTGAACAGCAATTATATTTCTAATTAAAAATGAACCTTTGAAAACCAATTATAATAGTAAAATATAAAAGAAAAACAGAAAATCCTTTATTCAAGATCAGAATTATATCACAATGCGTATTTCGTATATTTATAAATATGATCAAAGTCATAACATCATTAGACATTACTAATTTATCGAATATACTACGGAAATTAAGATTAAGCTTAGAAATAATTATGAAAATGGTAACTTAATCCTTGACACAAAGCCATTGACGTCATCATGTATTATGAAGAGGTCGATTGCTGTCACGTGATTCCAAACTATTAAAAACGAAGGGCAACTTTGAAGCATCTTGATAATGGCAACTGCATAGTCTCATACACTTGGATTTTTTTATTATTTTAAAAACACGATCTCAGTGTTCTACATATAAACAGTGTTCATGTAAAGAATGAAAAAAGTCGAATGTAGATTTTTCTTAAAGTGACTTTAACAGATTTAAAATTGACAAGATTCCTATTTAAGTTAAAATAACAGATTAAAAAAACTTCAACTTGTTAAACATCGATTAACAAGTAATCTATTCCTGAGATTATAATAACGCTTTAATTGACATTCTTATACATTCATGATTTGACTATAAATGCTTATCAACAAAACAACTGTGGACAGTTAAAGAAAAAAGGAATTATTGACTTAGCAAGCGAAATCGTACTGCTCAGTACTTTCTTCTGGTTGTCTGAGCAGAATCTAAAAACGTATGACCCAATTTCTCTAAACTTAGATATACTTTAACAAGAGTAGTAGTATTTTATTATCCATCCCTCAAAAATAATCCCCATCCTTTTCTATCAGGGTAAAACAGCTCAATGATTTTGTTAAAACTTCAAGTGATGTCGAGTTTATGAAGAAAATAATAGCGATTTGTGAAAAAAGTAAAAACTGTTTGGTTTGCTAATCAAGAAGCTAACAAGGCACCAAAGGAAAATAAAAGATGTCGCCTATGACAGTTAGTCTGGCTGATGAGTCAATAAAAAGTTTTGAAATGGATCCCACCGATCATATCATCCCACCGATCATAGCTCAGAAGGCGAAATCTTTTGTCCTTTGGTGCCTTGTTGAGTTTCTTATTCATTTCCTAACAGGCACGTTACATTTTTAATTTATTTGCTTTCCTGTCAATAAGTGCTTCTATAATTGGATATTCTGCTCTCACTTTGCTTTAAATAAAACGAAATTTTGTAAGGATTCTGTTTTTATATTCACTTCATTTATCTACATTTTTTCCTGAAGTCTTTGAATTCATTGATTATAACTTGTTTTTTGGAAGAGAAATCTGATTAAATTCATCAAAACAAACTATTTTTTTCAATTACAGAAAGCAATTCACTCCTTTCTCTAATTTTTTTTTCTCTTCTCAATCGATTTAGTTTGCTAAGACTTCGTTAGAGAAATTTCGACAAACATGAGGGTGTGTAAAAAAATAAAGTTCTCAAATAACACTCTTTCTCTGGTTGTTTTTCACTGAGAATCACAGAAAAGTGTTTCCATTCATAGTTGCCCATAGTTTCATAGTTGAGATGTTGTTAGACCCTTTAAATATAAATAAGTTTATGAGTTTTTGCATTTCAAGTTTTTTTTTGTTGTTTTTTTCTTTTTTTTCCGCTTATTCTTCTGAAAATCTTGTAGATAATTGTTATCTTATGTATTAGATTAAATTCATACCAAACAAATTAAAATTTTTACCAGAAATTTAAACTTCTTTTCAAGTTTTTTGCTATTAATGCAACTGGAAAACACCTTATTCTATTAAATTCAAGTTTCCTGCTGGTAACTTTCATTGGTGTTTGGTTTAAATCGACAACGATGGTCGAATAGTTTAAATTGGCAGTTCGGCAAGTAATCTAGAATTCGAATATTGAGAGATATGGATGTTTCTTTCTTTCATTCTTATCGTCTACTGTCCTGGGAGTGCCACGGGAATCCACTATAAAACCTTCCACGGATTGCCGTCCTTATTAAAGAATTAAAATTCGATTTCCCCTGTAGAAAACTAACCAACAAAGCTCTTAAGGATGCTTGTCCTCTTAACTGTTACCTTCTGCTCATACACCTACCACAGCAAGTACAAGAAATGAAATAAAAAAAAAATTCCCTCACCTATCGATAGAACACGTTTTCATTAATTAATTGCAATTGTCAAAACTTCATTTTAAAAGAAATTATAACCTGATAAAACCAGCAGTGACACTAGAAATCTAATAAGATCGATCACATTATCATATTGTATAATACTGTTAATTATGTAATCAAACACAATAATCAGACAATTAAGTAAAATAATTTTCATAATAATGATATTTTGTCATCATCCACTTCTTCGTCCGGTCTACTGTTCGGTTTCAAAAAGCAGACCCACCACTGGTGGACGATTTTACTCCGCAGAGGGGTGATACGCTGAGATGGGCACTTTCCTAAGAAATTCTTTTGGACATTTTAGCTTTTAAGAAAAAAATAAAGGAGGAGCATTTTTGCAATAGTATTTATTCTTTCCTGAAAAGCGCAAATAGCTACCGGTAGCTACCGGTAAACTACCGGTAAACTAACTCTGATAAATAGTAAACAACCCCTATTTCGATGAAATGGAAAGAGACCTGATGCATGCGCAAAAGCGTTGAAGGCTCTCGTAAACAAAACCGAACAGTACTTGAATCCGGATGTATGAATATGTTCTCTTGAAAACGAAGTCTTTATTAAAGATGCAGTGTTTTTAGCGTTGCTTTGAGATTTTTTTTCCGATTTTTCAGCCATTAAAAGAAATAAACTTTTATTTATTTATTTATTTATTTATTTATTTATTTATTGTGTCGTCACAATAATCACACAATCAAAAAAACTTCCGTTAAAATCAAAAATATAAGACATCAGAATGATCATGGCCTATCGCAATTGCTAAGTAAGAGCATTGATTTTCCCGCCCTCTTACGCTTAAAGTATGCAAAAATGAAAGTTTTCTCAGCGTTATCTTAATAGATCTTGTTCAATGGATTGGTCAAAAAAAAGATTCATTGTGATCTAAATACTTAATGCAAAATAAAAAAAAACAAATCGGCTGTTGTATGTTATAGTTATGTGCTTGTTCAAAAAATTAAATTAACAATACTTATACTTTACATTATCAGAAATTAAAGTTTCTTTAATAAGTAGTAAGTTCAGAAATTCGAAAGGTACTTAAGGGATGATCTGATAGTTTAGTATCAATGATGGTATAGTTAAGTTATTGATTTGTAGTTAAGTCATTGCCTAACTCCACCACTAATAAAATATTAAAGGATTCATCTTATTACATTTTATTGGAATATTTACTTTTTTTAAGCGGATAGAATCCAAATTAAATTAAAAAAACCCACTCACCCACTTCAGATCAACGTGACCCTTGGGGTCGCGGAATTTAAGGTGCCCAATGTTTCCTGACCTACGAGAATAAGTTGACGACGAGTGGTCAGCCCGATGCCCGGCCGCCTTTGAGCCTCGGAAAAGAACTCGGTATCTATTCTAAAGAGGGGTGAATGATCTGGGACCTGCCTGGAGAAAGAACCCAAGTATCAAGTTCAAATTCCTTTCCTCTCATAGTAAATAAGGTAAGAATTTCATTTGAGTCAAACCATAATTTTGGATTGATTACTTCAGTAATCAAGAAAGCAAAATCCGCATTTTCTGTGAAACAATTCGCGAATTTGAAATGCTGCTTTATATTCTAGGTATAAAATCTATTAACATTAGAAACCCACAAGAACAACTGAAATTAATGGTCAACAAATCGATATTTAAATTCTAGTTAAGTTTTTCAAGGCGTTTTAGGCAGAGAAGGCTTGCTCTCTTGAAAATGTACACTGCTTAATTGAATACACTTACTTACGTAAAGAATGTTTGTAAATTATATGTAACAACAATAAGAAACAAAAATCAATAAATATACTTTTATAATGAAAGAATTGGATCTGGAGTATTTGTTGTAAAGTGAATTTGCTTTCCCTAAACCATCCTCAAATTAAAAATGGTCAAATTTCCAGTGAATGAAAAGTCGGATTCCATTGACTTTTGATGTACTTATTTGCAAACTGCTGATTTCCTATTTACATCCTCGCTTACAGCTTGAAGTTCGATCATCCACTCGTGAAGGGTTTTTTTCCAACTGGAATCCCTTTCTGATGTCGCTGGGGGGAATCTAGTCCACTTTTCTATGTCACTGCAATCTTCTGGGCGAGTGAAGACGCATTGGCTTCTCTTATCGGTTACCAGATTTCAAAGAAATCGGCAGCCGTAAACATGCAAGGCAAGAATTCCCAGTGAACAGAAGCTATGGGGAGATAGAGCAAGAAGAAGCCAGTTCTAAAGATTCAGTTAACAATGTTTGGTAGAAAGGCCTACACTCCAAAACATACCAGACTCTAAAATCAATGAGATTACATTTGGAGATCAAATGTACAGTAGATAGTATCTCTCTGTAAGATGAGCTCTAATTTCTAACTCTCTCCTAAGAATGTCTCTTCTAAGAAGGTCTAAGAAAAATAGCCTCTCCTAAGAAGGAAGTCTCCAGGATAACGTTAATAGTAACTTTCAAGTAATTTCTGAAATTTCTTTAACATTTAATATTTTTTATCTACTTTTTTTAGGAAAGTTTCCCAAATAACTTTTTAGCATCTCGATAGATCTTCTTGAAGCTTGAGATGCTTAGTTACGAACATTATCTAACTTTTATTTTGGATTTTTTTTTCGGTTCTTCTCCAGAAATTAGCGTTAAAAAGATGTCCAAAGTAGAAAAGCATTAGAATAAAAAACAGAAACATTTATCAATGGATATTAATCTTTTAATAATCCAGTAATTTGCACGAGTTTTGATATAAATTACAATTGAAGGTAACGATTAAGTGTTTTTCAGCAGATATTGTAATGAAAAAATGTAATACGTGAAGAGATGTTTTATTTAATTTAATAAAATAAATAATTAAAGAAAGAAATGTTAGAAAACAACAGTTAACTGAAAGTATGCTTTAAGTTCTTTCTTGTTGAAATAATATGACAATGCATCATTTCTCTAGAAGAAAATATTACAATGTATAAGTACTTTACGGAGAATTCAATAAAAGAGTTATTTATTAACAGGATCCTATAGCCTAATGGATTATAATTACACTTGATCCATTTTAAGTTTACGTTATTAAAAAAAATTAATAGTAATTTAAAATCTTCAAAAGGTAAAACTCATTTATTTGAGTATTATTATATTTAGAGAAAATTAAAAAAAAAATGTGTTATCCATTTTCTATTACAGAATACTAAGTTTCTTAAAAATTAAATATTATATTTATTTTATAAAGTGTCCATGAATAAACGTGTTCTAGGGGGACAGACAACCCTATTTGTTGCAGTCATAGATCCGAGCTTTTATATCGAAAGTTACATATATAGGTACTATACAGTGTGTGCATGTGTGTGTATATATATACATTATTCCTCCAATCCCGTCGAGGTTATGGACACGTCATAAGCGGATTTAGTTGTCAGTTCAAAACCATGTATATTAAAGTATATAGTATGTCAGAAATCGTGTATGTCATTTTTTAAGTCAAACATATATACAAAAATTTAATTCCAGTAGAGCCCCGATTATCCGCGGAATTGGGTGGCAAGAGCTTCGTGGATAACCCGAAAAAAAGATTAAAAATTAGGTGTAAACACGAAAAAAAATATTTCACCATTAAAACCTACGTTTTATTGTACAAAAAACATAATAAGTAAAACTTTTAAAATATGTATAGTAAAGCAGAAACCATTGCTCTACGTTTGTATCCACAAATTCCGAGAAGGCCTATAGGATCACGATGCACAATAAATCTGTCAGTAATTTTCGCACTGTAGGGCCTATTTCCCTGTTGTTAGCTTGGATTAAAATTGGGTTTTTTGAGGTTCGTAATTAAAAAAATTTTTCGCGGCACTCGCGGATAATCGGGGCTCTACTATACATCTGTAAAATATACAGATAATCAATAGCATTTTTATGTGTAAGCGATCTGATATAATCCATTTGGATTATGATTACGACTACAATCGCCGTCGAATGAAACTCAAAAAGAGATTGTGGAAAACTCATGGGTTTCTCCGACGTAAGTGCGAGTCATCAATTTCGGATGTTCGTAAGTTGAGACTTATCTAATTGGACAGTCTTAACTGCACAGTTGTAGAATTTTTCCTCCACAGTGAAAATTTCCATTTTTAAACTATTCATTTCGAGAATGTATTGTTTTAATTATTTCAGCTTTTGTAAACACTCATCAATGCGCAGAAATATAAATTGCTTCATTTCCAGATAGCATAACTACACTCTTAAATTATTCTCTATATCCTTCAAAATATGTGCATTTAATTTTCGGAATATTCGTGATCATCAACTCTAAGTAAATCCTGCAAATAAAATCAAATTCATCAACATCCAATCGTGGAAACAAGTTATTAATCTCGACATCACGCTTCGCTTATTTGGAGAACGAGAATATTGGTCCTCTACCTAATTTAGTACGAAACTAAATGTAGAGAAATCAAAAGCAAATCTCAACTATGCAATTGAATATATCTATAGCTTGCTATATCAGTTACTATAGCAACAAGATTTTATTACAATCTTGCAAATATCAAATAGATTTTGATACTTCGGATAAATCAACATATCTCGAAATAATTGAACCTTATTATTTTCTCTGAAACTCAAAGCTTCCTTCTGAAGCAACAACGGAAACTTATAAATTACATTTTCTAATAGTTTGCCATTTCCTAATTTAATGGCTTGATACCATGCTTTTGCTCTATTCAGTAAATACCTATTTGCCAGCGAGTTAGACGCACTCATGTTTGAGGCGAATGTTTAGGACGCAAGCAATTTGAGTCAAACATATTAGGGGGAAAAAAAAGTACGTCTTTTATACGGCAAGTACAGTAACTTCACGTTAGTTTTAATTGAATATTTTTTTCTTTTTTGTTTGTATGGTTTTCCTTAACAGCTGCACGGAATTTCATGAAATTTGGTACATTATTTATTTATGGTCGAACGTCAAACATAACTCATGTTTATTTTCGTTTCCTTTATTCCCAAAAAGACGCTGGAATCTCCAGCTAAAAACGGCCAAACTATATTTTTTTTTTTTAAGTATATAAGTTTACCTGTCTTTTTCTTTAGTATATAGCTATTTAAATCGAAATTGCAGACTTTTTCTTTTTCATCTTGAAATTCGGTAATTATGAAGATCGACTAAAGATTTTAAAACTATAGTTATATCAAGAAATCAAGACCACCACACAAATACATTTATAATAAGTTTATAAATCAAAAATCACTAACGTTTTTAAAACGACCTACGTTTTATTTTCAAGCAAGAATTGTAAACAAAACAAAAAAAGATTTTTTTTTGTTTAGAATTCTTGCTGAAAATAAAACATAGGTCGTTTTAAAAACGTTAGTGATTTTTAATTTATAAATTTATTATAAATGAATTGTGTGGTGGCCTTGATTTCTTGCTATGAACAATTTACGCACATTAAACTATTTAATATAAACTGTAAGTTAAATAGTTACTCAACTCAATTTAAATTTTAGATTAGAATTAGAAGTATAAGTTTATTAAGGATAAAAATATGGAGGAAAAAAAGGGTATTTCATTATTGTGGAGATGCTGCTTTGTTCTTCGCGAAGAATTCTGGGATGAAATTGATCAGTGTTCTAAATGCAAAAATGAAGATTTAGTAATAATAAAACATTAGATAATACTTTTAAACGTTTCAAAGTATTTATTTATTTAGTTAGTTAGATATTCAGTTATGTCCTTTCTTTCAATTCAATGCATGTTATTAACGACGGAATGAACTTCATCCATTCAATCCTTCTTCCTAATCACAAAGACCAATCATCGTGTGTTGTTGAGACCCAGAAATTATTCGATAGCGACTGCGCATTAGTTACTGCGCATCATCGAAACGAAATTTTTATTGAACGGTAAGTGATTAAGAATTTAGATCAAATCGATTTCAGATATCGATCATTCCTTGTTTCCAAGCAGGTCTAAGCCGATGTTCGTTTCTGCCATTTGTATCTGTAGCGGCCAAACGGTGATAGATAGACAATAAACTTTGGATTCGTCTCTCATCAAATAATAAGAGATTGACAAAAAACAAAAGAAAAACATCTGATAAATTTATTATTATAGGAGTTAAAAGAAGTGTTGTTTCTGATTAGGTTTAACATTGGAAATTTCCATCGGATGTACATGTTCCGTCTCCAACATTTCTAAAATCATTTTTGTTTTCTTTGCATAACGAAAAAGTTCGAATACTGAAACTTTGAAACGTAGCACTGTTTTAATTTTAATTGTTAATATATAAGCAAAAGGTGCATTATGGTCTCTAGGTTTATTAATAAATTTAAAAAATGATAATCGCTTCATAATTTGCTTAAAACTGATTAACTAACTTACTAATAAAATTAAGTACAACATCAATCGAATGTAATATTCTAAAACCTATTACAAAATTTCCAAATTTAAAGAGAAAAATAGTCAACGTCTACTGTATCTTCCAAAGATAAATGTCCGAAAATTGTTTTAAACTGAGCTGACTTAACCGAAAGTTTCTTAATTAGCTGATAAGGAAGTATGGGTGAAACCCTTAAAGATCCCATCACAGACAACTTCTAAGTCTTCTTGGCTTGATTACAATTTTAAAGCTTCCGTAAATTGATTTTCTTAATTTAAACTTCTTTTCACAAAAGAAAACGATAATGGTTTTAATGAACAATTCATTTTCTAAATTTAAAGTAAGTAATAGCAAAATTCCGCGTGCATAATACGTACACAGTATAACAAGAAAAATAAGAATAAAAACGCACACCTTTAAAGAATTCCCTGAGCTATTTTTTGGAAATTTCGTACCGGGAATCCAAGACAGACTGTTTCTGGCTTCCTAGCCATCGTCAGTTGGATTCGCCCAGTACTCATAGCTCAGTGGAATCCAAAGAAACATAAACAAAAGACAAAATTAAACAAAACAACGACCATTGAGTTAAAAAAATGAAAAAAATCAAATTAAGAATAAAAGGGCAATAAATTAATCCCCGCTAGCTGAACGCTTAGATTACAAAAGATTAAGTTGAGGTCATATCTCAGACGAGAGTTATGAACCTCGAAACAGTCTGTCTTGGGTTCCCTGTACGAAATTTCAAAAAATTGCTCAGTGAATTCTTTAAATGTGTGCGTTTTTATCCTTAATTTTCGTGTTAAATATGTATTCTCGCGTAAAATTTTGCTTTAATGTATTATATATGTCTGCTTTACAAATTAGTCTTTTATAAGCTAGCGTTCAGCTGTCGGGGATTACTTTATTGCCCTTTCTATTCTTAATTTGTTTTTTGATTTTTTTTTAATTCAACGGCCATTATTTTGTTTAATTTCTTTGGATTCCACTGAGTTATGAGTACTGGGCGAATTCAACTGACGAGAGGTAGGAACCGCGAAAAAGTCTGTCTTGGGTTCCCAGTATGAAATTTCCAAAAACAGCTCAGTAAATCCTTTAAATATATGCGTTTTTATCCTTATTTTCCTTCTAAATTTAAATTCTAAAAATAAGACAAAAAGTCGAAGAGAGCCATTTTTCATTTAAGTGATGTCATTTGTGAATATTCGATAATCGAAATTTATAATATTTATTAACATTAGTTGTACAAAAAGAGCAAATTTGTTTACGACCTTCACTGCTGAATTTCTCTGCTAATGTGATATATATACACTTACACACACCAAAAAATTTCTATCTTTAAGAAAAAAAAAATAGTCCTTTTTAAGAACGTGTTTGGAGGACAATGCATCAGAAATGTGAAAGAAATAATATACATAAGAAGGACTTTTTGTTATCTCTCTTGGCCTCCATAGCCAACCTCAATCCCATCGAGCATGTGTGGGAAATGCTCGAAGGGATTTTAATTTGCCAAAGTTCTCATTCATCAAGGATCCCAGAGTTGCTGCAAAACTTTGGGCCTAAATGATCTCAGACAACTCTTAAAATCAACATGGCATCAACTACAAGCTGTCATTCGTAAAAAAAGAACGTATTAATAAAGATTCCTCATTGTTTGCAAAGTGAGTGTGGGTGTGGTACTATATATTAAACAATACTCCATTGTAGGCAGGCAGTATCTTTTTTATTACTAAAATCTATTCTTTAAGAGAATAAAAATCACACCATTGGCTGCAATAGTGTAAATATATTCACCAAGTTTTATAAGATAGTTCTTTATGTATATTATTGTTACCTTTTTGATTATTATGTTTTGTATTAATTTTTGGAACTTAGCAGATAGCAGATTTCTATAATAGCTACTCATTCCGGTATTGTTGAATATTTTTTAATATTCAAAAGTATTTTTATTTCCATTTGCTCTTGGTTCTCTCACTATTGATCTTTTACACTCTTAGTTCTAGAAAGGCTTGAATAATCAATTCTTTTCTTTTGTAAATCCACAATTGATAAATGAGCGACACTTAACCATACTCTGTAACACACAAAGATAGATTTACATCTTCTCATTGGGAATTGGCATCTCCGTGGTGATGACAACAAAGAAGAGGTATCCAATGGTTGTAAACACTCTTCTTTGTGAGACGGTGGAATAAAGATTTCTCTTGGCAACAGCAAAACACAAAGAAACTGTCAACTTAGGCTGACTCTCGCTTCCTCTTAGTCTGAGTTTCTTATGTTCGTATCTTCATTGCGTCATTTCTCCGTTAATATTACGTTTTGATGTACTCAGATTCTTTGCGTTTTCGTTATATTATTATTAGTTAATGAATACTATTTAGTTGTAATAATTGGTGTTTATTTATAGAATGAAGCGTAACTGCTTACGTTTCACTGATGCGTCCACGATCACAAACAGACACAAAGTATGGTGAACATATTCGCTGATGAGTATTTTTTAAGAAGTTCCTTTGTAGCTTCGATTACTGAGAAATCTTTATATCTCATCTTAACTAAAATTACTGTAAGATTATACTGATTACAATCTTAAAAGCATTCTCGCAGCACAGTACGTAAAGGTGGATTCTGAATTTTTCGATGGAAACTGTATCGTAAAATTTAATCATATTGGTTCAGTTCTGATTTGGTATTACTGTCACCAGTTGACTGGCTTGACTTTTATCGCTAAAATATAGTGTTTTAGACATACATATAAGCATACATATGGGTCTAAAACAGTATGTTATGGCTTCAGTACTCATAGCGTGCTAGGAGTCTTCCGAATAATTCAATCAATCTATATAGACAAAGATAACAATTCTAGCCAAACCAAAGCGATTACACTATTCTGCTATACAATTTCTAAACTTTTATCTGCAATAGTCTCAACTGTGCTCTGTGTCTCCACTATGTAAAGTGTTTATAGATAACCATTTTCTTACATAGTATAGTTAGTATAGTTCTGAAAAAATTACAATAACCTTTACATATAGTCTTTGATTTAAAAAAACTACAAATGTACGTTTTGAAATGATATAAGCCTCTGTGAGTTAGCTATTGCCCGGAAGCATTTGACATTTTTTTGTATATTCGTCATATTCTCATTGTTTTGACAAAAATGATTGTTTAATTATTTTTTTTCTATTTTATCTTTAGAAGTGTACAATTATTATTGTGTCCAATAATATCTTAGTGATGGTAATGCAATAATGAACTAACTTTTGGAAAACAATTATAATCTGTATCACACCGTTTATTGTTTTAAGAAACAAAAATGACAGCACATTGCATTCATGATCACTATCTGGAGTGATTGTTTTATAAAGAAAACAATCACATAAATAGCAACGGAGAATATGAAATTGGGATGTTGGTTCGTCGTAATTGCCTGGTGATGAGGAACGAGAGAAAAAAGAAAGTTTTTTTTTTAGTCTCGAATCGTTCGACGGGAAAGCTTTGGTCAAACGGCTTTTATTCAATGATCATATTCTATATGAGAATATGATTGACTTGTAAAGTATACATATTGAATAAGGAATAATTTACATTCGATCTTGGAATTTCGTTCAACCAAGACATTATTGTGAACCTACGGAAGAATCTCTACTCATAATGTATGTTATAGTTTTCTTCCATAGAATAGCCGGAAGCTAAATAGATCTACGACGAAAGCGTTAATAATGGGAAAGCTGATGGAGTTGTCATTTTCCAGAAGACTAGAAGTAACAGATGAAATATTCTACGAGAACAATGCATCATAAGATGGACTGCAAAACACCTTTTTTGAAGTGCAGCGTTTGCAACTGTGGATATAACTACCAAGGTCTGTCTATCGTGTGATAGAAGATTTAAAGTAAGTGTTTTTGAATTTTTTATACAAAGGACATATATTTAAAGAACAGTTCAGAAACACTGCGTAAAGAATCAACTTGAGAAGAAGATATAGGACTCGATCTTGAATTCCTAAGTGAACGTTGTTGTATTTTAGAGTAATATAGCAAAACGAACTAGTGCATCGAAATATTCCAATGGGAAAGGAACTATAGTGACTATTGAATATTTAAACTTGAATATTACCTACAATTAAGATAATTTTGCAGTGGACTTTATTAGACTAGTGATCCAGAATGACTTAAAAGAACTTTGATTAATAATGTCATCAGTAATAAAAGATATACATTTGTATTTGTGAATGTGGAGAAGTTATTTTAATGAACCCAGATTAAATTTTTGTTGTTGGATATTTAGAATAAGTCTTGAACTTTTCATTATTCTGGTCGTAAAGCGTACTCTTATTCGATAGAACAATTTCCACGCTCTACTACAAACTTATAAAAATATATATCGTTGATAGTTAATAATAATTAATTTTTAAGAAGAGTATCAATGGATCAGAAACTTGGCCGTACCTATGTCGATTTCCTGGACAACAATGTCTTCCTTTAGATGTAAGAAAAATTTACACACAATTTCATCTTTTACGAAAAATCTCTAAAAAAATGTTATGAACTTTCATGTACTTGAAGTTTGCTTAATGAGAAAATCTCATTTTTCCTCTTTTGTTTTATAAATCTATTTTGTTTTGTTTTTGTCTGTTTTAATTTCATCCAAACCCAAAATTATTGCGGTTTCATAATAACCGACGGTTGAATGTGAAAACGACGCATTTTGATTCTTGTTAGAACCAGATTTCACATAACACGGCAATGACACTCGCATCGCAATGAATAATACATGTCTCATACTACAGACTTGGAAAGTGTCCAAATAAAAGATGTTACTGCTTTAAATTTGCAGTTAAAGTGAAGATGAAACGAATGAGACCTAGTGTGCTTGTAGTTTATTTTCTTTTATCTTTATATGAAGAGGTATTGTCTATCAGTGATAGGATTCGACTCTATAGAATAGGAATGACAGATAAGGAATCCTCAACTATAGAGACTTCAGCACCAGCAACGCAGAACTCAACATTCCTAAAGGATAAAAATGATGACGATGCTTGAGATGTTTGAAACGCTAAACTTATGTCTTTTCCTTCTCCCTGAACTTTTTTCCTAATTGCCCTTAATTCCATATCTTATGATTTGAATTTATCCATCTCTAAAAAAAACAGATTCTCATCCGAAAAGGACACTGAGGAGAACGTGAATGAGTCACAAAAGGAGAGGGGGAAAAGAATAAAAAAAAGCCTTAAAAAACAAGTTAAAACGCAATGAACTTCTCTGTTCACAATTAAAGATAAAAATGTGGACTGTTTGGAGCAAAACTACCATAAAAGAGAGAAGCAGTTGCAAGGGACGAATCACAGCTTGCAACTTATGACGAAAACTGAAATATTAAAGAACAATGTAATAATAGTAATAATAATAATAACAACAAAGCTTTGCTTACATTTTTGGAATACGATAAAGTATTATTTTTCACACGAGTGATTTTTTTTTCTATTGTACAGTAAATACTGATCCGAAGGCTTTGATACGCCACGGACTATTTGAATACAACTTAATAGTAACTGGTATTAGGTTTTGAATCAGTCGAGGCAAAAGTGATTCTAAGCAAAGAAGGAATGGTATTTTTAGTCGAATATTACAACCGTTCATACGATTTAGGACGAAAAACGCTTACCTGTCATACAGCTGTGGTGTGCATGGAGTTTATTCATGAATAAATTCATGATCGTGTCATGTTAAGGTTCACAGCATTTCCATATCCTTCCCATTACCCGATGTTTCGCCACCTGACGTGTATGTTTGGGGAATACTGAAGCAGTTGAAGTCCACATTAACCATCAAAGAGTTCCTTTTTAAGGATTAAAGTGTGCATGAAGAAACTGCCTGTACGTCACAGCTGTATGACAGATAAGCACCCTACCAAGCGACGGCCATTGTTACCGATTGTGGCCTGTCGCGTAAACGCCTATTTGCACAGGGTCATCACATTACTTGCCCCACAGAATTTTTGGATGAGCCCAAGAATCACACTGTCACCTGGGACGTGCTTCTGAAACGTAAGCTGAACAGCTCCTTCACATAATATGCAGGCGGAGCTCGTCTTTTCATCCTAGTCCGTATGAATGATTGTAATTTTCGAGTAAAAAAACCTTTTCTTTTGTGCTCACAACCATTATTGCCTCGAATGATTCAAAACCTAATACCAGCTGTTGCAGTTTAGTTTAATTTCAAATAGACCATGGCGTTCGGACATGCATTATTATCGCGTAAGGATGAGAAATGTTTCACTATTATTTATTTTGCCCAACCCTGTACTAACAACGCTATGAACTATACAGTATGCCGCTTCATGAATATGAAAATACAGTAAAACCTCGATATAGCGCTCCCGCTTATAGCACTATCCCGTTCTTTATGCTCCTTTTATACAGTCCCTGGAATCTCTGTTTACTTTTACCCTCTTACAACGCTTTTAAATCCCGCTTGTAGCGCTTTTTTTATATCGGAAATTGGTCAAAATTTCATTTAAATTGTGAAATTTGTAATGTTTTAGAAGTGTTGTGAAGAAAGATTTTGCTCTGGCTGTGGTGAGGGTCATTGAAAGAAATGTAACACTCAAAAGATCTTTTTTTTCCGTTGTAGGAGGGTTGTAAATTACTCACCCTTCTTTTTACTCACCCCCCACACACGGCAAACCACAATCAAATATTTTTTTAAATAGGAAATAAGCTCATATTTGCACTGTATCTATTGCAAAATCAAGTATGTTTCCTGTAAAATGGTGTCTAAATCTTTTCCTATCTCATAGATCATTTCCCGTCTTTAGCGCTGTCCCGCTTATTAAGCTTTTAGGTCATGGAACTTTGACGAGCGTAATAATGGGGTTATGCTGTAAATCAAATACTTTGCTCAGAATTTATCATCAAGGTAACTTTGATCCATATTGGTATAATAAACTTTGTTAAGTAAAAACCAACACTAAAATATCTTAAAACTATAATTAATGATTAGTAATGCGACAAGTAACTAAACTTTCCACAATATACATATATTTTGAAGAATAGGATTCGTACACAAAGCCTCTCAAGAGGAGAGGTGAATATTTAGAAAGGTCGTAGTACAGGTCATTCTAACAAACACGTGTCGTACTTCTAAAGGTTTTGGATATTGAGCTAATTGATTGTAAAGTTGCACAATTATTGATAAGAAATAAATATTATCTATCTAATCTTTATTGTTCAAAGGAAAGATTTGTTTCAGTTTAAAAGAAATTTTCAACAATTTCACCGTCAACATCAATGCACTTTCTGATTCCATATTGCTTGTCTGGTGTTCGTATCTGCAGGAACTGTACTGTATTTTCAAGTACTTTTCTCTCGGAAATCGTTTGAAATAGAACACATGTTCATTTAAGCATTTTTTTTAGAATAACCGATACTTAATATTGATCTTACCTCATCATTTTCGATCTTAAGGACACTACTTCACATGATACTTTCCTTACCCAACAAATCGATTAATAAATAAATGCACTTCAAGAAATTGCTACGATAGGAAATTTAACGTGTGCAGATTAAAATTCAAAGAGGAAAAGGTAAATATTTCTTTATTTAAATTGATAAAAAGTATATAAAGACATATAGAATATTCTGAATCTTTATTATCTAAGATTTATCATTAGTTGATGT
Source organism: Thereuonema tuberculata (assembly GCA_023159025.1). Lineage (NCBI taxonomy): Eukaryota > Metazoa > Arthropoda > Chilopoda > Scutigeromorpha > Scutigeridae > Thereuonema > Thereuonema tuberculata. The sequence goes on from JAFIDM010000004.1 coordinate 49,115,705, forward strand.
ATGCGTTACGTTTTAACTTCTAGGTCTCTATAATTTTTTTATCAATTGAAATTCGATGATTTTGAATAAAATTTTTTCATTAGAATCAACTGTAGCGTCGTTAATAAAATCTTACGTATGAGCCAGTCATACATCAAATAAAAAAAGAAAAAGAAAAAAAAATATGGAATGTCGAAGACTCACAATTAACTGTTGGAATTAAATGTGTTTTATGAAACATGTATGGAATAATATCATGTACCTTAACAGATAATGATGATGGTCAAACAGTATCACCTTTCTTAATCTTTAAGCCAGAGTGTGGGTGCTTGAAATTCGCCGTCTAAATCTCAACATTTATGAAATGAGTACCAGGAGTCTTTTCTGAAATTGACACGTAGGCTAACGAGCCAACATCAACAAAACCTAACTATTTAAACCTACAATACTAAGTGTTTGAACAAAAAAAAAAGAACAACAAAGACATAAATGCTTACCAATCTTGCACACTGTTAAAAGATTCCTCATTGGTGATGTCATACATGAGGATGAAACCCATTGCACCTCGGTAATATGCTGTAGTAATGGTCCTATATCGCTCTTGTCCTGCTGTATCCTATCAAAACAATAAGATAAAAAAAGAATATTAGTCAAATAAATTACTAGATATTTATACATTAAAATTCCATTTTATTATTTAGAAATCATCTTGTTCTGGACTTCTCTAAAGATCAGAAGAAAAGATAAAAGAAACTCTTAGTATTTCCAGCACTACAATTATCACATTTGAAAATAATTAATTAATAGCGCTAATGTATGTCTTTAGAATGAGCCAACTGTACACTATATATTTGACTGCTAGGTTGACTAAAACATTCCTTAAATTTTCAAGAAATACTGATAATATATTAAGGAAAATAAAAATTTGTTTTTAAAAACCAATAATATAATTAAATTAAAAATTAAACGTTTTTCTTAATTTGGTTTTACCTTTGTCTAGAAAGAAGTCCCAAAATAAAGAAAAGGAACTACATTTATTTTCAAATTTAATATTTGTTGTATCAAAAAAACATAAATTTTGCATTTCTTAAAAAGAAAAAGTAGTTAAATCCCGCATTACTTACTTAAATCTTACTTAAAGGATTACATGAAATGGGATTAAAATTCATTATTTAAAACAATGAATTATGTAAATAAAAATAGGATAGAATTTCTGTTTACGTTCGAATGCTTTTGAATGGAATTTTTTTTCACTTTTTCGCGCTAATATTTCGACAAGGATCCAATTGGAAACGATTTCAAATATAAAAGTGATATCGTCTCTAATCCTTCAATAAGCATACAACGTTTCAAGAAGATCCAGTTTAAATTCGGGAGATGGGGAGACACAGACAGAGTAGTGTGGTAAGGCTCACTTTCCTAGGCCGGTAAGTCAGACAGAAATGCAAAAAAACAAAAATTATAGTCTATGCAGTCCATATAAAGACTGCAAGAAGTCATTACTGTTTGAAGTCTCATTTTTGCAGATCATTTTTGTCCTCTGTTTGTCCATTTGTCTGTTTGTACGCACATCACACTAAAACATATGGACGAATTTCCATCCAATTTGCACGTAGCTTATTTGTGAGCACTGTTACTTTAATCTCCAGATCCACCACCACTAGACTTTGAGATCTCTGAGAGCTGATAACTACTACATATTACTTCTTTAATTCTTATAAATATTTTTAAGTTTGGAAACGCATTTTTCTGACTTGCAGATCGAAGACCTTTAAAGATCGAAACAAATTTTACAACAATCAGATGTAATTGATCGATCATTTCTTGCCGATAAAAGGCAAATAAACTAATTCTGCCGCTGCGAATAGTTGCTTACTATAATGGACTTCCGTTCGACTATTCCATCTCTGTAGGCGAAACGTATTCGAAGCGAAAACTTAGAGAAATTAGTCATAATTTTCACGTGGAAATACACAGAAGTCCATCAAAATGATTCTACAGTATTCCCAACATGATTTGATTGCTGGTTTCCCGCCATACATATTCAAGTCCAGGGATTTTGAATGAAAATTATAAATTTCCCTATAAATAATAAATATGTTCAAAACAAATGAGTATTCCAGTATATATCTGAAAAAAAAATAACTATTTCAGCTGAATTTGATTCATAATACTTCACGTCAGTTTTGTTGTTTTGTTGTGTTTTTTTTTATTGTTGTGGAATGAACAGTGCGAAGAGGCCCTTGAACAAAGGATTAAAACCTGGAAAAAATGGCACTCAACCAAAAACAACGAAGACTACATCATATTCAAAGAACAGAGAGCACGAACAGCAAAAACAATAAGAATAAACAAGAGGAATTTTGATAGGATCCAATTACAACAAATAGAAGAAGACTTTAAAAAGAACAACACAAGAACATTCTATAAAGCCTTTAAGCAAAACATTCAGGGATATCAACCACCAAACCTATGTTTCAAAAATGAAGAAGGAAGGATAGCCCTGAATAACCAAGAAAACTGCAAAATACTTGCAAAATACTTCGAAAAACTACTGAACTGTGAAAAACCGAAAACAAAATTCCCTAAACAAAATCCGAAATGTAAATTTGAAAACTCCAAGCCACCGAACCTAGCAGAAATCCAACAGATTATTAGAGAACTAAAAAATGATAAAGCTCCAGGAGAGGACTCAATTATAGCAGAAATGTGGAAAAGCGTAGATATCAAAACTGTCAAAAGCCTACATAAAATAATACAAAATATCTGGGAAACGGAGGAAATACCGGAAGATTGGAAAACAGCCATGATCCACCCTATACACAAAAAAGGAGATAAAACTGATGCCAACAATTATAGGGGAATCTCACTCCTTTCGGTTACATACAAAATCCTTTCCAAAGCTTTACAAAACAGATTGGAGGCCCAACTGGATCCACAATTAGGTGACTACCAGGGAGGATTCAGGAAGGGAAGATCATGTGCAGAACAGATATTAAATTTGAAACTCATAATAAGGTACAGGAGACTGAGATCCAAGGACATTTATGTGACATTCGTGGACTTCAGAAAGGCATACGATTCTATAGACAGAGACACACTTTTCAATATATTGGAGGAATTCGGAGCTGATGACAAATCTATTGCGATCACCAAAAAAACTCTAACAAACACGAAGTCAAAAGTAAAATTTTTGGGAGAGATTTCAGAACCATTTGAGGTGAAAACAGGAGTAAGACAGGGAGATGGGCTTTCCCCATTGCTCTTCAACTGTGTGCTGGAGAAAGTAATGAGAGAGTGGAGGAAAAGAATGGAAGAGGAAGGAATCAAGAAAATAAAAATAGGAAGAAAGAAAGATAACTTGGAAATTGACTGCCTGGCTTTTGCAGACGATCTTGCAATACTAGCGGAAAACATTGAAGATGCAAGAAGACAAATAAATATACTGAAAGAGACGGCAGAAAAGGCTGGACTACAAATATCTTATGAAAAGACGGAATACATGACCAATAGAAAAGATGCACCAAGACAGATCACAACAAAGTATGGGAAAATTAAGAGGGTTAATAAATTCAAATACTTGGGAGAAATAATTCAACCAAACGCCCTTGACAAAGAAGCGGTCCTAGCAAGAGCAAGAAAAATGGAACTGTCATTCCATTTGACAAAAAATATATACAACAAGAAGTCCATATCTATAAACGCTAAAATTAGGCACTACAATACAGTCATTAAGCCAGAAGGCCTCTACGCCTCAGAATGCCTTGCACTAAACACAGCCAGACAATTGGACGAGGTAGAAAAAAAGGAAAGAAAGATCTTACGGAAAATCCTAGGACCAAAATATGAAGATGGAAAATGGAAACTGAGAAACAACAAAGAAATCTACGCAAAAACAGAAAAAATAACTGACACAATGAGGAAAAGAAGAGTGGCTTTCTACGGACACATTAAAAGAATGAGTGAAGGTAGACTGACGAAGAGATTATTCACCTTCTTCGACAGAAACCCCAAGACTCAGATGACATGGATCAAGGAGGTCAGAAAAGACATGGAAGAAATGAAAATAGATGGAGAAGAGGTGGAGAGAAGAGAAGAATTCAGAAAAAAGATCAGGGGATTCAAGGGTTTTCAAGAAAAGGCAAAGAAGAAAACGGGAGCAAAATGGACGGAAGAAAGAAGGAAACAACATAGTGAAAGAATGAAAGAATACTGGAAGAGAAGAAAGAAAGTAGAAAAATAATCATGAGTTATTTCACGTGGTCCATAGTCGGCCAAATTCGAAGAAAGAAAGAAGAAGATATACGAAATACAATTACAATTATTTCAAACACACATCTCTATTGCAAAACCCGCTCAATGGAACTTATACATTTCATATCTTATTCACACTTTAAAAGTAGAGATGTTTCGTATATTTTTATTTGCTTTTCATTAAATTTCGTTAATTTCTCATAAAGAAACCAAATTCGTACCGAAAAATCCGTTGAATTTTATAAATATCTTTCTGAAAATAGTTACGTAATATAAAATTCCTTTCTGAAGGTTCTTGGAAAGGAAGACTTTGTGGCAGTGAACATGGCGTTACTTTCTTAATTTATTTTCTCTCCGGCGTCTTGTAATTAGAGCCATTTAAGAAAGTCAACTCGAGTAGTAGTGCGATTGCTACACCCACTTGGATGTGATTAAGGAGCTGACGAAATGTCTGATCATGTTTGGACTCGGTTAACTTCGATGTAATAGGCCGTACTTTTAATACCTCGCTTGGAAATTAAGCCATGGAGCAGACAGGAGCAGACAGAAGACTTCCATTCTTATTAAGATCAATTACAAATCGAAAAAAACACAGGAAACGACTCATGTAATATAGCAATCTACGGTTTGGAGGCTTTTTTGCTGGATTTTTATGTTGAATCTACCGTGTTTTTAAAAAGCCTAATTCGTATTTCACATAACATTTGTGAAGCTCCAGTTTTTATTCCAAGAAGTTAAAAAAAGGAATAAATATAAACGACGTTTTAAAGAGGAAAAAATAATACCCGGATTAAATACTGAGCAAGCGAAGCAGGCATATCTCAGTATTACATTTGAATATTCTGTTCTGTTTGTCTGTCTATTCGCATCCCATTAAAATGTCCGGACGGATTCCCATTATATTTACAAGGGAGTGCGTGACCTCGAACGCTGAGAACCGCACGAAAATTTACTTAGAATATAAATCGCTCATGCCAAAAACAATGGTATGAGTTATTCTCATGTAAAACTGCACGTCTTACCACGAGAGACATTTGAATGATCATCTATTGAACGTCCAAGAAAACAACTTTGGTAAAGCGAAGAAACAAAATATCGATATAATGGGACCAAAAACACACATATTTCATTGTCATGACTACATTGCTATATTTCCCTCTTTTTGTATTTATTTTGTAAATATGTTATTGTTTCGGTAGCAATATTGAGATTAAGTATTTGTTAGTCCAGGTGCAACATGCCACCGTCGGATGGCGCTAGACGACAACAGCTGAGTTTTTCATGGGAATGACTCATACCACTGTTTTTGGGAAGAGCGATTTATATTCTAAGCACATTTTCGTGCGTTTCTCAGCGTTCGAGGTCACGCACTTTCCTTGTTGGTAATGTAGCTTATTTATGATCCAATTTATAACAAAGGTCGTTTGTTTGGTCTTCACCTTTCTCTCCCATTCTTGGAATTCTCATTCTTAAACGGTTGACGGATTTCTTTAATATTTAATATGATGCTTTTCTATCGTCCAATTGGAAATATGAGAACGATTATTTCGATTTCCGTCTGCTCAACAGTCCACGAAATTAGTCTCCCAGAATTATATACTTAGTTCCCACTAAGCGATGGATAACGGAACGTAAATTTACCTAATTTAGTGAGAATCTTTATTTGCTTGTTTTATGCGCATCACGTTTAAACGACTGGACTAATTTTCTTAAAATTTGATACCTCACTTATTTAAGGTCCAATACAAAACGTAGATTTATTTATTGTGGTCTCCACAATCCCTAAAAAAATAACCTCTAAAAATTCCCTCGCAAAAAAACAGCTAAACTGATTTCTGTAAAATATCTCTGATTGCATACTTGTTGTCCAACTTAAAAAATGATGAGGCTTATTTTGGTCTTCACCCCCCCCTCCTTATCCCTCTAAATTATCATCATATTTTAATCTGCACCTTATTTCCATTTTAAATGATATGTCTCAAGTTATTCTGTTTCAAATAATTTGGCTTTTTTTGAGTATATATTTTGACATTTTTTTAAGCTTTAGAGCATAATGGAGCATTTTTGTCTACATTCTTTTATCTATATTCGTTTTTACATATATAGAGATAAATATTAGAGAATCTGCAAGGTCTCGAAATTCGGTGAAACTTTTTTTTTTCTATTGACTTTTTTCTGTTCGGTTGGCAACCAATTTTTTTTTTTTGTTGGGTTGGATAGTTCAATCAAGATTATATTTTTAATTTGCTTAAGTTGTAAGTGACGGTACGTTCACTGGTGTATACGTGTTATTGCTTAAATTTTTTTCCTACAAATCTCTTCTAATGACTAATTTAACGGCTGAAAGGTACTGCTGGTGGCATTTCCAATGTCATATTGCGAAGTAGTGCTTTCCTGCATTGCTTTCCTTAAACCAGTCTAACAAGGGAACGGTTAGATTTGTCAGATCGAAACATCCCTTGAAATTTTTATCATTTATTCAGGATCTTGAGGAGTTGACGTATACCAAATTTTAGCTCCTTTTTTTTGCACTGAAAGGAGGTTAAATAAAATTGTAAGAGCTGAGAGCTTGTCGCACCGCGGGGAAGCATCGGGCAGCTTATGTGACATTGGAAACGCCACCGACAGTGGTATGTGATATTTACCACATCAACCTTCGTAGCTCATAAGCGTTGAAGGTAGGTACCGACCCTTGGTTTCAATGATGGAAGCGTCTAGTTGAGATTAAGTGGCCAGTTTAACACTGACAGCCCTTTTCCTCCCCCTAAAGAAATCCGGTTCTCTTTTCACAGAGGGCTGGGTACATCTTAGGTCTCATCTAAACGAGAAATATATCTAAACGGGAATTGAAATTTGCTCTTACAGCCCGCAGCCCAGTGCAATACCACCGGGATTCTAACTGAAAGAGAAATCACGAAATTCCATTTAAGGAATAATAGAACTATTTTTTTAAAATAAATTATGCTATTAAATATAAGAAAAAAGTTACAGTTATGTTTCTCAACCGAATAAAAAGTCTTGTTTGAAATTACAAACAATTATCTGCCAGAGTACAAGATCGAATTGAAAACTGTACACTTTAAAAACAGTGTACCTATAAATAGAGGGGTTATCTAACTTGTTGCTTTTATTAAATGATACGTAACATACGAAATTTAATTAAATTTTAATTACTATTAACTTCTTCAGAGTCATCAAAAAATCTCAGTATATACATCTCCGTACAATTTACATGTTGTGGCGTAATGGATGTATATGATGATTAAAAGAGACTGGTGGTAAATAGAGTGATTCGATGTTCTATATCTGTTTTCTTTATTTATCTTGTTTATCTGTAGAGTCATCATTTGCTGATATGTTAAAATGCTAGTGTACAACCCCTTGGTTGTAAACTAGGCTTCGTTTCACTATGAACTGACAAGTGTTCGACATTGTGTTACTCCGCGAAGAAAATAGTACCAAAAGTTGTAACAGAGCTGTTATCAATAGATTTCTAGCGTCTTGGATATTTTTTTTCCAGTCAGTTAATAGCAATTTTGGTTGTTGTAGAACACAGAATCAGTGGAATTAAAAGGAATTTTCATTGTTTTCGAACCATACAATTCAGAAGTAATTGATTGATTGATTACGGTTAATGTCGGTGGCAGGGAAGCCAAGCCACTGCAATTCAGAAGTACTTATTTTCTATTTAAACCGATGGAAAATTCTGATTTCCTTTTTAGTTTTTAAGAAAACTCGAGATTTAGTTGGAACTCTCGCGGGCGGATGATGTACATTTTCAAAACAAGAGGTTGTAGCGTCTTTGGGAAAGCACACCCGGAGGCTATTTTTCGTTCGAAATAAAACACACACATACAAAAAAAAATTCCTTTTAATTAACTGTAGGTCAGGCTAAGTGAGGTATGATCCTTTCCAGGATGTTTCGTCTAGAAAAACAAAAGAAAAAACATCGAGGAATGACCCTCGATTTGGCAATTTTTTCACCGTCTTTTAAATCGTCTAAACACCGTCATTTTTCTTGGATTACAGTGCTTCCGCAAAAGAGGCCACATAAATTTCTAATTTTCTTAAAAAATACAAAATAAAACCACAGTTTTCCATTGTTTACATATCTAATTCGCATTTCGACTCAATTTCGTTTCAAAACAAAAGAAAATTCATCTTAATTCCTATACAATAACCGCAATTTTTTTTTAATTGCATAATGGAAGTTTGAATTTGTACCGCCAGTCAAAGGACAGGAAATTGTAGAATAATTAAAGTCATGAGGCGGAAGGATACGCGGCTTTAATATCTCGTCTACAGATTTAGAGTGAAATAAAACAATGTCGTCAACTTACCTCAACCTGAATTTATAAGAAGCGAATAGTCTACTGATCAATACTGTAGTTGATAAACCAATTTGAAGCCAAATATACATAATGCTATATTCACTCTCCATTTTATATTTTCTTACGTACGTGAAAATCGGAAAATGCCAAAGATAGGAGGTTCTAATCAAATTGAATTTCCTAAAGATATTATTAGTTGGTTTATTCGAATGAAAGAAAATAAAACTTCTTATATTTAAATTCAAACGATCAAAACAGGGTTTCAGGTTTAGAATTGATATTAATTCTCAATGTAACATATTTTGATTTTCGCTTGAATTCAAGCAAGAAAAGATTTGTATTAAAATAACTTTAGCAATTGCTTTAGAAGCTAAAAGAATTCAATTCCAATTGATTTCTATAAATAAATTCGACGAAGACAGTGAAAGCAAATAGATTATTTCTGGAAAACAAGAGAATCCAATTACTATTTATCTTACTTCAATCTTCGTAAAAGCTTCCCATCTTTGCTAAGAAAAATAAGATAAGAAAACTATTTATTATCGATTCATCACTTTTTTTTCATCAGTTTTTTTATCCCATCAAATCTAAGTGTGTCCGTATGTCTGAATCCCACTAATAACTTTTAAACCGGTGGACGGGTTTTCTTGAAATTTGGTGTGCCTATTCGTGGAAGATCAAACTTTATATCTACTGAATTTTCATTGAGAAATCAGTATGACAAGACCAAAAAATTCTAATAGAAAAACACTGGAATGCAAACAATGGATTTTTATCCACTTACTGTAAATATCTCATTGATTTAAACACTGAATATTAAATCTTAAATCTTCTGCGGGTAGTTTCTTACGATGAAATTAATCAGATTCAGGTAACTTTAAGAAACCTGAAGGATTTCATTCATTTTTTCACAAAAAGTAAAATACCAAACTTATTATATTCATTAGTTATTATGAATTAACATTATTCATATTACAATCATATATTACATAAAATCTTGTATTTCTCTGTCTGTCTGTGTCCGGCGCAATTGTTGTGATTTGTGAAAATAGAAATAATTTCTACGCTACGGGAATCGAACCTGCAACCTTCTGATCCGAAGTTGTCTTACCTATTAGGCCAAGTGGACTACAATTTAATCCCTTTAAAAAAAATACAAATATGTCATAGCCGCACTCGTTGGTTCTAAAAGCAGTCGAGGGTTGGGAGAATCCACTTTTATCGGGTAGTTGTGAGAAAGCAGTCGCACGTTGGGAGAATCCACTTTTCCCGGGTTGCTAGTTAAAATATAATATAATTGGCTTTTCGCTTTTTTTTTCGTTTGCGACTTAAAATAAAAAGAAAGGAAAAAAAAAGACATTTTAATAACGTATTTGGAAAGTAGCTTTAAGTTTTTTATGGTAATATATTATTAAATAATTTAATAATAATAATTAATAAAATAATAATAATAGAAATAATTTTTATTTCCTTTCATATTTAAGGGATTATTCTTTCTTTTCCATTGAACTGATTTGTAAACAACACATTCTGAGAAAAATATTAACTATATATAATATTGGCTAAACATAAAAGGCTTTAGAGAAAAAATAATACCGTAACATATTCGAATCTGAATTTTAACTTAAACCCTGGTGGTCATTGGTTGAACCATAGATATCTAAAACGCAACGGCCTCAGAAGCCGAAACGGAATAAAACGGAGGCAGCCAAAGTTCGCTACCATTTCCCAATTCAGTTGCTTTATTGAAACTTTCGTAAGATTACCCAAAGTTAAATTAAACTTCACATAAACTCCAACGGAAACAAAGTTATTTATTACTTCGTGGTTCGTATTTTTTTTTCTTTTTTTAATTTTTTGGGTGAAAAAGGGTGATTTGTTAAATTTAAATTTTACAAGTTTAAATTAAATTGCATATAAAATTAAGATCAGAAAACATAAATTTAATAAAAAAATAAAAAAATGAACATTTCTTTTTTTTTCATCTTTCGTGACCCAAGGAGAAGCTTTAGAATCTGGTCCAAGATTTCATACTTAGCCGTGGATTTGACTAACAATTAATAGAACGATCTTGATTATTTTTAATAAAAGTTCAATTAAATGCTGCTTGAAAAATCAATTTTAGTAAAGTAAACAAACCTACTCTCATATTAATAACGCAACTTTTAGAATTCTTGATTAAAAATTTAGTTCCACAATTTGCCGCTAGTCTTATTCCTTCAGTGTTTCCTGATTTGGAATTCACTAATGGTGAACAATTTAATTCTATAAAATAAGTGTTTCTATATAAATACAAAAAAGTGACATGTATTTCATTTTTTTTATTTGATCCGTTTTAAGAGGAGAAAAGGTATGTAAAATTACGTACTGTTTTTAGCATTTTTAGAGTTTTTACGTACTTTTATCATACTTTTTGAAGAAAAGGAGCTTAATAAGATAACTGTATATAAATACAAGCATGGATTATGTCCTTAATAATTCCTGAATGCATCTTCTTGAAACTAGAAAGGAAAATATCTCCTTTGTATTTAACAAATTCAGTAAATTTAATATCTGAACTGAACTATTATTCTTAGAAGTGTCTATAATCCTTCCTTAATCAACTCTGAATCAGTGTATAAAGATTTCTTATAATTTCCCTATATTCTTAATAAGTACTTTTCATAATGAAAATACTGTCTGTCTATTTAAAACTGTCTTTCACTTTCAGTCTTTTTACACTACTATGTTTCACAATGTTTAGAAATCACACAAGTTAAAATATATCAACATCTGTCATTCGTTTAAAATGTAATATAAAAAAAAAACCAGGTTTTTGTTAATATATTTTCTTTTCGATTCCGCGTTATTATCTATTGTCAGCAGATATTAACTATAAACTTACATTTTAGTGAACCGTTTTTAGGAAGTTAACAATGAGACTGATAAACATGTTCTTCCTTAGATCACTGCAATAATAATTTCCACAGAAATCTCAAGATTGTCCGCAGAACAAGGTGAGCAAACTCCCTTCCAGTATGTCTCAGTTTTCTGTCAGTCATTGTTTCTTGACTAATAACAACAATACTGATTGCAGGATTTTTTTTACAACACAACGACGACTAATTTTAATTATCAATGAATGAATCAATGCATTCAAACAATGGTCAATAGAATTTAAAGTAGTTATGAGCGATAGTTCACCAACTGTGATTTTTTTTCACTAATATCTGTTAGTAACAAAACTGTGACTGTGACTGTAGTTTCAATAAAACTGTGACTGTGATTGAATCTCTGATTGAAACTGTGACTGAAACAGTGGAGACATCTAGCGGCAGTAAGATGAAACGAATATATTTGAGAAAACATGAAATCTACAGAAGAGAAACGAACTCATTTCCCTTAATATTCATATTTAAAAACAACAACGAATAATTTGTGTGAAAATAATAAACAATAATGCAAATATATTTCATCTATTATAAGAAATAACATGCTTCTTAAGAAATATACAGAATCGGTTTGATTTGGAAAACAATGCCGTTTGAGTTAATGAAGTTAACTGTGATTGCGATTGAAAGTGTGATTTCACGGCTACACCTCTCTCTCTCTCTCTCGATATCAGTAGAGTAGCCACTGCAATGTCAGTAATACCCAGACGAACTGCGGTAAAAGAAAAAAACAGATTGGATAATGCTGGAGATAAAAACGAAATATTTAAATATCAAATTTCTTGTAAAAAATAAGTAAAAAGATAACTGATCTTTTCAAAGTTAATTAGTTGTTATTTTAATATTTTACAATGAATAAAAAAAACATTAAAAAAATATTAAAAATCAATGATCATTATATTTTGTTATATTATTTTATTGTTATAACAAAATCACATTATGAAGTCAATAAAAACATTTTGGAATGACTCTTAGTGATATATTTCGTTCTCTACCCATAAAATAAATTTAATTTAATAAAGACAAATACACAATTTATAAATGGCTATTTTATTTTATTTTCTAATTACAACAATATTTTCCGAAACTTTTTTTTCAAGGCAATGTCGTGATGGAATCACAGTAAAAAAGCTCTGTTATTGCACAGACTGCCACTGGTAGCAGTTTATGAAAATCACAATCCCCGTTTAAAATCACTGATATCAGAACGTCACAGTATCGCGAATCACTGTGACTGTGAAATCAGTATCGTTCATCATTAATTTAAAGAAGTCTATTGAATCTCAGAAGCCAATTACGCAAAAATTAAGCGAGACAATGGTTTTCTTGAGCAGGGCCCCCACAAGGGGGGGGGGGTCAGTTGGTCCCTCAGCACCGGGGCCCGGCTATCAAAGGGGCACGGGCTGAGATCTGTCGAATTGGAGATTACCCTTTTTTTTTTTCCCCTGCTGTAGAAGTATGAAATCGTATGGTATTTTCGCGATATTTTTGGCTAAGAATTTAAGATTTTGTTCATAACACGGGGGATGGGGGGGAAAGGTCCGGTATTGCATTTGGTACCTGGGCCCGGAATTTGATGTGGGGGGGGCTGCTCTTGAGTTTAAATCGAAAATTTAAAATTAATAACCAAAGCTTTCACTTCCATTCCCATTGGTATATTTTCTAAGGATCAGAAGGCGTTTTTGTGAAGTATCGTAATTAACAAAAGTACGAGAAAAGTAGAGATGGGTAAAGTCCTTCTTTTTATTGAACTAGTTCTTTTGAGATAGTTCTTTTCATTGAACTAGTTCAATGAACTAGTTCAAATGAACTAAGTCGTTCTTTTTACCTTAATAACCAAAAAAAAAAGGTTTTCAAATACTTAATATAAAACGAAACAAACCAATTCCAATAGCCAATAGTGGAGTGGTAAAAGAACAAACTAGTTCATTTGAACTAGGTCTTTCATTGAACTAGTTCTTTTATACGAACTAGTTCACTGAACTAGTTCGTTCACGAACTACCCATCCCTAGAGAAAAGTAAAGGTATATAAGGAAAACAGTCTTTGGAGCTTCTCAGTTCTGACGCAGAAGATTTATTAGGAGTTTAAAGTCTAAGCAGGTTTGTTCTCGTAATGACCATTAAAACTTCTTCACTCGAAAAACGGGATTTGTAATTTTAATTGATGAAAAGTAATTAGAACAATCAATATGGCTTCAATGAATATTTTGAATGAAAAATGAATTATACAGCAATATATTTTGCTTTATTTTATATAAATTGCGACTGAATGCAGTTCAGTGAACACTAACGGGAAAAAATAGCCAGTGATAATCTTTATTTAACTGAATCCGACTAAATGCTCTTAATCCACTTGAAGCTGTGTCCTTGAATGACCTTGAACTCCCACCACTGTACGGAAATGATATTTCAACTCACCGTTATTGACTCGGATCTCTGGAAAAATCCACAAAGATCAACGCAAGGACATCTGCTCTTGCCGACGCTTTTTATTTAGTGACTGCAGAGAAGTAATCAAATAATCGAATAAAATCACAGTTCCGCAAGGTTAATTTTGAAATAAGTGTCCAGAAAAACCACCCGCTGTGAAAATTTAGTGTCGTATTTTACAACTGCTGTTTTGTTTTTGGTGTAAAGGTTGAAAGTATTTCAATTGTTATTGTTGGCAAACCTGACTTGGAATCAGACCAATAAAACAAATATCAAACCAACATTTACGTTTATAATAAAAGAAATATTAAACAAACAAAACATTTTAAAATGCTGTTATTAGATTCACTGAATATTAATGTAAAATTCCTACATTTATAAAATTTGGAAAAATGATTTTATTTATTCAATGGCTTGTAACTCAAAAAATAGATTCTTACATTAAAATTATATATTAATAAATTTCTTTTTAAACTATCTTCTAAATCTTCAATTAGCGATGAAGATTAAACTTGGGGTAATCAGTTCTGTCAATCCTTATTATGATATCAACAGGAAGATGATAATGAAAATCGTAATCTTTTTGTAAAGCTTATTTTTCTACCATTACGTTTTGGTGTTTGTAAAAGTTAAGTTATACAGTATATAACGTTGAAATTGAATTGGACAACGATCAGAAATAACACAATTCATCAAGCGGCTGCAGTGCAAGTAACATTAGAATAAAGGAGAAATTTGGTTGCCGCGTTGCTAAAAAGCTATAACAACTATGGCCAGGGTTTTCCTATGAAAGTTTTCCTTGAGAGTTCTGCGAATTCGTTGAGGAAATGAAGTTTAAACAGAATATCAAGGCAATAGATTCACCATCTGAGCTCAACTGACAGAGGACGAAATATTTACCTCCAACAGGCGGAATGATTCGCAGTACTGCACAACATTTGACCTCGATAATGCTACTATACAAGAAAGTTTTTGACAAAAGTGCAGTCTTTTGTCAGCGTAGGATTGCTATCTCAGCAGGTGAAGATTAATTTGCAAGGCCAGTTGTTAGAAAATACAGTTGATGTACTGCAGGAGGTTAACCAAAATCTAAATGAATTAGTAAAGACGTTTTGCTGAATGTATTGGTGATAGAAATGGATGCACCATCAACTAATGCATACACTTTTGCAAAAACTATTTGTCTTTAATATCTTCTACACTGCTCTGCCCGTGAAGACCAGTTGAATTTTTCTACACTGAGAGACGCAATTTCAATGTTACAGAATATATTTTGACCAACTGAAAAATCCAATTAAAGATTTTCGTTCCTCCTAAAGATTTCATAACTTGGAGCAATCTCAAATGGCATATGAAATTGATTGTCTTCAATTTTATAGACCAGTGGTTCCCAACCTTTTTTCAGCTGGCGACCCACCTTTCCTTATCGGAATACCTCCACATATATAAGAATAGAAGAATATAGAATAAAACCATATTTGTATCGTATCCCTTCCTTATATATGATCGATTTTCGATTTTTCTGATCTTTTCTGATGGTTTATTCGATGGTTTCTGATAGTTTTAGGATCAAGTCGCGACCCACCTGTAACCCTTCCGCGACCCACCGGTTGGGAACCGCTGTTATAGACAATCATATTGAAATTAAAATGAACATACAGTTATCGAAGATTCCTTTAGCAGATATTATTATCGTTTCCATTAAATTACGGTTATTAAGGCTATTAGATTACGGATATTAAATGGAGAAAGTTGGAAATGTTTTTATAATGATTGTTGTAGCAAACACCAACTGTCAAAAGTAAATTAGAATGTCAACAAAGAAAAGATGTTTTTCAAAAAATAAAGTTTGCCATATAAGAATGATGATAACACCTGGTAGCATACTTAACAGCCGTTGTTCAAAGTATGAAGAAAATAACTCAAAGAGTAAGTAAAATTGGCAATTAAAAAGCAAACTTTCTATCTGAATTTATAATAATAAAAATTAGATAGCTCAATAATATATAAGAAAATATAATAGTGTATGACATTGCAATGTTTTTCCATTTATGAAATGTTTGCAATAGTTCAGTTTTTCAAAACAGATGTCGGTGAGATAATTCGAATGAATAGATCAATAGTAATTGCCATATCCAACAATAATTTATTTTTTTTAACTATTGTTGAAATGTATAATTTCAATGGTTTTTTTTTAGGGGTATTTTTTTAATACCTACCATACCAATCAATATAAACTCAATTCAATTGCAGTTTATGTGAAAATAACAATAAATGGTCATTATGTTTTTTTGTTTTTTATAATAATATTATCTATTTTATTCTATTGAAAATAAGAAAAAACAAATATTTTTAGTTAAGGTTGACTTCACAAAAGCTTGTAAAACAGGTATGGCAATAATCATTCCCTGGGTCAAAATCAACAGTTGAAAAACTGAACTGCTGTAAAGTGTTTGTGAATTAACATAAAAATACTGCGGTCGTTTTTTATTACTGTATAGTTATTAATCAAATACGAACTTATTCTTTTAAGTTTCAATTTCGCCAATTAATTGATTTGTTTTATTCGTTGAATAAACCTGAACTACCAGGAATGATTAAGATTCACGGTCATTTCCTTTAGGGAGAGAAACCTTCTCTGGTGGCGGAAACTATAGTTAGACTTTTTAAGATTTATAAGTTTTCCCCCCTCATTTGCTTGAAAAGCAGGCTAGGTTGAATATCTCAAGAAACCCATCTACCTTTTAAAACTGAAATAAATATCGATAACCATTATGAAGCAATACGTGAATAAATAAGTTTTCTTCACTTTTCAACCCATACGATACGGGCTAGTCCTATATGAGATAGATTCACAAAAAAAAAAAGATTCATTTGTTTTTGTTACATATCCGACCATCCGATAAGGTCGTATGGGGGGGGGGGGGGGGGGGGGCAAAAAATTAACTTCCAAAACGAATTCTTATCTTAAACAGCTGTAATCTTGATAGCTCATAAATTATTTATATTAGAAGCTGAAATTATCATAATAAATAAATGTTACGAAATGTAATCTTCCTATTGATTTTAATGAAAACTGGACCTATACAAGTGCAAAACTACGAAAGCACGAGTCTCCAAAAAAAAAAAGAGAGACAACTAATAATTTGATGCTATTTTTAATAAGCAATTATAGAAACATAATTACATAAAAAAAAATATTTTTTTTTCCTATAATAGATATAACACTTTTTTTTTTTTAGTAATATTTATATGTTTTACAAATTTTCATAAGAAAAAAAACTTCAATGATTTCAGTCAACGAAGAGCTGACTTAGAATCAACAAAAGTAACGCTTCCTTTGAAATAAAGAAAAAAATACTGCAATGAAATAAAAGAGCAAAGGATTCTCGGGCTAATAGTCTTGGAAGAACGAAGCAGAAAAAAAACTAAGTCTATATGTTTCATCTACTTTACGTTTTTTCATGTCTCGTATCGTTAGAATTTATGATCAATAAAACCTACGAAATATTCGAATGTTGTTGGCTTTTCTGTTGTTGTCATATAAACGGTGTAATGGATCATAAACCGGACAAAATAGTTCTACATTCAAATGGAAAGACTCTGTAATTTATAACGCTGAGCATACATACGTCTTTACGATACTTTGAAGCAAAGAAAAGATTGAACAAAATATATTTCTATTTCGAACATTCATTCCCTATGTAAACACAATCATTAAAATACCGTAAGATCGCCTTTGTTTGGTAAATCTAAGCAGTGATAGCGAATTTAATAAATGTTGTAAATCATTACAGGCCAGGCAGTCGGGAGGGAAAGCTCCTGCGATTTTCAGCCAAACGGGACGGTTGTTGTAGTTGGAAGGCCGGTCCGACGCTGGGCCGCCTTTAGAAATTGTTTCTTAAAGGACTGGGTGAATCTTGGGATCCATCTGCAAGGGAAAAAAAAGCCTAGCCTACATATTCTGGGTCCTCCAAATAGCAAGTCACCAACTGAACTATTATAAAATTAACAAAATTAATAAAAAAAAATAATAATTCAACTGTCCGCGAAACGGACGGACAGTTTTCATTCTTTTCAAATGATTTATATACATCATCATCTTACTCTTCAAAACTGTCAAAATTGTCCTTCAAAACTGTCAAAATTATAAAATTGTTTTTTTTTATAATTTGTAAATGTCTAATTGTTATATTATCAATTATGTTATCAATTTATGTTATCCCTAATTCTAAATTTACCACAAATATAAAAACGATTGCAGTAATGTCATAGTCTGTAATTATTAGACATACGATCTCCATTTTTATCATAACTAGCCGTTGGCATAAGAGAAGTAAAGACTCCTATCTAAATTGATGGTCCGACGCTCGCTCTTCTGACAGTTTCTAAAGCTATTTATACCCAAGTAAATTGGAAAAATTATAATTGTATAGATTTTATAAGAAAAATCTTTGACTTAGTTATAAAATAAATAATAACAAATTATACTTTAAAAAATACTTAAAAAAAAAAACACTTTGTTTTTTTTGTTGTTGTTTTTGTTTTTTTAATTTTCATTATCTTACAATAATGGTTTTAATACAGTGTGGTCCCAAAATTTTTGAAGATGAATTCTAAAAATCGAAATTAATAGTCTCTTATTTAATTCCTGTTACGTAAGAACCCATCAAAGACGTTATGAAGACCTTTAGAATTAAGTTTCAAAATGTCAGAGCTTTCAATATCCGGGTGTTCTTCCAATTATGAAATAGAGAAAACTTCTTTTGTGTATGTTGTGTTATATTAGTTTAAATTGTACTTTAATAAGCTTTTTATTATTTTTAATTATATTTAAAAAAACGCTTTTTTTTTTTTAGTAATTGCGTTTATATTGTTGTGCTGTTTTTATTTCTGAGATTTTCTATTTATTATTTTTGTTTCCATCACTTAAAATACCTTTGGAGTATTTGATGGGCCCGTGGTAATGCGCTTGACTGTCGGCTGGATGAGCCGGGTTCAATTCCCGGCGGAAGTCGGGATTTTTCTGCGCTTAATTCTCATCCAGATGGGCCCTAGGGTTCACTCTGCTCTCTGAAGAATGGGCACCGGATTTTTTTCTCGGGAGTTAAGACTGGTGGACCACCCAACCTCAAGTTAAATGCCGAAACTTAACGGCAAAGCCTTAAATTCCGCGAATCCACGGACCACAAAGGCCTGATCTTCAACAGTCAATAGCAACAAGCTAACAGTCAAATCACATTACACGTCTTTTGTAATACTATAAAATGTATTGATCATAAACAATTTCTCAAGGTTGGAGTACTTTTTTATGATCAATACACCTTGTAGTATTACAAAAGACGTGTAATTTTATTTAACTGTTAGCTTGTTGCTATTATCCGAACTGAACAGCCATCGTCACTGATAATCAAAGAAATAATTATCTTGATAATGTTCGAATTACGCCACCAGTAACAATTATGAAATCAAAAGAAGAAGATTTGCTTAACTTCGCTAAAATAGAAAAATAGAGATTACTCTATGCACAATAAAAATAGATGTGATGGAGAATAGAATTCGTTGATATATTTAATGCCCAGTTCTACTTGAATACAAGGATGTTCTTCGTATTAATAATAATATCAATGTCAAACTATTAATATTATTGTCTTAAATTAAAGAAAACAAAAAAAAATCAGCGGAATAGTATTAGTCAAGCTGCAAAATGATTAACACTAACAAGCAATATTGTAAGCAATATAATATTGTAACCAATATAAGTTTTACTTAATTAATTTATGTTTTAAAATATTAACACCCATCTTACGTTATATTACGTTATAATATATATTTTTACTGTAACGTAATTATTGATAAGAGTTTTTGTGAAATAATTCAGTAATATTATATTTTTTTTAATTAAACTGTTTTAAAGTGCAGGGAAAAACTAATTAAACATAAGAGACCTTAATGTACCTTTACACACACAATACATTAACAATGTTTCGGGATCTCTATGTTTAATCATATATTTATTTTGTTTAACTTTGCAGTTTCAGTATTTTCGATGTTTCTATTAATATGATAGATAAAATTCCGGAACGATGCACAACTCTAAAAATTTTCTTTTAAAACTGAATGTTTAGGAAAATTTTTAAAGAAAATCTCAGAAATATCTGAGCGTATTACAGATTGTTTTAGGTGATTCCTTTCCAAAGCTACTGTAAAATGACGTCATTACTGCTTTATATTTTGGGTTACAGAAATGTTAATTTGAGGTCCCAAAATAAACTGTTTTGCATCACTCCAATTTTTTCCCTGTTGTTCCAGCACGGTATCTAGATGCCATAAATACTGCTGCCAAGACAGGAAATGGCTCAGAAAATATTAAATTAATTAATTGAAATTTAGTCGGATATTAGACATTTGAAATGCACATTGCGGATTTTACCAGTATTTGACATACACATAACATACTTTAAGCAACTGTTGAATGAATAAGAAATGAGCAAATATGTAGGCTAATAATCGTAATTGGTTGTATGGCATTGATCAGATTCTATTACAACGAGCAAAATTTTCATGTCAAAATTTTGAAAACAACCGATAATTCAAGTCAAAGCGGCCATCTTGGTTCGGACGTTACAAGCATTTGGCACACGGTTTTCAACAAAAAAGAGGTTTCTCAAATGTAGATAAAAAGTTGCTTTCTACAACAAAACCTTCTTTATAGCTTAAACATCGTAGTAAATATTAAAATTTAAATTTGGTTTAGGGATTGTTTTACAAAAGCCAATCTCTGAATGTCGGAAGTTACAGATTTTGACAAAAAAAAAAAAATTTCGGTTTCAACACAGGCTTAAATTAAGAATTGTAGACCCTTCTGAAGTTATTAAATTTGCACAACTAACTAAAACAATAGACAGCCCAGTAAACCTAATTTTGATCATTAAACAATGCAAAAAGTATAGTATAAGATTGATTGTTTCGGACTTTACAATTTGTCATACACAAAACTCAATTCAAGTCCGATTTTTGAAAGGAAGATGTGCTTCTTTGCAGTCGGTCAGGTATCTCCCTTCCGTGGGAATTGTTGGAGCTAACTTAAGACTTGGTTTCACAATTTATTCAACATCCAAAACGCTTCTAGAAGTGGAGCTATACTAATTCAATGACAGCGTTGTTTGCTCAGTTAACATTGCGGCTGTCAAATTTAAGCAATTTTTGCTAGTTTTATATTTACATTTAGCCGCTTAAACCATTTTTATTACGGTTTTTATTGCTTTTCTTGTTTATTTGAATATTATAAGACTAGGTAATACACGGTTTTGTTTTTTTGTTAAGGTTGTAATAATGAAACTTGAGCCTTTTAAAAAACCCAGTTTCTAAACTTCTCAGAATCTGGCAATGGCACACTTGTCTGGTCAGTACGAACATCACGCTAAAACAACTGGATTGATTTCCTTAATATTTTGATATGATACTTATTTATAGTTCAGTTTAAATATAGCAGCACGTTTATTTTGGTCTAACCTCCCTCAATCCCTCAAAATTTACGTCCCATCACTAATTGCTCAGTCCCCATTATAAGATGAACAACTGAGATTATACGGATTTCTGTTATTTCTTTTTTTAACAGAACATCAACTATTCTTTGTTTCTGTCACTCTCGTCGGAAGTGAAGCTCTTTCCATCAGGCAGTGTAAGTTTACCAGTATTTGTGTTACCTTCTAAAAACTTTTGAAAATAATAAATAGATCTTCCTGAAACTTGGAATATATATTTATCGACAAGAGAAAAATCAAAATTTCTATTTGAAAAATGTCAATGTCAATATTAATCGATAAATCTGAGGATGAAGCTGAAATATTTTTTTATTTATTATTACTATTAAATAATTAGAAGTGATTTAATGAATTCCTGTCAAATTTAACACAGCATCCACTAAACAATTCTTTTGCATGTGCTTAGTTTGGTTAGACAAATTATTTACGGATTTTTCATTTCAGAAAACGAAATTTTTTTATTTGTATTTTAGGTCGACTTCATAATTGAATAACAAAGAAAATCTTTTCTTTCCTATTGTCTCCAAAAGCAAAGTATTTAAACAAGGAACATTTAAAAAAAAAAAATCAACATTTTAAAGGAAGCAGGATTTAAATTCTCTATTGAATTTTTTTTTTTATGAAAAAAAATAGATTTGTAAGAGAATTTTAATTTAATTCAGTGTGTCGGTAATTCTCTTGAATTGTCCTTCAACCTAATTGGAATTTGGCAATTTAAAACCGAAAAAAGAGCAAGAAAACTGCGGTTTTCCTTTCCCTAGAATCTCTTTTCTCTTAACTGACTGCTAGAGAATCAATATCTACCATCCATTCATTCTGCCAATCGTGACATCCCTTGACACGTAGCATGTGGAGCCTCAAGGAGAACATAGGGCGCTCCAAGAATGACAACAACCTGTTAGCTGCGCAGTAACAAAAAGGAAGTGGTTCTTAGGCATCTGATAATACAGATTATCTATTTCTTTACCTTAATAGATAATCAGTATAGGTAAAGAAATGGCTAGTCTCCGTACAAGATTAGCAATATAAGAAAGTATATTTACACTGATGTACGTTTACTTCTCGTAGCCAAGATGACGTCAAACAACAAAGACCCATTGCGAACAATGTAATATTAACATAAGCGTATTTAGAAGATTTTTGAACATAATTGCCGTGGAACGTAGGTCTTCAACTTTGCCTTATTGCGGAGACGTCTGACTGCAGCCCAATTTACTGTATTTACATGCATACAACAAAGAAGTCCTGAAAACACTAGAAGCCTGTTTTCCTTGAGTTTTCTTTTTCATTTCTTTTCTCTTGTCTTAAAGTCGTAAAATAATACAAATCTCAATTAATTTTCTTTTAAATTATAATATGTAATTATAATAATAAAGTACAGAAATTTTTCAGTTTCTGAAAATGAATAATTAAATCCGCATTACTAATCTAAGTTGTTTGAAGCCCGTTAATTTTAAATCATACTTAAGCTCAGTCAGACAGGATTTATAAGCGAAAAAATTGATATTTAATATTTAAGATATCGATAGAAATCCATTGTTTGGGTTTTATTGCTCTTTTACGTAAGTTTTTGTCACACTTTCACGCTAATTTCTCGACAATGTTCTACTCGAAAAAAAATAAAAATAAAAATAAAACGTTAGATCGTCTCTAGACCTTAAATATGCCTACTAAGTTTCAAGAAGATCCATAGATTTAAGTCATTTGAAAAGTAACAAGAATTTAGTTATTGGTTTTTTCAGAAAATGGAAATTTCTAGTATTTATATTCAGCAGATATAATAATATTAAAGCAAGCGTAGGATTATCGTTTGTATCGTTTTCAGGAATCTGAAAAAAAATTTCAACAAAAATACATAAAAATATTAAATAAATATTATTTAAAAATAATAATAAAAAAAATAAGGTTATATTTTAGGGGAAACAGGTTTTAACTTCTTTCAAGAACTTCCTGTGTGTCAATTGTTACTCTTGTTTGAACGTAATATGATAATGCTACTGACTTCTGTGTTACATGTGTTTTCGTGAATTCATGAGAGAATGGCACAGTAATATTTCGGAAAGATTTGAAGGCAGCCTCCGTAACCGAAAAACAACAAAGCAATGCGGGAAACAACATAGCCTACAGGCTTTAAGAAATTTCTCCAAATTCATAAGATATCATTATTAAAAAAAAAAAAAAAAAAAAAAAAACGAAGGTAAATATATTAAGTTTCAAATATTTATACATAAAGAATTTATGAACGACAAAAAAAATATTAAAAACATTACATCATCTGAGCAAATAAAAGCTTACAATAAGATCACTGCAAAGTCATTTTGTGTATTATTTGCAAATGGTACCACCACAGGGAGATTTCATAAATATAGAGGCGTTTCGTAGATCGATAAACAAAATGGACGCCATGTTCATATATCATTCAAGCAATGTGAATTTAGCACGCATTTCTACGACAAAGGTTTAAGATTTTTATCTATGAATGCATAATAATAAAAAGCCTTCACGAATATTACAATGTATAGAAATATTGATATATTTTGCTTCTTTGTGTTATAAATATTGTAAAGGGGTAGAGTAAAGAAAATTAATTTTATGATAAATTACTTTTTATTGTAAATTAGTTTAAATGAAAGTTTTGGTAATGTTTAATATAGCCATAAAGACATAGGATAGGGCAAGTTTAATTAACCTTCCGCTTAATTAGGCTCCGAGATAATCATTTTTCTTTTTCTATTTCTTTTAAGGGCTCTTAAAAGCCTTATGATAACAAATCCCCTTCGAATCCAATGTGATTAATTATCTAAAAAAATAATAAATAAGAAATGAGAAAAACAAATACAATATTACAAAACTTCATTATTATTAGAAATTCTTAAAGTATATTAAAATTGAAAACTAATTAAAGTTTTTCGACGCAGTAATCACACTTTTCATCGAAAATTCCCTGTTTGCTTATAATCTTCCCCACCCTGTCTTTGATCAGATTCAGGCTGAGTAGTTGCTCTAACGTTAGCAAATGAAAATCTTTTTACGAGTTTAGTTTTTAGCGTTCAATAGATTTCTACAGGAAAATTACTTCTAGTTAATTCTGTTCGACATTCAAATACAATTCTCTTATCAAGAAATTCTCGAATTGCATATCATTTTTATTTTAAAAATAAAGAGAAAATCACAACCGGACAACAAATATGCCTTCGCACATTGAGCCAACATCAACGGGAATTCTGAACAGCTGTTTCATCCTTATATGGATCAAATGCACTCAGAGGAGCTCGATCTGGTTCAAATCGAATCGCTTGTATAAGTAAAAGAAGTACATCAAAAAGTACTGTTCTTCTGCTAATCAAAATAGCTGGATTCCCGCTGTATCGATAGACTCTAAACTGTAACAGAAATATGAATACTAGAGACTAAAAACAAGGTTGTCCAAATACTTTAAAAGACTAGTAGACATTCTCAGTCTATCACTTCGACTGATAAGGGTATTTCCTTAAAATATCTTGATAGCTTGTAACAGATCCCTGAATTACTTTCAACTATTTTCTGATATGTTAATGCAGACATTGCGTAATTACTGAGTTGGAACTTTACTGATATCAGAAAAAGTTCCTTACTGGTAAAAATAAAGGTTTAGTTTCAGTTTCAAAGAGCACTGTTATTTCATTCTCTTTCTATTTGCTAAGATATTAAAGGATTATTTTAATTTTTGGGGATTCGGTAGAGGTATTATGTTCACACTAATCGCACACGTTAGTAAACGCCAAGTTGTAAGAAAATCGTGGTATATAAAGAAAATCAGTCCAGTCGTTTTAGCGTAATTCACGAAAAAAATAAGAAGACAGTCAATAAAACAATAAAAAATTGATAGGAGTTAATAAAATAATGAACTTAAGATGGAATAAATCATCGTTTTAACTGGATCCTCTTAACTACTGGCAAGAACTCTTAGCAGGACCAGTGTTTGAGGAAGTTTAACCAAGTAAACAATAAGGGAAACAATCACAAGAGTCTCCTTCTCTCTGTCTTGTTGTTTTGTAGTTCTCGCTTCGATATCCGGTCTTTTCGAATTCTTACTCAAGGGAAAAAAAGAAATTTCCCCAAACGTTCTTTCAAGCCATTTAGTGTCTGCAAATCTTGAAGATTTATCGAACTTAAGGAATGTTCCAGTGGCACTGAGAACAAGAAATTCCAACCCAATATTCAGGCAGTTTCTCCAACAACAAACAGGAAACAATTTGTCTTCTCTTTGTCATTGAAACTGTGCCAATAGGCTAAAATACATTCATTTTGTTAAGGATCTTACAAGTAAATTAAATACATAATGAATTTAAATTTTCGCCTGTTTCTTCAAGCAAAAAAAAAAAGTATGAATGATGTTAATAACATTTGTAGATCACTATAATCGTAAATATTTCTGTACAATTCTTTAGCAGCACTTATCTTTTCGAAATTCGTAGATTACAATATGAAGAACATATTCGCATAAAATGTTATTACAAACTAACTGAAACTGTAAAAAAAATTACCTTATACTGTAAAATTAGAATGAGCATGATTAGGACGACTTTTATATAGAAGAAATGTGCAACTCTGTGAAGGTGTTAAGTTAATTCGATCCAGAAAAAAGGCTTATTAGGTTCATTATCTGGTTTATTAGTCCGATAAAATCAGATTCAGATTTCCCATAAGTGCACTATTTTTTTTGTTTGATCGACGAATTACGAAAGTAAAAACAAAACAAAACACAGTTAACCATGTAGACAGGTTATACTTATAAACTGTTTTTTTACAGTATAACAATTACGAACAGTTTTATGTTCCTGATATTAATAATGATAATGTGTTAAATAAAAAGTATAGATGCATATAAATTACATAGTAAGCCTCAAGCATAATCTGTCCATCATCACTTTCATAATAAGGCGTTTTCGTCCTATTCCTATTTTTTTTTCCTAATAATATCTCTTATGGGTGATTTGGAAGAATTTCAAGATTCCAAAAGGAAGAAATAATGCGATGTGAGATCTCACCTGGGCACTATTCGACATTATCTCGCTGTCTAATCCACTTATTACCAAACTTGGAATAAATAAAAAGCTCATAGCTGTTCCGCTATTATTAAAAAACAGTTTTAGACTTTAGTTCTTAAAACTAATCTAATATGAAAATCTGGTAAATTACAAAATTCAGAGGCACGAACCTGTTCCTTGACATAATCAGCAGATATCATGGTATCTTTCAACCGAAACAGATTAGAAAAGTCCAATTGTAATCTCTATATCTGTAGTAAGCTTTTGGTTTGTTAGCTGTGGATTTGCAGCTATCGAAACCAAAGTTGAAATAAGTTTTAGCCACGTCTGGCTGCGATTCGATCATACCTGAAGTATGTATGATGCTTAATATAGTATTCATTGTAACACTTACAATGAACTACTTTAGTCTGCTTAGTGTGCGTCTAAAAATAATCCGTAAATAAACAGTTCAATAAACCAAATAACTTGTAATGCATACAGGAAAGAATTTTGTATGTAAATTGGCAATGAAGGTTGTATTGTGACAATAAATAAGGATTCGAATTAATTGATAGTATTGGTTTAGAAAACGTCATAAACAGAAACACATTCTGACATTTGCTGAATCATTATCTGATAATTTAAATATGTGATAATTTTACAAGGATTATTTTTCTATTTAATTCTCAACTATTAATATCATTGTTTTTGTTGAAAATAAGTATTAGCTTAAGGATTATTTTTTGATGCGCATTAGCAATATTAAGTTGCAACGCTATTAAGAAAAGTTGGCGCAAAGTTTGAATCGATTTTGTAATAAAATTACGTTTGCCCCAACCAACTAAAAAAGAACGCAAAATCATTATTCACACTCTTAAATAATTTTCAAAGTTTCTATCGTTTCTATAAACATAAAAACAAAATTACATACTTCTTAAATAAATAAATAAAAAAATGTATTTTATTTTAATTTCCATTTATATTTTGAAGATTTAACGGAAGTTTTTTTTTACTTTAAAGGAAAAAAAATTACGAGAAATTACTATTTAATAATAAAAAAAAAATCTGTTTAATTTCAGAATATTAGATCTCATTAAACATTCTTTTCTTAGGAAGATTATTTACTCCAAGAACAGTAGATCCCACATCTATTAATCATTGGTGAATGCAGAAGGGGACTTCTTTAAAAAAAGTTTTTAACTGTTCCACTACAGACCCTTGGGATTTAGGCTCTCAGCGATTCTCGGCCAGCGGGACTATAGTCTGACAGACGAATCGGAACGAACGAGATTTCTCTCGTAAAGACTGAGACAGTAAATGCAAAATGACGACACGCACTATTTTACAAAGCAGCGCACGCAAAATTATATTGCAAGTAGAATTACTTCCAGTATTACTTGCAGTATTACTTGTAATATAATTTTGCGTGTGTTGCTTATAAAATAGTGTGTGTGTCGACATTTTGCGAGAAGCCAAGGAAAGAAGATATTGTCCCGGACTTCATGTATCTCGAGAAATCTCGTTCATCACAACTCGTATGTCAGACTACTATTGAAGTCGGATTGGCATTATGACTCGCGCCCGCCATTTCCGCCCGAGTAAGAAACCCGCTACATATTTGATAGAGAGCTGGCTGAACCCTAGGGTTTCGCAGGTGAAGTAACAACCTGCAAAACAAAAACCCGGATCATCATCTGGAATTAACAGGAAAGATCCTCCAGTTCCCAGCCACTGCTAAACCACCGGATCCACTAGGATTACTAAAGTACCTTACGAAGAGCAGAGGGAGTCTTTCCGTTAGATTATTTAAAGTTGTTTACATGTTTTAGTAGTCTTGCTCTTTATCTTTCAGAAAGGTCAGATGTAATTGAGTCTGAGTAAATCCGGCGTACGGATAGACGAATAAAATAAATGTAATAGTTGCTGTGCGAAACATAAATTTAGTCAACAAAGAAAGTAAAAGATAACATGAATAATGTACTACGTAATAAATTTAAAGTTTATAGACGAAACTTTTGCGAAATTTGCTTTTGTCCTTTTACTGAAGAATTTAAGTATTTTACACAAACTGCCAATAAAAATGATT
>JAFIDM010000004.1:49154274-49168630 GCA_023159025.1 Thereuonema tuberculata
GCAGCAGAGATTACAGTGAAAGCTGTATTTGAAGAAGGAGTCCATTATTTCCGTGGTGTTGAGTGAATGACTGACTGTGATTGCGTCAGAACAGCACTAATGACATCAATGCCGTTGTCAGCGTTCCAAAAGGTCGATGTTCCTCAATCGATTCATAATCAAACAATTTCCTTCCATATGCCTACAAATATTCCACATTGTACCAGTTCTATGCGGAAGAAGTGAATGGAAAGCAATTTTGTTGCAATTTCAAAGGACTGTAAGGTTTTTGATGAATTCAAGACTAAATTCTATGTCCCCTGCTGTGCTCTTCTATCCATTCCCCAACTTTTTCATTCACCTTCAGACAGTAATCACGTCTTTTATTTGGAGAGAAATTGCAAAAGGAATTAAGAAATTGATTTCAAAATGTTAATGCAATTAAGTTTGCGTTATTGTTTGAAAATCCTTCAGGTACACTGAATTTCTAACCAGTATTTCATTTTTTAATGATGTAAAAGATTCGCATTATCCATTACATAGGATTACATACCAATTCCATAGAATAATACAGTTAAATTTTAAATAAAATAAAAAAAATTAAAATATAAAATGTAAGGTCGCCAATTCATTAACAGATAATAAAAAATTATGTAAATTTTTGCAGTTTATGCAAAAGTTTATGCAGTTAAGTAATCAGTTAAACATAACACTAATTCAATATTGGATTTTTTATAATATTTTATGAAGTTTAACAATATCTGTATGAATATATCTAGAATGTTCTGCTTTTGATCTGTTAAATAACATTGTCCTTATTTTATGTTATTGTTGTATTGTTCAGTGGCAATTGTAAAATAATGAATAAATTATATAATTATTGAAAATAAGTTTCAGTTTTAGTTACATAATTTAAACTTGGAGAATGCTGACCGGAATCAAGGACTTCCATTCGTAGATGTACGGATTAAAAGCTCACTTTTTAAACCTTCGTTCACTTATCTTCCATTCTTAACATTATGAATTTTCGAATAAATGCAATTCATGTGATGAGTATCCTGCCAGCGTCATTCACATCATCGGAGGTACATAACTATATCATATTGAAATAGAAACCGAACAGCGGAATTAAAGAGGACAAAGGATTAAGTTCAATAAGGAAGATTTTATACAGGAAAGAACGATTAAAGGAGACTTTTATCCTAAAATGACTTAAAATGAAATGAATATGATCATGGTTGCCTTTATTTTTAATCGTCGATATGGATATAAATTATTTTTATCGCCCAAAAATTTCTTAGTAACTTTTTATCATTAATTCTGAATACTCTTTCTTTTCTATGGAAAGCAGCACTGACAGATCTTTATAAAGTCGATACCGAAAAACTGAATGTTGTTATTATATAATGTATATACAAATAATACTGCGCCATTATTTCATTCTGTTACTATTACACCAATAGTTATTTCTCAAGCACTGCGAAGGGTGTACACATTTCACACACAGTTCCGGAACTTAAGCTCAGTAATTCATTGAAAAGGCAAGTATTGGATTCTGCAGTTTCACTCTTTTCACTAACAAAATACGTAAAAGAAATACGTTTGAAGAAAGACGAGACGTTTGAGAAAGCAGTGGTCCAAGTTTGGAGACCTTTGGCATTCCGAAACACAGAGTCAGGATTAACTTTTATAGGACACTTGGCGGAGTAAACTCTTAAAATTTTCCAACTCCTTTGGACAGTTTTGGATTTAAGGCCACAACTATTACACATTTGAACTTCCGATCTGAACTACTAGAGGGAGCTGCAGCGGAAAGACATTACTTCATTTAAGTTCTTTGACCAGGGTTTTGACTGTGCAGTCAGCTTCTATACACTGCAATTTATCAGGGACGTTGGATTTGTGGAAATCCAAGCAGCATTTTTTGTTCCAAATAGCTCATGTGACACACACTCTCTCTCTTGGCAAGTTGGAAATCCGCCAATTTCCCTCCACCCCTTCCCTGCGTCTCATATTACAGCTACCGATATTGTAGACTCTTTCCCTATTCAATTCAATGTTGCATAAGTCCCTTTAGAAATCCTCTTTCATGTGTCATACGGTACGGAAGGAATAGGAATAGATGACAGTAAAAAGAAGAGTTAAAAATTTATTCATGATATTAATCAAAAGTCGATATTCCAAAAACCGTGAAACATGGAAACTTGCATTAGCGCCTCGAGCTACGGAAACATTAGAATCATTCACAAATTTTAATTCTTTCAATAAATTATTTACCTTGATGGCTTTTATTTTGCAAGTCTCACAACAATTTTATCGGGCAGTTATTCATTTCAATTTTTAAACAAGCGCATTAGTTAATTCTTTAGAATAAGTAAAAAGATAAATATGTAGCTACAACTTTTAAAAAAGATTAATGATTTTAAACAATATTTAAAATTTTAAATGCGTTAATATATTGAAATTCACATGCACTATCCTTGTTATTTGTTTTTTTTCAGTCGAAAGCAAATTTTAGAGATACAATTTTTCTTGAACTATTTCATAAAAGATATATTTCATTGATATAACGTTTAGTGAAAGCATTTTTGACAACAATATTTAAAATTACAACTATTTCTGGCATTTATTTATTAAGTAATTAAAAACTGAAATAGGACTATCACATGTATATTTTGAGAAGTAATTTAAGATACAATGTAGAATTCTATTCATTAAAATTTATTCCACTGAAGCTATCTTTGAAAACGAGAGTTCTAATAGCTTTCTCAAATCCCCGTCCCACAATCTACCAAATTGCCTAATCTTTCTTTTAATCCTGGATTGTAACTGAGATTTCTGAAGAAAGTGTTTTTTTATATTGTAATTTCTGAATTACATTTAAGAAGCGATAAATATTTCTTTATGTTAATATTTCCATGATAATGTTTCCTACTGTTAATATTAAGTTTTAGCTTTCTGGGGGATTGGAGAGAGCTCCTGAGGTTCAGAAGGCCTTCTAAAACTTTATATTAAGCTTAGTAAAAATTCCCACTTCGTTAAATAAATGGCAATTTATTAACTATCTATGACATCTCCTCTCTTTCAAATGTTATCCTTCTCGCGATTTCCTCAGGAGAAACATGAGACTTCGATGTAGAGATACGAATGGGTCGCGGGAACATCATCAAGAAAACGAAAAACAAATTTACCATGAAAAGTTACAACTACTACTTTAATATTTTTTGGGGGGTTGGGGGCAAATAGTTATCAACAATTTCTGAATGTTCTGTTAATTTAAAGAAAAGTGCCAATAATACAGCATAAACTTTAATTTATTTCTTCATTTTGTTTTTATTTACTCTTGTTTACTGTTAAAAGAAGACATTTATCTATGTTTTTATAGTATATATTTTATAAAAGCATGAAAGTAAAAAAAAAAACATTTTTAGGCCTATACAATAACATTAACAACAAAAATATGTTTACACTTGTTTTAAAACTTTAGAAAATTTAATAAAACACAATTGATCCAAAAAGTAATTTTAAAATTAACAAAATTTTAACACACAGAGAAAAAAGGTAAAAATGGACGAGATTTAAGAATACGTAATTTTCCAAGTGTGTTGACTGTTACACATTGTGGTCTTTTTCTAATCTCGGAGCCGTTTTATCGATTTTAGGAAAGCAAGGAGCTCTTATGACGTCATCGACATCGATTTCCCATCCACCCCCGCAAAGGACGCGCGTGGAACAGAAAATGGTTCATTTTATAGATGGAGAGTCATCCACCCTCACACGAGAAAAAATAAGTCCTTGTCTTACAGCATTAAGAATAGATGACTGGTTTATTTAATATTAAATCAATAGTTAGAAGAAAAATAGTTAGTCATAATAACACTGTGATTGTAAATTGACTTTTTAGCGTAAAGAAAGTTGAATGAAATCAGTGTGTCTGGATGTGTGTATGTATGTGACTTTATGTCTCCTCCTATATCTTTTGAATTAGTGCACATATCTTCTTGATCTTTGAATGCAAATTAAGAGATAAAGGTATGATCAATGCTTTTTATTTGAAAATATCTACTTACGAATCACCAAGGAAATATGTGTGCATAAAATTCCCATAAAAAGTATGTAGAAGCGAAACAATTAACTCTTACTGGGGGCAAACAAGGAATTTCAATTGGCATTTAACCATGTCTTTTTGTAATCCTCTGCATTTGCACGTATTGGAATATGATACTAAAAAGCTAGTCTGTTCATATTCGATAGATACAAATTTAATAGTTAAGGCGATGTTACCTTTTATTTTTTTTTTAAAGTTGTGAAAACAATACATTAAGAAAATTCAATATTTCAAGGAAAGAAGGCTTAAGTTCTTTCAAGAGGATTCTTTATATAAAACAGGCTAATAAATATAAGCCGACATACATAACTAAAAATTATATATATTTACAAAAAAAATTACAACAAACTACCGGTTTCGATAGTTAAATGACAAGCTTCTTCACGTAAAATGCCTCTCAATTTATACGATTCGCCAAATGAAGCTCACTATCGACGTCATTTGTAAATCAGCTATGCTGTGATCATATCAGGACATAGCAATAATATCCCACGATGCCTCAGGTCAGGAATAGTCAAAATCAGGACAAGGTGGTGTGGATTTCACATCGAAAATCCATCTTATGCAAAAATCTCTGGGTATTAAGCCATTCATACCCTATAATATGAATATAAATATTAATAGAATATCCGAAAATTGTTGCATAAGATTCCTTTATTGTATTATATTGTATATTGAGTAAATGTAGCAAGAATAAGGCAAATGGGCGACGGTCCCGGGCAATGTCCCGGCAATGGCGGCAAATGAAAGACATTTTTTACATCCGCTTGGGACTTTAACAAAATGTGAAACGGGTGTCCTTAATATTTCTTTTATATAACAAAAATACAAATAAATAACACTTAATATTCCTCTCTACCGGTTCAAATCTACCAAAATAATCCTCATCAATCTATATGATTAAGCTCCTGTAAATCTTTTTGCCAAAAAGTTTTATTTTCTCAAAGTTTCTACAAAATTAAGAATCGCAGGTTTCTACCAAAAACAAACAAAAGCCATATACGGATCGAGTATTTCCCTGAGCCAGTGTATAGGAATCCGCAGATTCAAAGGGCTGGAAGTTGCCTATTAGTACGGTATAAAATCCAGATACCAGTCATGACGTCACGGTGCAAACAACCAATGAAATCACATTCAATCTATTTTATTGTTGTTTTTTAAATCATAAAATTTTCGTTTTAAATTTTAAGAAACGATTTCTAAGAAAAATCTTAACAAAACATTCATGATAATAATTTTAATAAAAACTTTTTATGAAAAAGGAAAAAAAAAAATATTAAAAAGTAATTTTCAAATCTTAATATTACTTTTGTGATACTTTGTATTTTTTTTTTTGTTATTTTCTGCAGAGACTAGTTTACTATATTTGGAAATGGACTTTTAATCGAAAAATTATGTTATAATTCAACCTTTATATGTTTATTTTTTTCTTTTGTGAGACTCACAGACATTGTTTACTGGCGAGTCCATTTTTTTTCCTTAAGTTTCAAAATCGAAAAGAAAAGCGTATTTCTCCATCAGCAAAAGTAATCCTTCTGAAGCAATAATGGAAATTCTGCAGCTGTGTGGACTCCCACACAACACAAAAAACATAAAACTCTCCAGGACTTTAAAATTGAATCTTTTTCGACTATCGGAAAAACCCACGGAACAACCGCCAACGCAGACATAGTACATTTCGACTGAATTAATGAGGATTCCTAAACAACTGAAGTCAATTCGTCATCACAATTGAGATATAAGTGGTTTTAAAACTCATGAAGTGAAAGCAATGCCTCGAGCAAAAAGAAATAAAGGTCTATCGAAATATAAAATTGTTGGGTGGGGTTTTTTCTGTATTATTTTACTCCTTCAGATCTGTGGGTTAAATAGCCAAATGGTAAGACTCGTGACTGTGAGGTGGACACAATAGGTTCGATTCCCGAAGGGGTTGGGATTTTTTTCCTCCCAGATAAACTCTCCTCCAGACAGGTCCTAGGGTCTAGCCAGCCCTCTATAAAAAATTATTTTCCAAGAATTAAGCTAAAAAGGCAACTTTAGCGATTTGTTATTTAACAGCGTGCCTGATAGTTGTAGTGATTTAGGATCGAAAGACACATAAACTAATGTCGTTTGATTTTCCGAGTTGGTCAGAGAATTTTCTGCGTTATTTTCTTTCTAGGAGATAAGATCTAGGGTATATCCAAGCTTTTGTTGAAAGAGAATCGGCGTTTCTTCTCTGGAGTGAAAGAGGGAAGCTAGTATTAGTCCTCCATTTCAACTTCGTCCTATTTCACTT
The DNA here is from genome assembly GCA_023159025.1 of Thereuonema tuberculata. Lineage (NCBI taxonomy): Eukaryota > Metazoa > Arthropoda > Chilopoda > Scutigeromorpha > Scutigeridae > Thereuonema > Thereuonema tuberculata. The sequence goes on from JAFIDM010000004.1 coordinate 49,160,640, forward strand.
ATATGTTAAATTCATAAGTCACAAAAGGCCATGACTCCGAAAAAGAAAAAAACATGATCTTAAATATCCTTTCCTTTGGCCACTACAAAGCTCTACGTAGGTTTTCACAGTCAATAGCCTAAGTTCACCAGAGAGATAGTCAATCTATAACAAGATAAGTATAATAATAGCCTTCAAGTAATGTTTCCATATCGTAAATTCCATTGTTTTGAAAGAAGCCCTTTCGCTTTTGAATATTCTTATTTATAAACCAACGTATCTTCTATTGTAACTTAATACAGTGTTTACTCTGTGGCAAAGACTCAACGTTACACCGTTCGACAATAAAATTAATCAATCAATCCATCTTCTAGGCAAAAAACATTAAAATTGAGAAGATAAATAGGATATAAATCTTTGTGTAGTAAAATAATACGATTTTAAATATAATTGTGAACTAACCCAAGTTCTGTATTTCGACACTAACAAGGAGAGGGCATACCCTGTATATCGCAAAAATAAATATCCTTTGATCTCCAGTCCGACGCCTTATTCATCGCGCCACACTAACACTTGATTTTAAACGGACAACAGAAAGTTAATAAACTAATACTCGAAAAAAGATGAAAAAACGTCAAATATCTCACAAACGCGTGTGTGTGTGTGTTGGCTCATCAACCTATTTATAAATGAAGTACTCCGTTTACTTTCATTTCACAAAAAAAAGGCATCGATTTTCGCGATGTACAGGATGTGCCCTCTCTTTTATAATTTGTATTTATGCATATTTTGTTTACAATGAAATTTTGTATCGTCCTTTTTGACCGTCTTTTGTGACGCATTTTTGTTAACCGCTTAACTAATGTAATTGCAACTAAAAATCAACAGGAATTAACCAATAGCTTAAACCTTCTGTATGAAAAATACTTTATAAAAAAAAATATTTATTAACTATCTTCCTTTTTTGAATCTTGTTTCCTGACAGGAAGACAACAGACTCAATTAGAGATTAAAATATGACAACCCTTTTTCGTTTCTTCGAATTTAAACCGATTTATTATTTGTTGCTGGAGCTTTATTCGTAGTATTTAAAATAATTATTTGTATTTAAATGTGTCTTAAACTTTTTTTTTTTAACCTTAGTGGAAAATAATATAGCAAAAAATAATTTAAAAAAAAATCAAAATTGGTTAAAATTTATTAAATATAGTTTGTTTATTTTTTTTTCGAAGGGGGGGGGGGAGGCATTAAAGTTTCTTCAAAACTGTTATAAAATACACGACACTGGAGCAATGCAGGATCAAATTTCAATTTAAAATCTGGAGAACGTTCGGAATGTGTTACAGAGATAGCGGTTCTAAGGATAGCCACACGGAGCGACGAAATAAATTTCTCTTGGGTTTGCGTTGTATAAAGTTCCTGAAGTAGGATTGGTGCGGAGAAGTTTCCTGAAACATTCAAGTGCAAACAGCTATTAACACACTGCGCGGGTGAACGGGGAAACTTAGATCAATACTGCGCATATGTATGCTTTACCCTTACTTGATTCTCGCTGTCTTCAAAAGTTTTCCCACTACAGTCCTAAGCAGGCCCTAGGCATCGCGAGGGGTGTAAGGCTCCCGGCGTTTCGTGACTAACGGCACTAAGTTGAAGTCGGGTGATCAGCCCGACGCACTCCCGCCTTTAAACCCCGGAAAAGAAACCCGGTACCCATTCAGCAGAGGGATGGGTAGACCCTAGGACCTGTTTGGAGGATAAGTTTTCCACGCTGATTACAACGTCCATTAATTCCAAAAATTATAATTTTGGTGAATGAGAAAAGGAGATAATGCAAGAGAAACAAGAAAAATAGGTAATGCAAGAGAAACAAGAGAAAGAATTCACAGAAAAGCAGAAACTTTTCACTCCTTCTAAATTTGTTCTTTAAAAGTCATATATAATTCTGCAAATTAAAAAGAATCATGAAACCTACGGACTGACCAATTAGCAAAGTTACGTTTGATCACAAAGCAATATTGACCAGATTTTATAACTTCCGGATAAAGGTTAAAGTTAATTTTTTTTTAAAAAAACTAGCCTCCGCACTTAAATTAAATCTAAAGTGTATTTACAATTGAAAAATGCTCCCTACTGAGCACGTCCGGATAGCTGTCTAGGAAATCCAACGATGTCCAATCAACTATTTTTTTTTCATTTTTTTTCTGATTCATAAATCTTCTTGAAGAGAAGTGAACTCTCTTGTAGTTCGTTTTCATAACCTAATGCGTTTGTCTGCGGCATCAGATCAGGTCAACGACCGCGAGGGAAACCCACAGAGAAGAAATGCAAGCAAACGCAGGTCTAGGAAAGAATACATTCAAGCATATGAATTAGAATCCACGTATCCCTTTAATAAAAAAAGAGCAGTTTTGAATTCTCGTAACTCTTAATCATTTTCAGAGCGTTGCTGCTTTTGCACCAACGCAGAGGAAGTGAAATTAATTTAACGACATTTACTGTTACGGCAGCTGAACAAGCTGCCTCAAATTGCACAAAGACGAGAACCGAATGACTTGCATGTCAAGACATGAGGACTTAGAAAATTCAGCTTGCAAGCACAAAACTTTAATTTGACTGAGTTTAGGAATTTCTAAAGCGATTACGGAGTATGCGTAACACCTAACATATTACTTATAAAAAATTAAACTTAAAAATGACTGTATAAATTTGGAATAAAATACTTCATCATATTGCTAGTTTCGAAAATTTGACGAAATATCGAGGCTTTATCTTTATTTTTTTATACCGCCACGCAAAGCGCAAGAGTATTACAGATTTTATTTATACTTTAAAGCATGCTGTATTTTGTATCATCAGAGTGCAAAAAATAATAAGAAAAGAAAAATTGCAGTTGTTTTTTAACTATAGTTTTAAAGTTTACGTCAACGATTTTTTTTTCTATATGGAATTGAAAAGTATAAGTATAGTTATGAAAGAATATTTTTATACTACATAAAAGAAAAGTTTTCATTATATAATAGCCTTCTTATTACAACCCATTAGTTTCTCTACAGGTACTGCCATTACCATCATTTATGAGATCCATTTAATGGTATTTGCTGGATTTACGTCTGAAGCATGACATAGTGACTCTGCCCTGAAGGCGGGAACATATTCGACATATGTTGCATGTATTACGGCTTTTCGTATTTCGCTCCACCCCATCCAGATGTTCGATACTTCTCACTTTCTGTGGCCATAAAAACGGTTATAAAATCACCGCAGACACTATACAAACGAACTATAAATGACGTCTCGTCTGCTGAAGGTCTTCTGACCGCCGAATGGGAAGCTTTTTCAAAACAAATACTCCACAGATTAATAATTAGAAGATAATGAAAAACATTCAACAGATAATAATTTTGAAATGTGTCCTTCTGTTTCATAGTTCGTCTAGAAAATCGCAGGCATTAAAAAAATAAAGATTGGAAATTCAATGACTTTAAATACTTTGTGGCATCTGAAATTCCATGACACTGAAATTTATGACATTTAAATTTCCGCGACATGAACATGAAAAAAAAAAAACTGAAGTTAGAAAATCTAAATTCTTTTAAAAGATAAAGTTTTAAAAGGATTTAAAATTTTTAACTTCAATTATTTTCATGTTCATGTCACAGAATTTTAAATGTCATATTTCAGTGTCAAAGATTTTTTGTTTATCTAAGATTTTTTGTTTTAGCCGTAAGAATTTTAAACACGTAAAAATTTAAAAATCTAATAAGTTAGTTTACAATCTAAACTTTTAACATATAAGAATCTAAAAATGTACTAAATATGAATCTACAAATATAATATATAAGAATGTAAACATGAAATACATATGAATTACAACAATCTAAAAATGTGATAAGTAAGAATCTAAATACATAAATACGTATCAATATAAATAGGTAACATATAAGAATCTAAAATTGTAACATGTATTATATAAAAACGCACACATTTACAGGATTCATTGAACTATTTTTGGAAATTTCGTACTGAGAATCTAAGACAGACTGTTTCGAGGTGTATACCGCTCATCAGTTGGATTCGCCTAGTACTGAGAGTTTATGCTTATTTTTATTGTTATATTTGTAGCACGCACGTTAAATTTTGCTATATACAGATCCTTTTTTTTTTTTTTTTGAGGGATTTCCCCACTCCGGGATGAGATTATCTCGATATTTCGGCCCGGTGCCTCGGGCCTTCTTCGGGAGATGTGTGTGTATGTGTGTGTAGATATATATCAAGGTGCGCGCAAATCTAACAACTTCCAGCATTAGTTTTTAGGATAAGGTGTTCTTTCCGAGTTTTGGTGAGCACAACAAAGCTCGGAATGAACAACTTATCCGAGAAACAGACAACGGAAGTTGTTAGATTTGCGCCCACCTTGATGTAATTTACATATATATACATCTCTCGTGGTACCGAGCCGAAATATCGAGATCATCTCATCCCGGAATGGGGAAATCCCTCAAAAAAAAAAGGATATATATAGTATTATGTCCCACTCCTCCTTCAGAACCAAACTTTGTTAAATTTTGCCTTTATGTATATGTCTATGTTACAAATTAATCTTTCACAAGCTAAGCGACCTGTTAGCGGAGATTAATTTATTGCTCTTTTTATCCTTAATTTGTTGTTTTTTTTGTTTCGTTTTTTTTCATGTTTTTTTAACTCAAGGGTCATTATTTTGGCCAAGGCCCTACATGGGCTGTAGTGCCATGGAGTTAGTTTTAGGTCATTGTTTTGTTTAATCTTGTCTTTGTTTATCTTTCTTTGGATTTCACTGAATTCTGAGTACTGGGCGAGTCCAACTGACGAGAGGTATGCACCTCGAAACAGTCTGTCTTGGGTTCCCAGTACGATATTTCCAAAAACAGTTCAGTGAATCCTTTAAATGTGTGCGTTTTTATGCTTATTTTTTATTGTTGTAAACATGTAGTTTTTTGAAAACCAAACATGTAACATGCAAGAAACTAACTATCATAAGTTCTAGATTCGTCCACAGCAATAACTAGCTCAACAGTTTACGAATCCATACAGATAAAGTAAACATTTTGGTGTATGCACAAATATTGAAATAATATTTCTGTCTATTTTGTCACCGTAGCAATGATTTTAATTATCATTATTCATTATTAAAGATACATAACAGTAGCAAAATAAACGTTAATATCATTGTTATCCAACGAACAATGGTCTACAGAAACCTGAGATAAAGTATAGATTCCACAATTTTTGTCTTCGACTTCACTTAAAGTATTTCCTACAAGACTAAACCAAACTTGAATTGTTGTAACTAATTTTTCAAAGCAGATAAACCAAATAATGAAAAGAAAAGCTCCTAGTATAAATATTTTAAATGCGTATTGTTTTCAAAATACTATATCATGTAAACAAAAGACAGCAGGTACTGTAGTGTGTTGAATGGAACTTTATTTATTGTAGTTGAATCATTATTATTAAAAATAAATTACTTGATGGAATATTAAATGGTTATTTCTTGGTTAGTAAGATTGAAATCTAAGCCTTCAACTTATTTCTATAAGAAAATCATCTTTTCCTAAAGCTTGAAGTTGGTTTAAAATCTTTTTCTCAGCCTTTACCTTACAGATATCTGAGAAAGCATTTATTTCGATAGAAACGTAAATGGATAAAGTTTTAAGATATTCTGGCAAAGTGATTTTTGCTGTAAACATATTGGCGACAGTGTTGAGAAAGTTCTATGAAATTCACAAGTACAGCATAAATTTGAAGCAATGCGAAGATTTAGGCAATTTTTCTTCGTTGATTCTACAATGTTAGCCATTCACAGCTAATTTATAGCTAAAGACAGCAATCTGTATCTGCGGCTGTCAAGCCCCTATGTTAGAAATGGTATGATCGCCACATTCGTTTCAACGCTATCTGCAAGCTAAATGCATTTTATTGGCATTGCCGAGAACGTTGGCGAGATGAATGATGACATTTCCTCAGGTGCGAGAAGATATGGGCAAAGTTCAAAGGAGGGAGGCAGAGAAAGCAAATCAATGCCTCTTCCTCCATCTTCCAAAGAAAACACTCCAGGTCGACAAAGTAAAGATGGTTTCCAGGAAAGTCAAGACTCTCCTTTGACACATGGAAAACACAGCCTCTGACACCGAAATGTTGACCAGAAACAGCTGAAAGAGACGCTCTTATGTAAAATATGACTCAGGAAAATCCAATTCTTAGCAAAAATTTACCAAAATGAAATTTACATTGACGTAAATGTGGCAATTATGACATATAAATTATTACTAATATTTGTTACATACAAATTTTAAAATAATAGCTTCACTAAAAATAAATTCATTTGAAATTACTTCAGCTTGAAGTTCAGGATTCAAAACATTCTGTTCAGCAAGAAATTTAAAAAACAGAAAAGATATAAACGATAAGAAGTTTGAAAGTTTTTTTCAATTTATTTATTCTGGTGCTGCTCTTGGTTTTTCAATTTGTTTTGCTAGAATTTTTCACAGCACGTTAATTTTTCCAAGGTTAATTCACAATTTTGGAAACTTAATTTCCTTTTGTTATTTGGCCTTCTGTCCTATCTAATTTTAGGGAAAAGTCTTAGTTGTGCAAAGTAAGCTCAACATTTATTGTTGTTGTTTTTTGTTCTTCGGGGGTCACTGCCAGGTGTGACGGTGGCCTTCATTTAAGATTTGGCCCTTCTGAGTCTTTTATCGGGGAAGGCGGAGATCGAGCTGATGAATCCCTGTAGGACAAAACGGCCGTTCCCGATTCCTTCCCGGTAATCGAATCAGAAAGCTAATTTATTTATTCTGGTGCTGCTCTGGGTTTTTCAATTTGTTTTGTTAACTAAAGCTTGCTTTTTTAAAAAATATAATTTATTAAAATTTCTTTAAATCTTTATATTTTTTAAAATAGTGAAAACACAAAAACGAAAATCTTATGTTTAAATACCAATTATAAACCTACTGAATACAAACCAATACAAATTTAGCATTTTCTATCAAAGATTAATTAAATCCGCATTATTTACTTGCATTACCGTATTTATCGGCGTACAACCTGCACCCTAATTTTAAGAAGGAATTTTGAGTAAAAGAACTTACATTTAAAATAAAAAGTAGTATACGCGTATAGCACATGGGTAGAATTTCAGCCCTAAATTTTAGGGGAAAAAAATGCATGTTATAAGCCGATAAATACGAGTTAATTGTAATCGTATTTAAAACATCCATTGTGCAATGGACTACGGCTGTTTAAGACAATGAAATTTTAACAGAAATACAATTTAGATTCCAATGTTTTTCTGTGGTTTTTTTTCTTTTTTCCTTTTCACTCTGATATCTCGAGAAGGACCATTCGAAAAAGATGTCAATTTAAAAGTTCGATTATTCCTAGCCTTAAGCTAAAAAATGAACAGTAAATTATAAGAACGAAAACAAAGAAAAATATCGTTATTATCGTCATCATCATGAACTTACAGAAGATTAGGTCTACGACTTGTTCTGTGTTGCTCCGTACAAATGTTCTTGATCTTTCCATCTTTTTCTCGGTCGATCTACATCTCTGCGACCTTAGGGCTGATTCTCGCCCACCGCTCATGAAAAATGTATGATACTAAAATAAAAATGAATGAATAATACACTCTAAATATCTGGGAGGGTTTTTCAATTCTGTGTGAATTAAACAAATTTGATTTCACTTTCAGTCTACACTGCTTTAATTTTCTTTGGACTGTTATTAGACTGTTAATGTTATTAATGACACAGTGGCGTATATAGAATATATTTTCGGGGGGGGGGGGGCTAAGATTAATGTAAGGTTAAGTTAAGAAATTTTAAGTAGACACCCCATGAAAACCTATTTTTTCAACCAAAAAAAAAAAAAAAAAAACGATGGAAACCTATCCATTCAACCAAAAAAAAAACGATGGAAACCTATCCATTCAACCAAAAAAAAAAACGTTGGGAGGACATACCTTCATTATTTCG
>JAFIDM010000004.1:49173630-49201213 GCA_023159025.1 Thereuonema tuberculata
CTTTGTCGTTTTAATGACTGATGCTCCTTTGTTTTATTGCAAATGAAGTCTCGATAAGATTATGAGCTTGGAAACGTCTACTGTAAGTTTTTTAAGTGTTTTATAATTTAAAATCTTTTTAACATTTATATTGTGCAATGATGGTTGTTAATAAGAAGTTATATATTTTGGCACTGTAAGATGTATATTGAACTAAATCATTCTCCAATTTTAGGCGTGTGAGAAGTACTAAAATACATCAATAAAGTAACTATACTATTAAAAATACTCCTATGATTAATGAATTAACAATGACTTAAGTTTCGTACCACTGAAGGTTCGTACACATTGTCTTTAAGATCTTTTTAAGTGTTAGAGAAACTACAATACAATCCAAACAACAAACTTAACTTACTATCTGATTACATAAGTTTTAATAGTAACTACACTTAATATTTATATTTTTGACGGACTCTAGGTTAATTAATATACAGCATTTAGATACAGCTTACGAAAAGAAATTACCTTTAATAAGAGTCACCTGTAAGTCATAAAATGACTAACTTTTTAGTTTAACATTAAAATTTCAATTTTTTTTATTAAATTTTACAGAAACTTTATTGTTTTATTTTATTTGGCCATATTCCGTAAGTATTTCTTTATGTATAAATTTTTAAAAGTCAGATTTTTAAAAGCAACACAAATATCTTATAAGAAAAATTTAACGAATTCAAACATATAGAAAAAAAACATACAAATCGATTACAGTGTTAAATATAGCTGCAATCTTTTCCCCACCCACCCCTCTCCGGTAAAATGCTTCAAATCGATGCCACTAACGTGTTGTTGCCAAATAAAATGTAAGAAAGAAAACAGTCAAGTATAAATCAAATACTTATTTTCAAACAGCCACATTTAAATTGGATGCTTGCAAACTCAAAATTAAATAAAGTTATTGTCCAAAATCCAAGCGTTGCTGCTCGAATATTCATAGAAAGCTTTTTGAATTGCTTACCTCTAACGTTTACGTATGTTAAAATTTTTATTGATTTGCTTGCTAGAACATCGGCCACGGACGTAATTCACTGCAACTCAGAGAAAGAGAAATTCATATTACGTAATCACCATTTGCACGTTCCAGTAACGAGTAAGCTGTGCTGAGTTATTGATAGAGAACATAAGTACTTAGGAAGATTTTTAATAATTGGACTAACATGTACAAACATCCATCTTCATTGACTTAGTTCTACCAAATGCACTGATGTATACCAGCAGTAATCTTAAATAGTTGCTGTCCTACTAAATTGTTTACAGATTTATCAATAATATTATTATTTACCATTAAGATCAGTTTTGAAGTTGAAACGGTAGATTATTATTATTATATCATCAACAATTTCCAAATAATTTTCTTTCATAATGAAAGGAACATGTGTATTAGTTAACAGAATCTCATACCTGAAATATTTCTCTGATTATTACACTTAATTTTAGACTTATTGGATCGAGAATTCTTGACTGTTGATGTATTTTAAGAAGATAATTATTGGAAAATTTCCTATTGTCATAGGTATCTAGGAAACTTTTACAAATACACCCTCAGTATCTATTCCAAGATGAGAAGGAAAACTCTCAACCCTACGCTCAGTTCTTCGGGCCCTTAGAATTGTCCCAGAGTTTTCCATGGGAGTGTATGTCCGTACCGGAGAACAGCACGTACACATACGTATATGTTTTTTATCTCCTCCTAAAAGCGGAGCTGTATTAGGGTATTACATTACATTCGGCTTAATGTTTCCACATTTCGTATATAAAAAGAACGATGAACAAAAGTTTTTAAAATGCTGTTTACGCTTTAATACGCATATCCTTCCATATGTCTATATGAGTTGTCTATATGAGTCAGTATCAATTTATTTTTTGGAAAGATTAAACATTATAATCTTCCAAAGTTTCTATAGATCAGTGAAAGTTGGATTGCAATAATAGCCTATTACGTTGCTGATACAATAATTAGTTCAAAACAAAATGTAATGTTTGGTGGTCTAATAGAGAGACATCACGAATCAATATTATTCAAAATCACTTAGTTTACAGAAGTACGAGACGGATTGTACTGATAAATATGGATTGTTAATAGAAGGATTATTCAACAAGTTTTAATCAGAGACTAAATTCCAGTGTACTTTAAGATATTGATTACATTTAAGACTAAATTTACTTTCTCTAAATACAAAGTGAGATGAAAGTAATATAAGATAATATGAACTGAAACATTATCTTGTTGAGATCTTATTTTTTTAAATTAACTCGTTTTTCCACAACAAAAACGTCACATTAGTTTACACCCCTTCCACCCGCAAAAAAAAATATATTATTCTTGTTGTAAAATACTGTTGTTACGTTTAAATAAACATACGTTGACAATAAAATAGAGCGTAATGTGCTGAAGGCGCACTAGAAAGTGGATCAACAGAAATTAAAGTTTCATTAGCGCCTTAAGAAATGTAAACATAAAACGAAGTTCTACATTGTTTTATTAAAGCAGGGTTTTCTATTGCGTAGGCGTTTTAAACTGAAAATAATACGAAAATTCTATGTGTCTATTTTTTTAAGACTAACAAAAACAGTTGAAATTAAGATAAGTTTGTCAAAATTCCTGAAACTGAAACTTAAATTCAAAACTTTAAAGAATTCGTTGATTGTGCATGAAGAAACCACTAATTAATGAAACTCTCCAATAGATTAAAAAACTTTCCTAGATTTACACTTATCTATCATAGTATTGTGAGCTGGGAAGTCAATGTTGAGGACCGTAGTGTAAAGTTCTGAAGACGAAAGCAAAGACAGAAGAGTAATATAAAAAGACTTCATCTCAAATAAACAAATCCAGGCTCTCTTTACTTTCATTCGTGGACTTATTCACATAACTCCCATAGAAATTTAATGATTTTGAAATAATGCATTGGTGTTTGAATTAGATTCTATTACATATAGAATCACGAAAAATCCTGCTGAAAAATTTTTAATTTTAATTCAGATAAAAATTCGTCGCTCTATTCACGTCATTTAAATGTTAATATTTTCTTCTCCCCGTAAAAAAAGTTCTCTTCTTCCCTGTGACTGCCGTGATGTTGCCGCCCCGAAAATTTTAGTTAATTACAAACCATCTCAACAATGAAAACTTCTCCTGCAGATGCTCTACAGTTACCGAGAGAAAAACCCAAAGAGACAAAAACACTCAGGGTAATTCCATAAACCATCAACTAAAATGACTCACGAAGCATTTTTTGTGGATGAAGGAGATGATTTATATTAATAAAAAAATCAATGTTATAGATTAATAATCATTATTGTACATCAAAATCAATAAGACAAATCAGAAACTCATTCTAAATTACAATTCTAAAAAAAAAAAAACCTATAAAATTAATTAGTAAAAAGGAACCAAAACATTAACAAAAAATAAGCTATGACAACATTTTTATTCACATAACAAAATGAAAATAAAAATCATTATATTACTATATTTCTTCTTTAAAGTCAGTTTCAAATTTTATACAACTACTGTCCTCCAAATGAGAGATGGCCGCCCTGTTTTTGTGAGATCTGCGCATGTATGATCGATTAGTCTGGTCAGGCACTTCCGTCTGATTTTAAGACAGGACGCCGCCGTTATGCTAATCGCTTGTTACTTTGCAAAAGAGCATTGTATTTATAAATAATATATATTTATTTATTTATATAAATACTTATTATTAGCAACTGGTATTGAAATAACGCTAAATAGTCGAGAGAAATTTTAATTTGGCGTTATCAACATGTCTTTCTCAGTGAAAACAGACGACGGCGTCCATTGTGACAGGAAAACATAATTGATCAGCTACCGGAAGGGCTGCGCAGTTCAAAATTCCGCCGGCCATCTCTCATTTGGAGGACAATACAAACTATATTTCACAGAAACCATTGTTCTGCTTTTTCAAGTTCTGGTTTCTGTGAAATACCGTTTGTATTTATATAAAAAATTTGAAAATGACTTTAAAGAAGAAATACATTTAATATTCGTCACGTAAATATAAATCTCTTCGTCATAGAGATTTTATACATTAAAAATCATTATACCAAAACTAATGTAATATACCAAAAAATCACGAATGTAATAAATTATGTAGAAATATTTTATGAGTATGTGAAACTGTATTATTTAACTTCTATATTTGTCTTCTTTATGTGTGCTCTTTGCGAATGTAAATCACGCTAAAACGGTTGGAAGGATTTCTATAAAATTTGTAATGACATTGACTCATTGTCTAATAAGAGTACGATTATGTTGATCTCCATTGGCTAATACCTCGTAAATGATTGCCCCCCCCCCCTTTCCCTTCCCTAATTGCTGCTTCTCAATCACTATGAGCCCTTCTAACTTTATTTCATTCAATTTAATAATTCAATAATTTATTAATTCAATTTGGGATTCACCAACAAGCTAGGGTTATAAGGTCATCGTAAAATTTATCACATTTAGCAACTAAATTTCATGAATTTAAAGTCAGAACAATCAAAAGTCCAAACTTGTCCACATATACGTACATACAGCACATAAACAGATAGTATGTATATAGTGTGCCGTGCTGGCGTGGTCGTGCGGTCTCGGCGGCGGCCAGTGCGCCAGTATCTGGGTTCGAATCCCGGCAGTGGCATGGCTGTTTCTTTCTTCCTCAGTGTTTCGTCCAACGCTGTTCAAGGGGTCACAGTGGTGACCTATGTCAGCGGATTCTCCTCACAAATATAATGTATGTATATAGTGTAGTGCTTTGATAAATGCTGAAATGCCAAAATAACTGGGAAGGGTGCTACCATGTTCATTTCATGCAACCATACCCTTGCTGTTAATGGAATCGTCCGCAAACGACGTGTATATAACGCAGACATATCCGCCATCTCAAGTACAGTGGAACCCCGCTATTCGTACACAATCCGTTCCAGGAGGCAGTTCGAATGGCGATTTGTACGAATGGCGAATCATTTTTTCACATAAGATATAATGTAAATTGGATTAATCCGTTCCAGAACCCGGAGATTATTGCTTATTTAAATCTCTGTAATAATACTTTAAGCGTAAAATACATAAAACTATGAAAACAATAAATATATAGGCCTCTCTTATTATGTCTTTCTTTTTCAGTATAGACGATATGGTTGATTTCGCCGTGCCATACTGAGTTGCCAGGTCAGAGACACGAGTTCCACTTTCAAACTTCGCAACGAGTTCTTTTTTCAATTCAATTGTCGTTCTCACTGCTTTCCTTTTAGGCTTAGCTGAATCAGTAATCTTTTTTGGACCCATGGCTGCTCTATTTTCAATATTTTTTACAAAAAATCACAATAAAATAGCACAAAGTTTTACGAAGCTTGCGTGGATGATGCGTAGCGTACGGAAGCTAGCACGAGACTGAACTGAAGCAACCGCATGGCGCGGCCAGTAACAAGGTCACGTTGTCCGAATCGCGAGCAAGCGTACGAATGGCGAGTTCAATTTTACTTGAAAAAGTTGGACGAATAACGAGTTGTACGAATAGCGAGACGGACGAATGGCGGGGTTCCACTGTAGTAGCATTCGCAGCTCCGATGGTAGCTTATCAGAACTTAAGTGACTTCGAAAGATGTATGATTGTAGGGACCTGGGAGGTGGGTCACTCCATCTCGGAAATTACGACGAAGTTCGGGTTCACACGTTCAGCAATTTCAAAGGTGTAGGTGGACTAAACAAATCAGAGAAAGCATCCAGCGTGCGAGACCGGTATTGGTCGAAAAAGAGCCCTGGACGAACGTGGACAGCGGTGTCTGGCAGGCATAGTAACATCCGGCCCACGAGCAACATTCCAGCAAATAACAGCGCAACTCAATGCTAGAATCAGTGCTAGAATCAGCGAATGTAATTTTGTATTTCATTTCTGATCACGTGTAAAGTCCAGAAACTCTAGCTGAATGAGAGAAGGCCAAGAAAACGTTTATAATAGAGATTTGCTTTAAAGGGGAACTGAATACTTTAAATCAACTATTTTGATTTATTGTAATTGTTAATACTATCAAGTCACGAAACTTATTGTGTTAAAGAGGAATATTTCCAGCGTGGAAATTTTAATTGCAAATTAGATTCCTGAAACCAATGCTCTGTATTAGTTTGAGAGAAAACTCCCGAGATGACGTAATTACATAAAAATTTTCCTTATACTTAAGGCCCTTCAGAATTACGTCAACTGCAGTTAATAAATTACAGCAATAAATTATAATTTATTATTAATAAATTAAATTTGTAAATCATTATCTTATGCTCACACACTGAGAGATATTTATTTCCAAATGTACATTCCACAGAAACTAGCCAGCCCTTCCAGAGTTAAAACGTTTTAGTCCAAAGAAATATATTCCACTGAGTTTACGGCAACTGTTCTGTTCTCTTGAATTTTCCGTTGTTGCCAGGAAAAAAAGAAAGTTCTCACGCGATAACTGGTTTCTCGGAATTCTCAGAATTACTTCCAAAAAATCATAGTGTTATATTTTTATAACTGCGCTGTCATGATTCAGGGAAAGTGAAAGTGGTTTTGGCAAAATTCTAAATTACAATCACGAGGAAAACAACAATGATCAATTTATGTAAATTCTTGACTGTATTTATGGTGCATTATCATAAAAAGAAGCAAATTAAGAATGCTGAAAGAAAACTAATATTTTATTTATGTAATATGCAACAGTGGTCTTACAATAAGAGAAAAATCAATATTTATAAGAAATCCTTTTGTTTAAACTAGAATAAATCCGAGTCTAAGATGTTTCAAAAGAAATATCTAACTAAGAAATCAGATCCAACTTGTGATCTGGTTATTTACAATGTTTAACAATACAGTTTTGTAAAGTGTGGAAACTATAAGAAAACCTATTTGCTTAAGCAAGCATGATTGCTGATAATAATTTTAACATTTGATCTTCTCTTTCCCTAAGATAAGAAATAATACAACAAAATAAGAATAACAACAACATCTAAATAAAATAACGACATCAGTACAATAAAATAATTGAATAAATGACATTTTGTTTTTATTAATGCTGTATAAACTCAACAAATCTAGACAAAAAAGGTTGGAGTGCGAGCAACATACTCAATATTCTAAATGCATCATCTTGCTTTTTCAAGAAAAGAAATATAAAAACACTAGACGTAATATTATATAACTACCCAGTTTCCAGCTTTCATATTCCACTTACTTTAAAATGTTATTTCAGAAACGGTTCGTATTACAGAATTCAGATTAAACGTCATTGCAGTTAATAACTATAAAACTTCAAGTTGATTTATGTATTGTTTATTTTTGTTTAGTTTTTTAATCATTTCATGGATTATTCCTTTTTTATTTTTGTAAATGTCGTACAGTTTATATTACTTGAAAAACATGAACTATTAATGCAATTGAATGTCAATTATCTGAACTCCAAAATGCTACAGTATCTACTTTCAGTAAATTGGTAATTATGCTGAATAATACTTTTGCTGCTTATTACATTCGCTTTCATTTATTTATTCGTTTCAAAGTATAGCCTAGCAATAGGCTTCATTTGTCATTACTGAAGTGAACAATTTTACCTAAATCAATTATTTATTATAATGCTGCATATTTCACGGTAATAGTAATCTTGCAATTTAACTGTAGGCGTTGTTTTGTATTTTGGGTAATCTCATGTACGTTATTCCAATATTTGATCAATCGAACCCATCTGGGTTTGGATAATCTTGGAAAAAAACAGCCCTAGCTGAAATCTCTATGCAGAGATTCTTTTTTTTTATTTAATATTTTTTAAAAAAAGTCATGTATATCAATCGTTTGAATATGTCACTGCATTCCAAATTTTAAAAAAAAGAGAAAGAAACGGTGGAATAATGTAGAAAAAGAGTAAAAAGCTTGTTTCTCTCGACTGCCTGACTTGGGAAGAAGTAGAACCTCGTAGCTGCAATGTCAGTTGCCCTGGCGAAGTGCCAAGTACAGAAGCAGTGGCTGGAAGCCAATTCACCAAAGAAAGATGGTTCGTTCTAAGCGAAACATCAGCTGCAACCATCAAGAATTAAGAAGATGCAGAAGAAGCACGATCTGATTCCAAAATTAAAAGAAAAAAATTAAAAATAAGAAAAGAATTTCTGGATGTTTTCTGTTCAGCAACAAGAAAAAAAAAGCCCCAATTAATCTGAAATTTGACAATTTAGAGAAAAATATCAATAAAAAACTAAGAATAATACATGTTTTTAACTAATTCTGACAAATTTATATTTTTTTTTGATAAAATTAAAAATACGTAATTAGGAAAAAACATATAATGATGTTTATCATAAAATATATGATTAAATGCTTTTATTTTGAAGTTTTTGGATATTTTTCGAAATTAAAATAGACCATTAGAAATTAATATAACACAAACAATTTATGCATTAATAATTACTAAATCGTCTAAATATTTCAAGTAAATTTCAAATTGCTCTTATCCCAGAACAGTTTTAAAGATTTCAATAAAAAATAATAAGAAACAACACACAAAAAAAGTTCTTGAAGAGGAGTTCCGCGGAGGAACTCGAAAGGCTACTAAGTATTATTTAAATGTTTTTATAAATCTCTTTTAAAAAAATTTTTATGCTGTTTCTTATTATTTTTTATTTAATTTTTATTCGCACATGTTAAAAGTATTTTAAATTTTTAAAGATTTAATTTTTCTGAAAATGTTATCCAAAATATCCATAGAAAATACCAGCCTAAAGTTGTTTGAACAGGAATGTATAATATAAAAATATTTAAAATTTTTAATTTTATTCTTTAAGTCTCTTGAAGCTGTGCCTAAACTACGGTATTTTTCTTCTAAAGAATAAAAATTCACTGGAACTGATTGGTAGGCTTTCCTACATGACAGCAATTATTACAGAGAAGCCATCTTTTAGGGCAACATTACGAATTTCATCAAATATAGACGACAATGTCGTGGTTTCACATACTTATTAAAGGTATCCAATACAGTAAGAACCTAAGCCTACATCTGTGCCTTTGAATTTATGATCAAATACATAGTTAAAAACTTTCGTAAAATGCCCTTAAATTTAGACCCACAAATACCAAGACTACCATTTGACTACGTAAGAAATATCAAAAGAAATTAGTGAATCATTCTTACTTGATATTTTGTCTCACTAATTTAATAACAAAGAAACTTTGCCCTATAAGGAAATGATCTTAGCTCTTACTCATGCCCGGAAATTCATGCCACAATAGTCATTCAATATGATTAAAACAAATCCATTAATAAACCCAATTGATACTTAAACAATTAAAATTGATATTTGAATTTACAACAACAATGAACTAGTTTAAGGAATTACAAATAATAAACAATATTATTTTTTAATTAATTTGCGAAATATATAGATTTTTAACAATATAGCCGCTGTGATACCAGGAGTGAGTAATCTATTAGTACTTAATCTTTCGTGACTGTAATTATAGATAACAAAAATGCTTCTTAATAAATCTTTATTATTTGAATTAAGAGCTCTAAAAAATTGAATTTATTAATATGATTAAACTCCGAAATGCCAACATATCCATTACTCGAGGAACAACGAATAAGGACTGGACAATTTATCAGTCACCAAACTGCAAAATTTTAATTTAAAACTGTAAATACTTTATGGTTATGTTTTACATTCACTGCTACAACGTTTTAAACTTGAATTTGACGAGTCCAGATAACATTTACAAAAACTTACAATTTCAGAGGATTTTGGGATACAATTCAAAGGATTACAAATCGAGAAATAGTAATCAAGGAACTACAATAAAGCATTAATGTCTTACAATTCAAACGAAAAGAAGATTAAAATAAACAAATGTAGTTTTCCAGAAACTCCGCATTCTCTTTTTCTCCGAAACCAGCGACTGTCTGCTAATAAAAATCTACCTTTTAAATTTACTGTTTCATAAAAACGTCGATGGCCAGTATATTTTAACAAAAATGTATTTCTTCAGCAAACACTTTATGTATTAAAATACATAAAAAACTCGAGTAGCGTTGAAGTATATCAAATATATTGAAAGGGGAATACTATCTTCTCATAAGGGAATAGAAAATTCTGGAAACTGTATTTCCTGGAATTAATCTTGTTCTGATGTTCTGAGATTGGCAAAAGTTAAAACGCTTAAATGAAAGGCTTTTTGAAAACCGATCGATCACGTGAGAAAAAAAGAACATTCAATTCAATCACATCCATTGTACAGACAAATAAACAACCTTTTCTGGAACCATACAGACTTGTTTTTTTCGTCGTTTGATTGTTTGTTTTTTTAATAAAGAAAAAAACGTAAACATCCATCTGTGTATTTCTTTAATGAAATCACAGACACAATTGTATTGGAAGTTCTATATTCCATTGAAAATGCTTTGATTTCAGAATTGGATTGATAACGTAAATTCGCCAACTAACAAGAGATTCCTGAAAGACGTTGAAGCCTACTTTTCTTACAGTGTTTGTTTTGTTTTGTTTTTTTCTTTTTCTATTTTTTTTTAATCTTGATTAAAAGATAAAAGTCAAGTGCTGGGCATGCCTGAGCGAAATTTAATCTATCCAAAAGGACGGTAAAAATAACTAAATCGTAGCATAGTAACCTTAAGTAACAAATATGATAACCTTAAGTAACTAAGTACTATTGTGCTCCCAGTGAATGATGGCCGCCCTGTTTTTGTGATATCTGCACATGTATCATCGATTACTCTGGTCAGGCACTCCCGCATGAGTTTATCACTGGACGCCGCCATTACGGTAAAGGCTTGTTACTTTGCAAAGAGCATTGTATTTATAAATAATATATATTTATTTATTTATATAAATACTTATTGTTAGCAACTGGTATTAAAATAACGGTAAATAGTCGAGAGAAGTTTTAGTTTGGCGTTATCAACATGTCTTTCTCAGTGAAAACAGACGACGGGCGTCCATTGTGACAGGAAAACATAATTGATCAGCTACCGGAAGGGCTAAGCAGTTCAAACTTCCGCCTGTCATCTTTCATTTTGAGATAATATAACGAAACTTAAAAATTGCCATTAATCTTGTAAAACAAAGTAAACTAAAAGATATAAAAAGTTGACAATATTTTTATTTGGGGGGAAGCAGAGTTTTCTAAAGGAAAATAATTAAAATGAAAGAAGAAGAAACAATATAAAAAAATCAATAAAAAGCTAATGTGAAAACGTAAAAACAAAGAATAGGATAACAAAATGAAATAAACCAGAAACCTATTAAAACCTACTAAAGTATAATACCTTTATTTTTTGTGTTTTGTTAATACTGTAGTATAAGATAATAGTTAAAAAAAAAAACTAAAAGGAAGATGAATTATCAAGAAAACAAGATAAAGTTCTTCAAAGAATCTAGATATAAGATTACTTCATGAAAAAAAAGAATGTTAGGCCTATCGCGATTGTAAGACTAAGAAAATTGAAATGTCTAAAATAAAAATATGAAGGATGAATTTTTTTCCTGACATTATTTTGATTTATGAACCGATTTCCTATAAATGATAGCTTGAGGTTTTTTCTCTTTTTTTTTTCATGGATTTGGGCCATTCTTATTCTTAAGGGAATCTGCCAAGAATATCAATATTTCAATATCTCCTTCAATATAAAAAAGCATCGCTGGTAAGAAATATTCAGAAGGAAACCTGATTTTTTAAAAAAAAGAAACGTCTTAAATCTCTTACTTCTTGATGGTTCTTCTTTTAAATCCTAAGACGACATTTCAAAACAAAACAGCAGCTGTATTTTAATTGACTGTCTTTTGTAAGGAGAAGCACGATTCAATCCCTGGTGGACTTTTACACTGGTTAGTTCTCCTTTAAACGGGTTCCAAGGGTCTTTCAAGTATCCGTTCCAAGGATTAAAAGCGTGAGGGAGAGCGTGGGGACTCCAACGTCAACTTACTCCCAATGGCAAATGATCACAGGAACCTAACCTTCTGCGCTGCTTATCTCAATGAAGATAAGCGGCTAATATAACAAGAACACACAACATAATCATACAACAAACAAGTATAGTGAGTTACTCGTTAGTGTAAGTTGATATGTTATTCCGCAATACTCAATTTTAAATGACATATCGAAATCGATAATTGGATGATGTTATGCATCGTTTGACCAAGCGCCAAAATTCGATTTTGAGATATTCGCATAAACGCAAATGTATTTATTCACATTTTATTATGGAATGAACAGTGTTAAATATCAAAATGAAGATAGTTTTAAAGGACAATTCTTATCATTATCAAAATTAATACTATCCTTCAAAGGTCGTTAGTCACATGATGCAAATCTTATTCGTTACGATTAGTCGATTGGAGTT
The DNA here is from genome assembly GCA_023159025.1 of Thereuonema tuberculata. NCBI lineage: Eukaryota > Metazoa > Arthropoda > Chilopoda > Scutigeromorpha > Scutigeridae > Thereuonema > Thereuonema tuberculata. Next base: position 49,186,039 of record JAFIDM010000004.1, read on the forward strand.
TATTCAAAATTAATTTTCTATAGAATTACGTTCAGATAGCAAGCAGGAATAATTTTTTATTAAGAGTTTACGCCTTGCGCTAGTAGATGGAGCAATAATCTAAAAAAAAATCTATTTTGGCGCTTGGTCAAATGATACATAACACCATCCAAATGAAAATAAATACAAAACCGCATTAATATAAACATATGTATAATTTTAGTCATCACTTCAAGTTATCTTCATTCATTTATTTTAAATTATCTCATTTTTTCTATATATTCATAAACAATATTTCGTCAAGACAATTTCTAAGACAACAAATAAAAAAAATAATTTTTCAGACATTTTGTTTAAACAATCTTTAAAATATTAAATAATTTACAGACATTTAAAGATTGTTTAAAACAAAATAAGCATATCAAAAAGTCTGAAAAATTGTTTTTTCTATTTGTTGTAAAATTTGAAATCTATGAAGTTATTAATTTTTCAAGAAAGCTTGAGAAAGTCAAGAAATTCTTTTGACGAAATATTGTTTATGAATATAAAAAAATGACATAATTTAAAATATTACGTATAAGTTTACTAATCGATTAAGAAATTTTGGTTCATCTTCATCTTAAATATCAATGTGGGAATAAAAAAAAACCCAATAAATTAACATCCGTTTTAGGCCAGTATCTTAAAGTCATTAAAATTTTAAAAATTATATTAGTGTATTATAGAAAAGCTTGTTTTAAAATACAAAAATAAATTATTAAAACGGCAACCAAAGTAATATTTGTCTGTGGGACATAAATAATTAAAATTAGACTAAATTTTTATTCAGAACATTGATTATTAAATTCTGAAGTAATTTCGATTAAAGAAGAAAAATTTGTTTTTGAAAAGAAAGGCAGGAAATTATGAATGGATGAATGGATAAAATGGCAAATAAGCCCCTTATTATTTTTTATTCTTTACAGGATGCTCCATTAGTACAGCGGCCTTTTTAGGCCTGTTGTATAAACTCTAGAAATTAATATAACATGCCATAAGCGGCGAAAGGAGAGAAATCCAGTAGGAAAAGGAACATTCATTCCGCTTATGATTCGAACCCAGGTTCCGGCATTTCGTCTGAAATTCAATGATAGCCTGAACAGCAAAAGCGCCTTTTACATGATTACCCTTTAGGTTAAGATATATGGTAGTAGATATAAAATATTAATAAGTGGACAACTAATTAAGGGATAATTATTCTTCTAGTAAGTTAGGACCAAAGTAACATTACTAGTTTACGCTGATAATTACGCCATAATTTGAGTACAATTAGTCGTTCCTTGGTTAATGCAGTTTCATGCCTCAAAGGAACACTTGCAGTTACGTAATTAGCGATCAATAATTAAGAGTTACGTCAAAGTCACAAGAAAAAAAAAACTGAGTTACCATTGATGCAATTTTCATTTTCGTTTACTCGATAGTTTGCAAATGCTACGACGTTGTTGAGTTGTAATTAATTTGAAGAAACGAAGCATATTGATCTAATGAAATTAAAACCACACGAACAGAAATGCAAATTCAGAAATCAGACAGAATCACAAAATACTGAAGAACATTAAGAACGAATAAAATGCAATAGAGAAAAAGGACATAAGTAAAATATCAACCATAAAGAAAACAGGCAGAAAACAAAGGACAGACAATTACGAGTAAAGATGATTAAAAATACAAAGTTAAACGATACAAAGGAAAGAATAGTGGGAAAATGAAAAAGAAAATACAGAACAGTAAATAAGAAAAAAAAAAAACAGCAAAAGAATGAAAAATGTAAAAGTCAAACTTGATTACATACACAGACATGGCCGTATTAACCCATGGCCGGGCCCCCTCCGGCACTTCAATCTTTCACCCAACTACAGCTGACAGCCTGAAGCTGATACGATAGGTACTGAACCGCAGTACATAGCCCTAGTCCCTGCGGAGCTCCAGGCTTCAGCCTATTCAGCCTTTATGAATAACATGGTCCTGTACACAGAATAGATTAAAATGTATCTATTTATTCATAGAATAAATCTATTTTTTTATCACGCAAAATCCTCCAAGAAATAAAGAAAAAAAAGCAAATGAATTAAATAAAGAATTATTAAAAAAAAATGAGTAATTCGTCTTTTATGTTCTAGTTGATGATATTCAACAACTGTGAAACAGCTTTACTCTTTGAACCCATTTCAAAGATTGTTCCATTTCCTGATTTTCGTAAATAACCATAAGATACGAGAAATATAGAAATAGAAACATAGAAATTGTGAAATTTTAATTCTTATTCATATCAATAAAAATACTTCTTTTTCGATTCTGAAGCTGAAACTTGAAGATACATTGTTGTTGTTATACATTTTCTGTCAAGCTGCCAGTAACTTAGAAGAAAGTTGGTGATATTAACTGTTTTGTAGATTACTTTATGAATAACATATATAGTAACAGTGTATGAACACAATCCGAAATATCGCTAATTTTCAAGAAGACAAACAAAATGGATACTGCTGCTCCCTGCAGGCCACTCTCATCAGAATCTCGTTGTTTGGCCTGACTTAAACAGAATAGTCTGTACTTGGTTATTCATCAATAGAACAAACTAATCTGTGTTGTTTTGTTTTTTTGTTGTAGTTTTTTTTGTCAGATTAGTTTTAGTATTGATAAAGCTTTGATGGTTTTCAAATTTTATAAAAGATCAAATCACACGTCTTTAAATATTTAAAACAATAGAATTACAGTATTTTAGCTGTGTCTTAGTATTCCGTAGCTATATTCCTTATAGCTATTTATATAAAGTAATTTATGCGAGTTTCATCCTTTTCTTGTTCAGAAATCAATAAAAGGAACTAAAAGTTTTTCCTTGTTACAAAAAAAAAATATGCTTAGTTCTCTGAATTTCACTTTTTTATTCCACGAGATTTCTATTTTTATTCCACAGTGTCCACGTTTTATTTTGAATTAATCAATGAAGAATAAAACGGAATGTAAATATGTTTCACTTTTTGCCGTAATTCTAAAGCCAAATGAATAAATCAATGTAAGACGTACAGAAAAAATTCTTAATTTGGGATTCTTTACTTTGATTGACTAATCTACCTTTCGAAACAACTGTTTATTCCTGTACTAAAAAGTTCTAGATTGTTATGTCGGAAGATGGTTTATACATATATACGCTTCTTCCTAAGGCCTTACGCTTCTTAAAGGACTCCTGAGCGAAAATATACTTTTTTCTTTGGTTGGATGATGTGTCACAGAGTTTCAGGTGGTCACATATAAGCGGCCTCGGGATTTAATAGAAATTTATGTAAAAAGGGCGTTGCACAATCTATTATCCGCTCAAACAATTTGTAAATAAATAGAGTATTTGCATATTAGCATAGAAAATGAAAATGAAAGCATTGCTAGGGACATAAATGAATTTGTTTATTGGAAGGCTTGACTAAGTCACATTGCAAGTGAAAATTCGAGCATCAGTTAGTAAATGACCTTCACCGTCGGTTTGTTTTTTGTTTTTTTAAGAGTACATTTTGATCACAAATAGAATGTTACGTACACTGTTCATAGTTTACTCACAAATGATAGCCAACGCACCTGGTTAATATTCAAAAAAGTTTCTTTAATACAAAAATTAAATACGACTACAGTTTCTGCACAGCTGAGCGCCTATTATCAAGTACAAATCAACGTCACCAACGTCACAAGCCAGATTGTTGGATTTTGGAAAATTCCATTGCATTGTGGGATTTACATTTGTCTTTTTAACTGAAACACTCTGTATATTTTGTACTTAGTTTCTGGCACAGCTGAGCGCCTATTATCATAGTCGTATTTAATTTTTGTATTAAAGAAACTTTTTTGAATATTTACCAGGTGCATCGGCTATCATTTGTGAGTATAGTACATTTTGTGAATGTTTTTTTTTTTTTGGCAGCTAGGTAGTGTTCAACGAGAGCTAAATTGTAAATAATCAAATTTCAAAATTGATTGAAAAAATATTCTTAATGAACTTAATTCTCGCTGAAATTTTTGAATGAAATGATTGTTTTCCCGAAAATCAGCGAATGGATCTAGATGATTTTGGCAGAAAGGTCAATGAGAGTCGAACAATAACTGGAAAACAGTAAAAGTAATTCAATTAAAGAGTAATCAAAAATATTTGCACCTGTGTAGGTTTTGGTCAATAAATAATAAAAATAAGATAAAAACTGAATTTTCGGACATCAACAATGTCAAGATGAAAGAGAGCGGAAGAGGAAGTGAAATGAATTTGAAAATCATTCGTTCTCGATCTATTCTATAGATTCCAAGAATAAAACAGGGTTACAGATAGTTAGAAGGAAAGGAAAGAAAGGAAAAAGGAGACAAATACAGGAAAGAAAATATTCTTATTAGCCAGTGATTCGAATGTAGAGTCACTCAAATTCGCCAAGTTAAAAATTGGCGCCTAAACCCATTTAGTTCTGCGTGAACTGCATCATTAAAGTTAATATTGTAACATAAAAATTCACTCAATTAATACTTTATAGCGGGCCCTGTGACGGTCCTCGATACAGTGCTTCGGTCATTTTCTTTTTTAAAGTATATCACAGCATTATAAGAACAGTAGAACAACGATATGAAGATCAAGACATGTCGGAATTAAACAGATGAACCTGAAAATTAACTTTGAAAAGAAATAAAAATGAACATCAGAAAAACAGAGAGAGAACAACGATAGGCTAATAAACAAAAATAGAAAAGAATAAGATCACAAGAATCACAACAGCAGGGAGAAAGGTCTAGAAACGAGATAAACTACATAAGAAACCTTTACTCCATCATCCATTGAAAATTTCACTTTCTTTATAAGTATTATGGCATTTTTCCTTCATTGTTTCAAATACTAGTGTCTGATTACTCTAAGTTTGTAAGTGGTTTTTCCACTGGAATTTCTTAAAAAAGAAATAAAATGAAGGATATTCAAAATAACCAATGAAGCGTTAAATTACTTACCAAATTACCACTTGACTACGAAAGAATTTAAGTGTTTACATTTTACACCTACATTCCTTCGTAGAGATGAGATAACTTCACCGTTAATTTAATACTGTACTTGAATCAATGTGTTCCATGTGGTACATTCTCAGTGAATCTAATTTCAACATGGCGCTTTGTTAAGTAGTTTCATAAATCATCATCTACATTAGACAAAGTTATTCTAGTCATTCAAATCTAAACTTTGTTACAAGTATGGCTTTTATAATTCATAATATTTGCTGTTTTGAAAGCTTGCCTTTACATTAATGTTCTGAAATTCTTAATTCAATTCCTTGGAAATGGATCTTTCTTAGTCAGATGTTTACCTTATGATACCAGATGAATTGCTTATCTGTGTCTCAGGTGTTTATCTGGAATTTCCTATTCAGAAATTTTGTTTATCAAGCAATCATTACTTAAGGGAATCAAAACGGCATTTCTCTTATCTTCAGTGCAATTCATCAAGAGCAGAAGTTAAGCAAATACCATTTTCAAAGGAAATCACCATTGACGTCAATGTAGTTTTGACTATAATGTAACACTGAATTGCGACGACTTCATCCCAGTGAACATTTTAATATTTTTAGTGTAATTGCAGTATGATAAATCTAAAATCGATTTATCGATTTACCGATGTTTTTTATTTAAATTTTATTTATGCGATTTTAGAAAAATCACAGAAAACTAACGATTCCACTGGTTTTTAATGACTTTGCAAAAGGGTTAAGCTGAAACTCTTATATTTACTATTTCAATTTATATGTTAAGATTTGCATTAAAAAGTAGCACGTAAAATAAAATTTCCATTTTAATGTGTTTTAAACCATTTTCTTAATAATAAATATCATTATTAACACAATGTAATAAATACAATACATGATAAAAAAAAACTTCATTTTCGTATTCAGGATCAAAAACAATATATACTTAAAGGGTTCACTAGACTTAAAGGGTTCAAGTAGGCAATGATAATAAAACTTACAATTCGCAGACCTGTGTAATTAATTACTCATGTTGAAAAAAAAGACAAAATCTGACGTATATAACTATTTATCACTTCACAGATACAATACAATTACTAAGATTGTTCTTGATTAAGTATAGCATTAAAAGCATAAATTGACATTCAATAGCTGTGTGTATGTGACTATTTTTTTTCTTTATTCTTTTAGCATTCAATGCTTATTGTATAGATTAATAATTTAATTTTGAAGCTAAGTATCAAAACCCTATTTATTAGCAATTAATTACTTCATTAAAGTAAATGCTATATTTAAAACTGAAGTATTAATTACTGCATTATAAGTGATCTTATTAATTACAAATAATGTGAGTTTCATGTTCAATAAAGCCTCCATAAAAATTAAAAAACAAAAAATAAAGGCAAAAAAGGAATTTAAAAATTTTTGCTATTTAAGGCCAATAAAAATAAAAGTGTTTCATTTGTGGTCATCCACAGAATTAATGCATTAATTTTAAATAAAACAGAATTAATTTTCGTGATATTTTTGTTTTTTTCCAAAGTCAATTCAGTATCCTTACCCATTGTGAACGTTTTGTTGTAGAGCTTCTATTTGAGTATGTGGAATTACATTTATTGTTGTTTGACGATTAGAATTATCATAATAATTCATCCTACAGCAGTGTATCCAGTATCTTACAGCATTCGAATAAAACTAACAATGATAGTAATAAAATGTAACTCAATATGAATTTTGATGTCCTGTCTCCTTTATTCAAATTGTGCGATATTTGTCGTAATTCTTAAGCAGGCTTAGTTAATACTATTAGAACTTATTAATACTTAGGATATGAACTTAACACTAGTATCTTTCAATACTTACTTACTAATAGAATTTGTGAGTATTTACGATCAAAACTTAGGACCAGTTTTTACTAATACTTAGAACAAGAACTTTAAGATACATGAATACTTAGGACTATTAATATTTAGTACTAGTCATTTTTAAGCCAATAAAACTAGTTCCTTCTCTGTCTATTTCGTACATCTTTTCGCTGAACTCTCATTATCTCTTGCTGAAATTAAACTTCATTTTCCTAATATTAGGATGAGCGAATAACATTTCGATTAGAAATTAACGATTTAGCTCTTACTTATTTAAAAACTAAGGGTCCTAAAATTTCCCAATTCAAGCGCTCATTTGCACTCAGCTAAATCTCAGCCGCTATAATGAATCCTTGATTGATCCAATATATTTGAATCGCTGCCAAGTCGACTTCTGTTTGTAAGGTCGCAACTGATAAATTCCCGTCATGACATATCACAGGCGTTACCTTTCAGAAAAAAAAAGCCTATTTTTTTCCACATCATCATAATAGATGAAGTTCTTGTCTTTCTTAGTCAGAAATAATCTAAAAAGAAATTTTGCAATTGATTATTACAGAATTTTAATGGGTAATATCTAAACTTGAAATAAGCTAATGAAAATTTATATTACTACTATGTTATACAGTAGTAATAGTAGTATATATACATAGTATTTAGTTACTTAATTTGCAACAACTTTTTAAGAATTTATTTCTTTTGTACATCCAAAGATTTTCATTTCTTTTAAGAGCATCACAAACTGTCAAACTTCTTGAAACACTGACCATCCATTACAAATGTATAATATTTATAGAACAGCCTTGGTTAATACATCAAGGAGAAAAATCTTCACTTTCCATCCAATCTCAATGATCAATAAATATCAGTAATTTATTACATACCAAGTTTCATGAAATAGTCCAGAGGAGTTGCGGAGTTGTCTCATGGATATTAATCTAAAATTCGTCGGACGCTTTCGCTATTAAATAATATAATAGACGCTTTCTAAGAATTTCGCCTGTAGTGTGGAAAGTGCACACTAATTTAAATCTTAACCCAGATTTAAGTTCGTTGTATGTTATATGGACCAATATTTTCTTTACAAAATACTCCAACATCTCATATTTTCTTTGCAAAATGTTTTCCAAATATGTTGTTTCACGTATTAACCGAGTTTTAGTGATCACAGATGCGGCGATATATAGACTCGAAAATTCATAAAAACTACTGCCGAAGTCAGCTAAGTTTAAGAATAAACTGGAAAGAAATGTTATAATTCTCCATGTTAACTGCAATTAACAAAGGATTATTTAAGCTGATAGCTAAAAATTCAGAATTTTTGTAACGACGTCCCAATTGTTGAATATACAGTATTATTTATAGTTTATCGATTCTTAAGAAACGAAAAACTATCTAAGCATAGGTTTGGCTACCCAGTTCATAGATACACAGTTTTAAATCTTTTATTCAATTCCGTTTCTGGTTGCCAGTTGTTCGATGATCTGAAACTTTTTTCCTGAATTTTAATTAAAATGTCAGCTTAAACCTCAAATAAGGTTTAATATTCTTTTTTTTCTAAGGATAAATCCACGTGTTTTGAGAACAGGGGCTTTTGCTTTTTCGTTGAAAACCTTCTTTTCCTAAGTGCCCTTACTTCTTTTTGCAGCTGAACAAAATATTAAAAAAAATATCTAAAAACGTGCCATTAAAGCATTTCCGGCTCATCCTCCTAAAAAGCCTGACAAGAAAAACGTTTCAGGTTATCAACCTTCCAATGTTTCAGTCTAGCTTTAAAACGATTAGAATAACATAATAGCAAGTGATATTAATTAAAGCGACTGATGAATTATTAATGCAGCGACTAATAATTACTAAAGATGTTGTTTATATCGAGATGTTATCTTGGTGCAAAATTAATTTGATACATAAAATATTTTAATCTTGATTTTAAGTGGGATAAGAAGCCGATTGTGAAAGCTTTATCAGTTCAATAATGGAACGCTGTTAAACTTTACCTACATTTTGTAAGAAAAGTAAAAAAGATCTTTGTTTTATTACATTCGTTCTTTTTTATAAATTTCATTTAAAACAAATTTTTGTGTGCTGTTTCTCATTAATTTTTTACTTAAGTTATATTCGCATACGTTAAAATTATGTTTAAGCATTACAATTATATGATACAGGATGTCCCAGGAGGAAATATCATGGGAGCATCGGTCATTTTAAAGGGAAAAAAATATTCTTTATGGACAGTTGCAAAATTATTGGTAAGAGATGTCGATTACTGTTTCTAACGTTCAAGAGACATTTTTTTTTTTTTACATTTTGTAATAAATTTTCAAAAATTTCACCGTCAGCATCAATGCACTTTGAAATTATTCGATGGCGCAATGTGGAGAGGCAGAACAGTATAGCATACAAATTCAAATACTTCTATCCCGGAAACCGTTCGAAATAGAACGTATGTTCAAATAAACTTTATTTCTTAGAATGACTTTAAACAATGACCTCCTAGAATATTGATCTCTCCTCTTAAGACACCCTGTTAAGCCCTTACTGTTATATATAAAAATTTATTACATAAGTACGACTGATATATTATTCTATTAATAAAATTTAAATTTATTCTACGTAATAAATTGATGGATTTGATATTAATCTTCATTTTTTTTTCTTTTCACTGTAAAAATAGTAAGATGATTTGATTAACATCATCATATCCTTCTTAATATTTACGGATTCAGGAATTTTACAATTTCATTTTTACATGTTTCTTATCGAAAGGTCAAACTTAGAATCTATTACATTGCTGAAGTCGTGATATTTAACATTTGACAATTTTTAGGATTTTCAAAGCCCAATCGTTTCTTCTATGATGCCTCATATATATTCTAAAAATCAATGCATAATGAGATTTACTGCAATAAAAATAATAAAGGAAAAATGGAGTTATTGATATAATATTCAAAATTACAAAGCGTTCGTGTGATACCTTATTGTTATAAGAATCCACTCAAAAATGCTATCATAGTTTTAAACATCTTGAAAATTTTTGAAAATAAAGATATGCTATGGAAAATAGCCACGGCTTATTGGTCTAGTGCAAGGTTTCTTAATGTTTTTTGTGCCATAAAATCCCTTTGGCAGTCTAGTGAAGATTATGAACGTGCTCTCGGAATCATAAAATACAAGGTTTGCAAAGGAAACGGTCAAAATAAGACAACTAAGGCCACCCTCTTTTTTTTTTCATGGAAAACCTTGGAATTATAGGATCTCTGTACTCGATAAACATTGGTTTTCCAGCCAGAGACATCAGAAGTGTCTTAAAGGGGCTGCCCTTTCTTGTTGGCTCCCAGCTGCCTTGCTCATCTTGCAGCCGACCCTAAAGGTTAGTGAAAATAAAGATGAAGATCTTTTTCCTAACCTAGTTCTAGGACTCTCTGAAATCTGTCCGTGAACCCCAGATTAAAACCCTTGGTCTAGTGGCGTGATTCTCGCTTTGAATGTCACGGATTAAAGGCACATATTCTTTATGGACCCGGTGTTCCAGTGATATAGGAGTTGACCTGCGAGCTGAAGGAGCCGAGTTCAATCTCTCGGTGATTTTTCCTAGATTACTTACCTCCAGACAGGCCTTAGAGTCTATCCAGTCTTATGTAAAATGAGTTCTTTTTCCGGGGATAAAGTGGGATACGAGAGACGTTGAGATGCCTGTTATGTTCTGTTGTATTCCTCCGCGGGTCACTACGCTCAGTTGGATAACTTCTTTTTTTGTTTGTTTTGCATTCAAGTGGCGTAACCTAACACAGCAAAGCACAATTTCCTCCTAAAGAGTCACGCATGAACTAAAGCCGTGAGAACATCATGCAACTTTGCTGCAATTTAGTCGCGCGATTTTGACGTCACGAGTTGATATAGAAAGTGCTTAGCACTTTTATATGCAATTTATTTGCAATTTTTGTCCTCCGACTCGAGTTGCATTGACACCTGCAACTCTGAAAGTTATATCGACGTCACTGGGGATTACCCAATCACAGGGCAGCGTTGGAACACGTCATTTGTGAAACCACGCCCATGAAAAAAATGGCGTCGAAAATTTTATCTGTCGATTCGTTTTGAAGACAGGCTCATACTCAATTAATATCAGAGTTTTGCGAGTTTCTTTCATGCAGAAATAAAGTTTATATTGAAATGCAGTAATTGTATGCGGCAGAATTTATCAGAGAGGTTTAAAAACCTCGATTTTTTCGGATTTTCCACATCGGGTTTGGGAACCGCAAGGCTGCTGACGCAGTAATGCAAAAGTAACGACGTCATTGTTTCCAGGGAAGCATTGTTTCTTATTGGCTGTTGGTCATTCGTTACTTTTCATTCGAAATAATAACATGAAATTAAATTCCATAGCGGCTAATAATTTAAAAAAAAATATTTATCATTTGTTGCAAATCATTCACTCTTATATTATGTTTGAAACGACATAACCGAATTTTGCTTGACGTCACACGTGACGTATTTAAAATCTGCGCTGTCATGGGTCGGTTGCATTTTCGAATTGCATATTCGGGTTGCATCGTGTTCGCGCTTGACAAAAGTTTATATCAACTCGTGACGTCAAAATCGCGCGACTAAATTGCAGCAAAATTGCATGATGTTCGCACGGCTTTACACTGATTCGTGTTTTGGCGGTTTTATTCTCCTATTTATCTACTGCTTATAACAAATACTCGTACGTAATGAAATACATTTTATAAACACTGATTAAAAATTAAATATTAGTTTCGTTCTTATTTTCGAAATGGCACTTGTATTCCAATTTTAAAATTTCCTAAAATACTGTCACATATTTATCGTAAAAACAACCCCAAAACTCTCTCAAAGCTTCACTGCTTATTGATCAACTTCAAAGAAATTAAAAATTATTTTTTTTACTTTATAATTATGGTAAATTTATAATATTTTTCCTTAATTACAGAAGTTCCTTTCTCAAAATATATAGTAGACAAGTGTGTTGGCTTCGAAGAAATTTATCTCGAAGAAACGAAGATTCGTGTAGAAATGCCAAATAAGCTATAAAAGAATTAAGTAATAGCGCTGTTTGGGATTTCCACTTATAATGTAAATCAGCCAAAAGAGGGCGCTCGGGTTGGCTTGGAACGGATCGTGAATTGAAAGTCTCTAGGATCGATTCTCGCTAGATTTCACTTCCAAGAAAGACCCAAAGCAAACTCTGTGCAGTTTCTCTAATGGGTCAAGAGAATTTTCCGGAAGAAAAGGGTCATTAGAAAAGATATACTTGTGTCAATTCTCAAGAAAACTAAAATGTCTTCCATTTTTAAAAGCTTGCGCGACTGAACACACTGTTGTTGTTGTTTTTTGTTTTGTTTTGTTTTTGTCTACATAATAAATACAGCTGCTAAAGGATATTATAGGTTTGCTTAATATCAAAATCCTCTATTTGTACTGAAATGACAAAAGCGTTAGGAAAAAAGAAATTTAAAAAGAAATTTTAAATTGAAGTAAACATATCCTATGTGACAGAAAAATGTATCTAAGATTACTGTATGATGCTGTAAGTTTAATTTAAATTTTTTATAAAAAAGAACATCATTTTCGATTTTGGCACAGATCAGACCTCAGTGTAGAATTGGTGCCAAAAAACTGTTGTTGAAATATATTACTATTTTGATAGTTTTAGAAAATCAAAAACTTAAATAGGAGATGAAGTTATTGAATGTGACTTTCCAATTCACTTCATAAATTTGTCCTGGAAATGTTAAAAAAAAAAAGAGGAGAAAAAATCTAATATTCCTAAAACTCTTTCGTACACAGGCGTTCTTTCGATCCATATCAATTTAACTAGATCTCAAACATTCGACGCGTAATGTTTGAGATCTAGTATTTCACGCGCATCATTCAAATATGTAAATATTTATCGTCCACGTAAGCAAGAACCAAAATATATATTAATAAGAAGCTTTTGTTCAATTTACTGTACTTTTGTAAATACGTAGTGTACGTATGTTAAGTACCTTTCTCATGCATTACAAGTGATAAACAGGCAGCCCTCGTTTTACGCCGGTATTGCTCCTACAGTGGCAGCGTAAATCGAATCGACGTAAAACGAACCCATTATATAACGTAAACAGGTGGAATGCGTTCCACACATCTAAAAATATATTGTTTTTATTTAATTAAACCATGTTAATGTAAGTTTTTACAACTAAAATTAATGTAAAATATTTAAATACTTTTATAGGCCCACTAAATTAACATAAAATATTAACATCGGGAGTTGCGCTAGTAGATTTCCTTTTATCAGACACGCGCACATTTAATTTTAAAAACTTTTATCGCTATTATTTGTAATATGTATTTATCACAGCATTCACAGGCACTCAACGTGGGATGACTGAGCGAAACAAAAGCGAGGAAGTGATGAAGCACGTGAAGCGAGTGGACTTAATACAGCTATTATAAGGCTGCATTTTAGCATTAAGAAATTTAATTTTTCTTTTCTCGCATTTTTAATTTTTTTAAATATATTTTTCCTCATTTTGAACTAGATTCTAAACCGAGTAAATCTGAATCGTCGTAAATTGACCTATCGCAAAACGAGGGCTGCCTGTATAGTACGTTGCTCGGGTTTTTCGGAGTCCAAAATGCACGTACAGACTGGATTCTGCACTTCGGTAGTGATCTGATCCCTAATCTGTCGAATAACTGGGTAACACCTACATAAATAAAATCAATTATAAACGAAAAACGGAAAATGTAATTGAACAATGATTCTCTTTTAAGGTAAGATTCAACAATAAGTCTCTTATAAGAAAACAGCTTTTTTTGATCTTGGGATGCAGCTAATTTGATCATTTCTATGTTGTTTTCTTTGTATACTGTATTATCTCATTATGTGTGGTGAGCACCACCACCCTAGGTCTACTGTGCTATCCCCACAGAAAGAATGGAATGATGAAGAAAGAATGGTGGGAGTGGTGCAAAGAAACGGGAGAACCCCGAGGAAACCTGACCATCACAAAACCCACATGAGAAAAGAATCCACTGAGGTTAGAGGTCAATATTTTAGCGATACGCCAATCGCGCCATTGTACTTTCTATTATTATAGACCCAAGCATTTATTCCTCCTGTTCAATTTTTATTTCATACACATTCTAGTCAGATATCGAAAGTTAATTGTAAAAGCATAACATTCTGTGAATATGAAATCTACTTTCTTGAAAACAAGCTGCTAAAAAGAAAGTGCCATTACTACTAAGTTGTTGTCAAGACTATCTTGTCCTTTTTTTAAATTCATGATGTTATTATGTACAAGTCATCATATATATTTTTTGAAGTGGAATACGCTTTATATTCTATAACTGTGGACAATCTCTGCAGCAAGGGCCACTCAATCGTCCTTGCATTACCGTTGAGATCCTCAGAGGCTATTTACTGAAATGGAATTACTCTCGGGACACAGACTGTCCGCATCCCATGAAAAGATGAAAGGAATTCGAGTTCTCAGATCTACCGCCATCTGTCGTCAGGCAGTGGAAAACATTCAAAGAATAAGATTGTCTTGAGGAGAGTTCTTGTGTGAAAAGATCAAAGTCAGTCTGAAGACTTTCATTAATCAAATTGACAATAAGTTTCTTACTCATCCCACAACAACATAAGTAATTTAAATCCGTTAAACAACACGATAAAAGTTATAAATCCATTACGTAAAATACTGAACAATATAAAACTTTAAGTCAAGGTAAAACATTATTCATGTTTTATTCATGTACATCATTTCGCGGTCATTTTATTTTCAAAAACCAACTGTCCCTATTTTCACCCATTTTGGAGCTACTTAGTTAGCGACCAAAATTGGGAGCTATTGCGTTTGTCCTGTCCGTCCGTCCGTCCGTATCTGTCCGCGTTGGGGACAATTCCCGAACGGGAGATCGGATCGACAAACGGACTTCATCATCGTGTTTAGAGGCTAAAACAACGTAAGTATAGGGTATTTTCAAGGCCAACGCCCCTCCATGTTCGAGATATTTAGCATTGTTTTCATTGGATTTCCGATATTAGCTTAAATGTTAGAAATGCAACTATCTCATTTCAATTGTCAGCTGTAGCTTGATGTTTAAGGTCTCCGACAAATATAGTGAGGGTTGTCGATTCAAATCCGTAGGTCTTACTTTTTTTCCCCTGTATTAATGTTCTTTCTTATTTTATTATTAGTTTTAATTTTTTTAATATTGTTATTGGTCGCCCTTAAGTTTATGCTTTAGCACAAACTTACATTCATTTGTTTTTTCTTTTCTTGAAGTTTTTTAGAGCCAAATCTT
>JAFIDM010000004.1:49216213-49248816 GCA_023159025.1 Thereuonema tuberculata
GAAGTCTTATTTAACACTTCAACTTCAAACTTTTTCTTCTTTCTTGCCTTTTTAGCTATTGTGATAGACTTTGGGAGCTATTGTGATAGCGACCAAAATCGGTAGCTATTGCTTTTGTCCTGTCCGTCCGTCTGGGTCTGTCCAACCCTAACAACTCCCGAACAGAAGATCATTGTGTTCTGGCCCAGTGGTGATGGGGTATTTTCAGGGGTCAGAGCCTCCCCATGTGCGAGATATTTGGCACTGCTGTCATTGCACCCCCCCCCCCCCCAGGGACCAACGCCCCACCAAATTCGAGATATTTGGCATTGTTTTCGTTGGATTTCCGCTATTAGCTTAAATGTTAGAAATGCAACCATCTCATTTCAGTTGTCAGTTATAGCTTGACGATATGCTGGACCCATATGCTGCAGTTCGAATTCGGAAATCTACTTGGTTTTTGGGGTTGGTTTTTTTTTCAATTTTTTTATATTTTTCCTTATGTTAATGTACTTTCTTTTTTATTGTTATTATTATTTTTAATTTTTCTTATTATTATGGGTCGCCCTTAAATTTATACTTTAGCACAAAATTACATTCATTTTTTAAAATCTGCAGGTGCTTTAAGCTCAAATGGATGAATGGTTATCCGAGAAATTTGGAATATTGATTATTTATCGTCCACTTAAAAGATAAACATGATTATTTCGGTCTCCATTTCTTCCTAAGTTTCTTTCCACAGCCCTACTAAGTGATGGATAGAGGAGCTGACATATAGCAGTCCGTACATTCTGGTTCTTCTCCCTTAACGGCGACTATCAGTCTTCTTCAATGTGGTCGGTGAAGTAGAACGAATACAATACGATAGTTTCCCTTGACTTCCATTGAGCCTCGGACAGCCAAAGAGGGAGGTGAGTAGAATTTAATGGAGGCTACAGAAGACATCTCTTTTGGTGAATCCCAGCTTTCGGGACAAAAAGAATAAAAGCGAATCCTTATCTGGGATTTGAACTCAAGTCACATCAGAATATTAAAAAATTAACTTATATTTTGTTCGCTTTCTTTGCTATGATAAGAGTAGAGGAAATTATGCTTTCATACGATTAGATACTATTGATAATTTGTTGATATTGCTTCACTCTTTTTTTTATTGACAGATTATCTTTACATAAATTTTCATAATATATTTCCTTGGAAGCTCTAATTTTTCGATTTTAAGTC
Organism: Thereuonema tuberculata; assembly: GCA_023159025.1. Taxonomy (NCBI): domain Eukaryota; kingdom Metazoa; phylum Arthropoda; class Chilopoda; order Scutigeromorpha; family Scutigeridae; genus Thereuonema; species Thereuonema tuberculata. The sequence goes on from JAFIDM010000004.1 coordinate 49,217,414, forward strand.
ATACAGTGATTTCAAGGCATTCTAGTTTTGTGGGTGTTGGATTTTTCTTGTATGATTTTTAATGTGTGTCTCCAATATAATTAAAAAGATATAATAGACAATTAACTCTATTCTCCTTCAAACAGGTCCTAGGGTCTACCCACTCCTCTGTCGAATGGGTACCGGGTTTCTTACCCTGGAGTTAAAGGCGGGCGGGCGTGGGGCTGACCTCCCGGCCTCAACGTAGTCCCGTTGGTCATGAAACGTCGAGAGCCTTACCTCCCGCGTCCCAAGGGCCTGCATAGATCTGTCATGGGTCACTTTAACTTTAACTTTAATTGACAATTAATGCCGAACACAATTGGTTTAAAAGGAAGTGTGATTAAAAACATTAAAAATACATTACTGTACAGGAAAGCTTTCGAATACGTGAAAGCTTAATACGTGGATGATAAGTGTAGTTCAAATAAAACATGATTCCTAAATATGTTCAGTCCCATATAATAATAACCAGCATCAAAAATATGGGCTTTCAGAAAAGTGTATCAAAATCTGTTTATAAGCAATTAAAAGCCTATTGTTATAATGCAATCGGATATGTAAAAGATAGTTTACAATTTAAAAACATTTGATGAAATGAAAATTCCTAGAAACAGTAATTACCACATGCTATCTATCGATGCTATAGAACTTTTCACTTCCATATATTACGAATTCCTATACGAGGTTATAGCAGACACCATTCCATCTAACGACACTTATCTTTTATAGTTAATCCATTACGTTACTAATAATCAATATTTCGTATGCAATAACAAGGTTATAAACCAAACCAACGGTATTTTCATAGGATTATCAGCATCAGCATTTCTAGCGGAAATTACCCTTCAACAACAAATTAAAAATGAAGTGTTCATGAAATATTACAACAATATCGTCTTCTATCAAAGATACGTGGACGATATTTTCATAATTTAAGCAACAATAATATCAACCAAGCAATCATAGCAATCAATTCAATTTCATAAAAAAAAGAAAGGAAAAATTGACAAGGAAGCCACGTAGGCCTCGAGAGCTTTCTTGTACAGTAATGTATTTTTAATGTTTTTAATTACATTTATTTTTAAACCAATTGTGCGTTCGGCAATAATTGTCTATTATATCCTTTTAATTACATGATTTATATGTGATGGACGGTTTTTCAGAAGTTCAAAGGACATCCATAATTCTTATTTACTGTGGGATTATTCTAGAACATAGGTCCTGAAAAAAAAAGATTTTGTTGAAGATTAAAACGGAGTTTTCAATCGAAGTTTCTTTTGCATTTCTTTAACGCAGTCAAGTGAATGCAGATATTCGTTAAACTTATTTACGTTTTGGGAGAGAATTTGAGGTTCTTCATTTTTTTAAACGCAACGACTTTAAATAAACCTGATAGTTTTGTAGCGAAAAATACCGGATCATGATCAGCAACGAAGGCTTGAAAGATAGCTCTACTTGGAGACGAAAAGTTGGAGAAGATTTGATGGAGGGGTGCGCGATGGAGTGACAGAATGGCGAATCAATAAGTGGAGAGAAAAAGTAACAAATTCATTATAGTTAGCAGATTTACGACGTTTTTTTTTTTCATTTCATATTTCTTTTCAACTAATAAATAAAAAATCGTTATTGAGAACTAGATCTTGCTTCCTACCATAAATTACATTCAAAAGCAACAAAGCTTAGATATATCATTAAGGAAAAGAATAAATACATTCCAAACAAGTTTAGTTTGGAAATAACTAAATATTTTTTTAGTATTTTTATAGTAAATCGATTGAAAGTTGTAGTAATTTGCAGCCACCCTTAAGAGTGGAAATGAATGTTGGAAGCATCCACGACTGTATATTCTTCACTGAAAACAATTTTACTGAAGAAAAATACGAAAAATACGAAAATCTGTTACGAAAATCAGTCATGTTTTTAAAAAACTTCCAGAAGGCTTAGAACCATTTTTTCACTAAGGGTAAGTTGTTTAAAAATTTAATATTAATCTAATTTATTTCTGTGAACTGTTCTGATTCGTAATGTCTTTTACGATATTTTCTAATCCTCACTTAAATTTGTGAAATAAATACGAAACAGCTGTCCTAAAACATTATTTGAGTTCAATCATTGTTTTGTTTGTTTGTTTTCTATAGTTAAATTTTCTTTAAAAAAAATAATAAGTAAACTTTAAAAAAATATAATATACATATAAACTCGGTTCATGGCGTCAGGTGTCGCCTTCCGAAAGAATCTGCAAGAAGTCTATTCCAGGTCTTCCGATCAAGGGTCCATTCCTCTTCCAGACTTCTAATCCTCATTGCTTTTTTAATATCGTCCGTCCAAGCCTTTCGTGGTCTTCCTCGTTTCCTTTTTTGATTTGTTTTGTAATCAAAAGCGATTTTGGGCAGTCTTTCGTCACTCATTCTATTAACATGACCAAACCAAATTAATTGTTTTCTAAAAATATAAACCCTACAATAAACAATTAAATTTATTTTTAAAGAATTCATAAATGATAATTATTAATTTGAATTTAATGCATCATTTATCTTGCTTATCTATGTGGCAAATTGGAAATCGATTCCTTGCATTAATCATCGCCAATTTATTTCAAACTGATTTATTTCAATTAGTCGTATTTACTTCAATACGTTTAGACAGCTGCAATTCTCAAACAACATTAATCCGTCAAATCTTTTTTAGTTTGTTTGTTTGTTTGTTTGTTTGTTTGTTTGTTTGTTTGTTTGTTTGTTTGGTAAGGCGCCACGACGTAATGTCATTCTCGACTGGGATTTGGAGATAAATGTGATTCTAATTGCTGTTACTTCCAGGGATAACTTTCCGTATGCAAGTTTAAAAATGCAGTGATTGTATGTATTAGTGAATTCCATTTTCGGGACGTTTCGATAATTACGTTTTCGTGTTGCTTTCATTCAAGTTCTAATTACAATTGATGACTGAGACTACAGCTCTCGGAATACCAATCTATGATCAATTAATACATTTCTAAAAATATTTATTTTATTTATTTATCTATCTATCTGTTTTTTAACTAAAATAACTCGTTATTATACTTATATTATTAGTTATTGTTATTATATGGAAATGGTTAGTCCAGCGTTTGTCAATTTCCCAGAACTGATTCCGGATGAAGATATTAATTCAACTTGAATCGACTCACTAACACCGAAGCGTTAATTTTCGGAATTAACAGCTTGAATCCCAATTTGCTGGAAGCTTCCAGATTCCCAGAAGGGACTTAGGTTTCTATCACGTGACAGTTCTAAGGTTGCTGGGTTGTTGCTTTTTTTTTCCGAAATAATGTAATTTTTTATTTAGCTCTATTCATAAAATCAGTCAGTTTCTGTGTACGTTTGAAAAACTCCCGCATAAACACATTAGAACCAAAACAATAATGTTTACCAATGCATATTAAAAGGATTAATTTTCAACCACTGATTTTCAAGCTTTAAATTTAAGTCAAATTAATTTATTTAGGTAATCGAAGGAACGCGGATTGAATTATTTTTTCAGAAAACGGAAAGTATATATTCAACAGCTATTTAAATTCAACAGCTGTTATAACTGAATGGAGACTTCGTTTGCATTATCAAACGAACGACAATCAAACAGTGTAAATAAATGCAACGTTTGGTTTCAGGTAAGTGAGCTTCAAATTCCTGCAGAAAAATCTACTAGGAATTAAGAATTTCTTTGAAAAAAATACTAATTTCACACAACAAAAAACCTTTCTGAAGAATAAAACAAAAAAGAATTTTAAAACTGAATATCAAATCATTAAGCTTAATGTTGTTTCAACGTTTTTAATAAAACCATTTCTGATAAATCAAGAAGGTTGTTAATTATTAAGATGTTTTGTTAAACAACATTAACTTCCTCCGAAAGGTTAAAACTTCTATGTCAAAGAACTGAGACAGTTAAAAATGACTTTAGGTTCCTATATCTGTAAAAACTGCTATTAAAAGAAGTAAAAAAAATATCTTCTAATTGTTTCCAAAAAAGAAAGTTGTTCTTTACAGAGGATTATCTCGTATCAAAATTAAGTTCTTTCCATAATTTTTTAGTAGAAATGGTAATACTGGATATGATAATAATGAATTATGATTCAATTAACTATAAAAAAAAAGCTTAGTTATATAACACACAACTTAAACATTATTATTTAAAAACTTTTCCTTTTAAATGCTCGATTTTTTTTTTGTAGTACTTTTATTTTGCACACCATTTTTGACCACTTTTCCAAGAAAATAAAGCTCGTGAAATCAGACTCTGTGTGTGTTTGTTTTGTTTGTCACTAAAACCTTTTGAATTTCTCAATGACATTCTTGAAACATGGTGTACCTATTTGAGGATATGCGGAACTTATACGTAAAAAACTAAAATGAAAACTTAAATCTTCCCTTTAATATTTTTCAAAAAAAAGGGTTCGCCATATATGGTCATTACGTATCGGATCGACTGGTGACGTCTGGAACAAACGTCACCAGCCATGACGTCATCAACTTGAACTCCGAGCAGTCAGTCCAAGATGGCGTCGTTTTGTGACCGCATAAGCGTGACCAAGAAAGGACAAACTTTGCATAGCCAAGCAAGAGGAATAGTGTGGATCGTTTTAAATTATTAAAATAATAATAACAATAATACAGAAATGTATTCGTAATTGTAGAAACTACAAGAACCAGAATGTTTTCGTAATGTTTATAAGATTTCAGTTATGCATCTTAGCAATAGATGGCGCTGTTACGTCCTGCAAACATCAATCCATAAGGAAATTACGTCATCACAAGCTCTTCTTTCATGAACTGAACTGCAGTCCTTGAATTTGCATACGAAGTTGCAAGAAGATCCAGACTGACTGACTCAATAGACTTCACTCTACTATTGAAAAATACAGAAAAAGACGGTATGAATGAAAAAAAAAGAAATGCGAAAAAATTCTTGAAAAAAAAAATCTCACGAATACTTCACGAATCCTCATGAAGCAAAGAAAACCGGAAAGCAAATAGAAAAGTTACAAATACTCATAAATTCAAGTAATAATTCTACATTTTCGAAGTCCTATTTAAATTTTCTAATGTTTTATTTCCCAGAGCATTTTTTTTTTCCAAAAAAAAAAGACTATCTAAGTGTTGCCTGCAACCTGAATTCTCTTTTGTAAAAAGTATTCGTAAATGTAAAACCGACGAAGCAGAAGAGTCGGATGATCCCTTTTAATTACAGACTACACAGAAACCATTGAACGCCAGTGAAGCCAATAGAACACGAGTAGAAATCATTGCATCACAACTAGAAGGCAATTTACAGTCAAAGAGATCATCTCTCCATTGAAATGAACTGCAGCGAAACTAACGAGTAAATGAAGTATTCTGCAGTCTATAAAGAAAATCTGTTTTAATTAGATTTCGTTTGAAAATTACGTATAAACGCTAATAAATGGTTTGATTCTAAATATTAATCTCATTAAATAATATCCTCTAATGTGTAATTGATTTTTAGAGACTCTGAATTAATATTCAGAGGACGCTCACAACTCACAAATTTAAGTTGTTCTTTCATTAGCTACCGTAGTTACTCGCAAATAAGATCCATCGAAACAGGATGGAGCATCTCCTTTTTGCAAGAATCAAAATTTTAAAAATCAATTTTTTGCTCCGTGGAGTTCTATTACTTTTTCGATTTTTTTACTAGTCAGTAGGTTTTTGGCTTACTTTTTAATTACTCTCTAATAAACATCATTCCGGTACATTTGTTCCCAGAAAAGAGGAGGATAATTGGGTCTGTTTCGCTCTACACATATGTACAAAGAGAGAAAGAGAGATGTTATGGTAAAAGCGTCCGGCTTGAACTTGGAGAACCCATAGACTAACATTTTTTTTAAATTTAACGGCGATAACTCTACTATTTAGTCTTCAATCAGAGCAGTAAATCTGCGAGGCCTCTTTCAATACGTTTACAACAAAATCTCGAGACCAATTATTTACCTAATTTAGCATCGGCAGTACAGCATTCAATTAAAGAAAGCACTGATATCTCCATCTCCATCCTCTGTTTACTATCCATGAAATTAACTATGATTGATTGAAATTTCCTACTTTCTGTGCTTTTTTTGTCAATTTATCTCCCTCTGACAATTCATAAGTTTTCTACGATAATACAAAAGTTATCAGATATTATTAAAATACACAACACTAATAGAAGAACAACATCTATTTATATATTTTCTCAGATATAATTTTAAGCTGTAGTGCACAGGAACGCCGCGCCGTTCCGAAATTTTGTTTTCCAAAATTTCTTAATATTTTTAAAAAACACAACATTGGGTCATTATTTAAATTCAAGTCTTTTTCTTAGATCATGAATTGTGGCAAAACTATAAGTTTATTTACCTTATTGCAAAAATCTCTTAAAGTTGTGAATTTACTTTCACTTTATGCTGTTTACTTTATCTTCTTTTACTAATCCTTCATACCGAAAGATGCAAAGAAAAAAAAAAGTTAAGGAAAGGATATGCTTTTTTGTTAGGAAAAAAAATAGCTCTAGACTTATTTAATGTTGCATTAATAAAGATTTCCAATTTCAGATGTTAAAGAGTGAACTTCAGTATTTTAGATATAGATGTTTTAAGAAGGCCATTTTAATCTGAAAATGGATTGAAAATGACAACTATTGGTAGATTGGCAGAACGCTATAGATTTGTATTCAATCATCCTGAGAGCATTTTCAGCTCTTCGCAATGTAATATATAGTAGACATCACATTATTACTTAAACAGGAATAGAAATATTAAAAAAACATCCCAACTGCAATATACGCAACCGTCCAATTCATTAATAAAACTCTCTCCTCGATTTGCTATTTTCTCAACAATTGCATTAAATTTTTACCTTGAGTCCCTGTACAGGAGATAATTCTAAAAGGTTTCTCGTGGTAATATTATCTGTGATATCATTGGTTTTTAAGACATCGATGTTTTTTCTGAATACAGTTGTTCAATATCCAATTTTTCTACAAATTATATTTCAATCAAAATGTCTTCACAATCAAAAAGTGTTGTTTCATTGTTGAAGGTTAAAAATAATCCATTCAATGTTTTAGCAACTAAAGTTGGCTAAAATTTATCAGAAATAAATATTTGCCTTATTTAAGCATGACCTCATCGCTCAATTTTGCCTGGACTGTGACATCAGATTTGAATAAAGGTTATTTTGAATTGTCGATAGTCAAAGAGTTCTAACAATTCAAGAGAAAAAGGCACATTTAGGCCTATGTAATTAAGGCCATAAAATTTTGAAAATAATTACGCCACATAAATAACATAAGGAACATTTACGCAGTTTTGACGAAAACTAGCATAAGCATTAAATTAGCCAATAATTCCTTCTTTTGTTCTTTTTTGATGGTGCGGAAGATTGATCTCAAATTATATCTAATACTTAGCAAGGTCCAATTGTGTTTTTACAAACACGAAACCCAATATGAAGTATCTATTGACTATCCAAATTAATATTTATCTATTCAGAGCCTTGTGCAGAGAAAACCACTGGGCGCAAGGCAGCCATACTTGGTTGGAATACTCCTGAACAATGAGAAGAGATTGTGGAAGAGTCAGGCAATTATTCAGGAAGACTTCAGGAAGACTTGCTAAAATGTTAATGTTAATTAAAAATGATTAAATATACTGACAGTTTATTAAATTGCTATCTACTTCCATATAGTTCCATAACAATGATTTTACTTATACAGGATTACACATTCGACTAGTGACGATTTTGAATTGTTTCTGGCTTTCATTCCTAAGATCTTATCCATGTCCTGGTAACTGTATTTACCCGGCATGGCTGAGTTCGCTACTGTCTTCTCTACAGATGATGTGAATTACACTACATTAACTATCATCATCCTCTGTAATGTTAAAATTCGTTAGTATGTTAACCAAAATCGAACGAAACACAAAGAGGATTTTTCAATAATAATAATACACATTTCACCCTTATTGGATTTCCTTATAAATTCATAAGATTAAGTAATAAAATGAATTATTTTTTAAATAATAAAAAAAAAAAATCAACATTTTTTTCTTACAGATTAGGGTGAAAGTAACGTTTTTTAACGGAAATAAGCAATGATATTCAATGTAGATATTATCTATCTGATGCCACCTGGCGCAGTCAAGTGATTCAACTACAGGTTTGACTGGCAGACGTCAGATCAACCATTCGATCTCGAAGTTAAAATCGAAATTTTTTTTTTTTTTTTAATTTTCCTTTCTTCTATAAAAAGCGAATTCTTGAAGTTTGTATTCAATCTAAATAGTCTATTTACTTCATCTATTTAAACTTTTAAAGAGTTATTGCTCTTTATATTGCTGTAAAATTCTAAATCATTTAAACTAAAGTTGGTTTAGATTTAAGAATATATCAATGTCGTTATAAAATGTCTCAGGAATTTCAGTTTAAATTTAATCTTTAATGTAATACTACCAAATCTAAACATTAATACCGATATGTGAAACCAGGATGGATGAGTAAACATTTTTTTTGATTAAACTTCAATTTCTTCATCTTCTTATTATGTTGTACAAGTTATTTTGTTCAAAACAAATAACTACTGCTCTATACTATTACCGTAAACATCATCTGAAGATTATTTCCACCAGAATCTGCTTAAGGTGGTCACAAGTCTAGGCCTTCTAGAAAATAACCACAACTTGCATGTAAATATAAAATTACAAAAAACGTCTTGAAAATGTATTAAGTTAGAGATTTGAAGACTTTAATCTTCCCGGAAAGAATTACAAAGTAAATTTACAATGCCTTATTTTATTTTGAGAAATACAACGAAATCTGGCATGAACATTACACCATTTAAAATAAAATTATAATTATCATAAATACAATGTAATTCTTTGAACAGTTGTATGAAATACTTTCGCTCTAGGTTACTTAATTATAATTTTGCTGAAATGTTTCGGCTTTGAAAAGGGTCTTTTCATAGATGTAAGGGCGTTGTCAGAACATGTCTTAATTGCAAAGCAGGGGATAAAAGAGGGAGTGTTACAAGTAGAATAGGTTTCTGAAAGAATCATAAGCCCCCATTTCAGATTAACAGCAACAGCATTGCCTACCAATACTTAATAATTGCACCGCATAAGCGAGATTCTACGAGTTAAATGTATATTTAGAACACAAAATCTGGACATCGTTTACAGTTGCACACTAAGATAAAAGCAATGTTTTTCTTATATTATAAAATATATAAACATTTATATAAGATTCAATTCAGTAATAAAGCATTGTAAGATAGTGGACATAGTTTTTAGAAACTTAATACATGCATTATTATTAGTAAAGATTTAATATGAAGATAACTGTTAGAATACAGAGAATAATGGCAACACAAAGAGTAATTCTAGCTGATGAGAACTAACGAACATGTTATCTACAACTACACACAAAAAATACAAAGACCGCAGAATAATACTTTTCCTTCGATACTAATCATGCACGTAAGTAATTGTTTTACGAGCTATTTCGAAGCTTAGCTTATTTTTATTGGTAACAAACGTATTTTTATAGAAAGTTTAAAATAGATACATTAATAAACTGCAGTAAAGTTAAATTGTTTCAAGCGATGTAAAGTTATTTAAAAAAAAATATATATCTTAAAAATATAAAAATGTGAAACTTTTTTTTTTTTTTTAGTAACTGCTTATTCGCCATTTAGTTTTACGGTGAGATAGAGTAAAAAAAAATGGTTATACCCTACATTTTAAACTACAGTCGACAGCTCGTAAAAAAAAAAAAAAAAAAAAAAAAAAAATATTTTTCACGTATTAATCGCTGTAGTGTATCGTCTTTGGAAAATGTTATTTTTATATTTATTTACAAATTATTTACTTATGAAAATCCACATTGATGTAAATAGTTTCATCCTGAGTTGGAGTAGATTTTCACCAGAATTACCGTTATAAATATGAACTGAAAATATATTTGGGTAGTAGCTAGAAGAATGACAATCAGAACTTTCAGGAGAAGTTCGAACACAGCCTCGCACTGCGAACTGTTGGCCTTCTTCTGGCTTCTCGTTTACACATTGTGGGAAACCTATTGATTATTTCTTCCACTGAATTCTTCTGGTTGAGTTGATGGAAAGGAAGTTTACTATGAAATTCTCTAGCAAATTAAAGTTTTATATTAAAGAGAAGTTTTCAAAAAATTTAGAAGTTTTAAAAAATGTTTTGCCACTTGTATAATACGGTGATTTGAAGAACATAATGAAATAATTCTTTAATATATTAACGACCAAATAAGAAAATAAATTGAGTGACTTTAAATATCTTTTGTTACTTCTATTATGGATTCGTTATAAACATATTCGTTATAAACATATCAGAACTGTGACTGTTTGAAGAAGGTGGGAAATGTTTTGTTGCTGTATACGAAAGTTATTGAAGAAGGAGTTTGCAAAATAAAAGTCTAATTTAATAAAATTAATTATTTAATTCTATTAATAAATAGCGTATATTTTAAAAATCTTGTACCCAACCATAAATTTTTATATTGAATAAAATATTCTTTCTTCGTGGTTGTAATAAATTTCGTTCTGATACTTGAATTATTTTTTTACTTTTTTTTTACGAATTGGTATTTTATCTCATATATTTTTTAATCATATCATAACTGATAGTGCTTCACGCTTCTTTGCTGTAAAAAACAGTTTAAAAAAAAGTTGACAAGACAACAATCACTTCCTAAAGCTGGGCGAACACGTAGCAACATGCGACAATATTGCTGGACAATATTGCTCATTTTTATTGCTGACAACCGTTATCACGCGCGAACACTCAGTTGTTGCTAAGTGTTCGCCCAGCAAAATGGGCAATATCGGGCAATATTGTTCATTTTTATTGCTGGAAACGGTTGTCAGCAATAAAAATGACCAATATTGTCCAGCAATATTGCCGCTTGTTGCTACGTGTTCGCCCAGCATTATGTTCCAATCAGAACAATCCCAATTTCGAAGTTAATGAGTACATCAATCTACAAGTGTATGTAAAAAGAAACGAACTTTTACTCTTAAATCTAAAAAAAAAAAAAATAGATAAATGACAATTGAAACATACAAAAATAGTACCCCAGATCAATCACGCCTGCAAAACATTTCTTATGGTGTAGCAAAGGATATGCTCTCTCGGAAAGGCTCACTTTAGGACCACCTAGCGCCGTAATGGAGCGTTTCCGGACTTGGGTCCATTAAGAATATATTGATCGTTAGCCACGCCCCCTACACGTGGTTTGAATATTACATACGGATGTTGCAACACCCTATATATATATATATAAATTACAGTATTCCTAAGACTAACTTTAACGTTAAACTATGTAATACTTCTATGCAAATTTATTTATTTACTGGATGAAGCTGAAATCGCAGTAGCTACTTCCGGAATCGAAATAACAATTGGGCTTCCATGCAATAAAAATCGGTTTGTTACTGTGTAATATAAAATGCCGAACGCGTTGCGTCATTACGAAATACAGCGCTCCAAGTTAAGGCTTAAAAACCTGGTATAAGAAATTGGCAAATGATCCAATAAATCTATACTTAATACCGTTGGTAACAATGGCTGCTTAAAGAATTTAGACTTGTAAAAACTAAATTTAATATTTAGGAAAATCTTTTGATTGGTTAAAGAAACTGGAAGAATCTTACAACAACAACAACAAAAAGAAAAAGAACATTAACTAGAAGAGATTTTCTTACCCAAATCTGGAGCTTGACCCTCTTATCTTGTCTGAAAACCGTTTTGACCTTGAAGTCGATGCCCACCGTGCTGACGAAAGCAGATGTAAAAGAATCGTCGGCGTACCGGAACAGGAAAGACGTTTTGCCGACGCTACTGTTACCAATGATGAGCAATTTAAACATGTAGTCAAAGTTTTGATCTGCGGCATCCTTCTGCCACTTATTATCTTGTCCTGCTGCCATCTGCAAGAAAGACACAAATAAAAAGACTTAGTATTTAGAAAAAAGGAATAATAATTAAATATCTTCAAACAAAATTACAAACTGGTCATTGTATTTCCTAGTAAAGATTCCTATTCACAGGCCTTGAGGCCCTTTCGAGACATTGGAGATATAGGACCCAACGATTATCAACCTAGTAAAGAGCACCATCCTAAAAATCAATTGAGCTTTATTTACTAAAAAAAGAAGTAAATAACTAAGAAATTAAAGTCTACTTCCTTAAAATGTGATTTCCTGTTTATTTTTTAACTTTTCTCGAACGCAATAAAAACGAAAACCCTATGTTTATTTTTAAATACTAATATTTACTGAATACAATTCAGAACACATTTTCCGTATTGTGAAAAAAAATAATTAATTCATATTATTTACTTAACTGTGCATTAATCCACTCGCACTGGATTAGCTATGACTTAATATTCGTTGTTTAAGATAATGAGAGATGGACTTAGGATGTAAAGTCATTTAATTCGATTCTCGAGTTAATTTCTTAAAAGGACCCAAAAAAAATTAGAATATGAAAAATTAGTTCGTCTTTTGTCTTAATGTAAACAAAGATTCAAGAAGCTTCAGCGGGTCATAAGTTATTACTGTACAAACATATGCAGATTAGCTGATTCTTTACTTTTTAAGGAAAGTAGGTGAAAAGGAAAAAAAAGTAGAATTACAATCAGTTTTACCATGAAAAGAATTATTCAATTATGAAATATATTGGAAAAGTTAAATAACCTTTGATATGATGAAACTTGATATGTTGGAAACTTGCGAAGAGTTAAAACGATATCAAATATTTCGGAATATTCCAGGGAATTCCAGGATAGCTTGCGTTAATAATAAACTGGATAAATACTGATTTTAAATTAGGAGTACAAACTAGTTCAAAAAAAAAAAACGCTATTTCCCAGCCACTTTTTATTCAATTTGGTGGTAGAATTGTTATCGAAACAGAAATCCATTTTGTAAAAGCGCTGTATTTAGCTTCTAAAACTTTCGAAACTGTTGGAACATGAAACTTTTACCATTTCTTTTACTATTCTATTTTTAAACTACTTGATAAATTTAAGTTAAAGGATTCTATTTAAATTGGTTTTGACCCAACAGGAGGTCAAGTCATGTTCTCAACTCTCTTTAAATCCTGGGGGAAAAAAATCCGTATTTGATAAAGGGCTGAGTGAACCGAAGCGCCCTTTCGAGTTAAAAAAAAAATGAAAAAAAAATACTAATCACCTCCAGGAATCAAAACCTACAATCTTCAACCTGCAAAAAATCATGTAGCTCTCTTAGAGAGAGGGAGATCCAAACGATTCTAACAAAATTTCATAAAAAGATTTGGCTTATATTCTTTTGACAACTCACACCAGAAAAAAAAAATCAAGCATGACCAAGATCATTAGGTTAAAGTTTCAGCATGCTAATGTAAGCAATTCTGAGTTACCATAATCATGGCACTTTAAATGTAAAATTGCAACTTTCGGCTTTATTTGTTTACCTTCAGATCTAATCTGTATGAAATTATAGCGACAGCGCACTTAACCTTGCTTGACCTTCCATTCATTAGCTTCCTAGGGCCAATAGTTTCCACTATCTTGATTATAGATGGGAATTATAAAATCAACATCTCAACGTAGCACTTGCAATCTAATACTCTTCCACATTTCTTTCTCCTAGAAATGACATAACTTGTAAAAGATCCTCCATCACATGTCTACTTTACTTGTATAATCAAGGTTCATTTTATTCCCGCGGATATCAAGTACAAAAGTTTACACGGAAATTGGGAATTCGGTTTCAACGAATAATTATTTTTATAATTTAAGAAAAAAATAGAAAAAAAAACAACAACCTAAAAGATGAGAAAAATCTTAATAACCTTGATATACGATTTTTTTCTGGCAAAAATAATAACAAACGAAAACTATTGGAAACTATTAACATAACATATAACATATTTTATAACATATAATAATTTAGCCTTTTAAAAGAATCCATCCGAATTACACAGGTGCGAATGAAAAAAAAAAAAGCTTTGCTTATCTGAAGATAGACAAATTCTGTCAAAAACAACTTCTTTTGCTGTGACGGACAGATAGGGTTACAATAATAATAATCAACTGAATCATAAATGTTGTTCTTTTTGCAATTAAAATCAACCCATGTGGTGCTACATGGTCTCCGATTTGTTTTTTTAAACAGGAAATACTAAAAAATGTTTAAGTTTTTCGGTTCCTAGAAAAAATTGTGAAAACAGTTAATACGTTTTTGTGCCATAAATCCCACTCTTAATTACGCTATATTAAGGATATTAATGTTACAGACTTTATATTATATCTTCTCAAATGCCGTAGTACGTAAATCTGGCCTGATTGATTAAGTTGAGGAAAAGTATCCATACCTTCTCCCAGATTCAAACCCAAGAATACAGCTGAGTTACTGAACAACTAACTAAGGTGCTCCATCATTACTTGACGAACTGCCAAATAAAATGCTAATGGCAATTTTATGCCAATTTTATTCCATCGCATACGGAAATAAGATATCAAAATACAATTGTAATTGATGAATCATTTGTAATACTGGAACAACCGTATGAGGAGACTTAAAATATTATTAAAACTGCTCTAACGAACTCCATTAAACTTTAAACTTTCTGCTGGTAATGGCTTCTGATTTATTATGGTAAACGGCAGGTTCGCAGGTGTCTTGGCGATTGGTTCTAAGTTTTCAAGATTAAATGGATCATCCGAGAAATCCATGCGGTTATTCATGATACGATAATTTACACAGAAATTTCAAAATAATCCTTGAAGACAAACAACAGAGAAGATTACAAGAACGACAGAGTAAGCCAAGAATCTCCAAGACAACTGTTCTTTGCCACATACAGAAGATCGGCTTAGTCAGTGGTTACATTGTGTGGATACCTCACGAAAGGAATTTGTTAAGGCAATGTTTTTGCTTGGGTTAATCTACTTGACTATCAAAATATTATCCAGTTCTGGATAGACCGAAAACGGGAGATGAAAATAGATATTATACGATAATTTAAAACGAACACAACATTGGGCCCTACCAGGACAAACTTCTGAAACCACTGTAAAGCCAGGATTGCATTCAAAGAAGGTGAGTCTCCAAAGAAATAGTTTGTTATGAATTGCTCAAATCTTGAAGAAACCTTAAATGCAGAAACCTTGAATACTGTCAACAAGTGGAAAACCGGAAACACGCGATTACAGATGTCCAATAAATATACGAGGTGTAGCGTTTCACCATGGTATCACTAGATCCCATTCTGCAATGATCATCCAACATAAAGTATGTGGGTTGGATTGGGATATCGTAATTCACCCACCTTATTCATAATCGGATTTTTATCTTTTCTCGGAATCTACAAAGAGAAAAGCTCCCAAACTGACAATGATATTCTTAAAAACACAGCTTGAAAATTTTTTTCTAAAAGAAATGCATAGATTTTTAGCGATCATTTGCGAGCTATTTGTGATAGCGACCAAAATCGGTAGCTACTGCGTTTGTCCTGTCCGTCCGTATCTGTCCACTCCCTAACAACTCCCGAACGGAAGGTCGGATCGACAAACGGATTTCGTGTTCAGAAGCCTATACACTATGGGAATGGATATTTTCAAGGACCAACGCCCCCCCCCCCCCCCGATGTTCAAGATATTTGCCTTTGTTTTCATTGGATTTCCGCTATTAACTTAAATATTAGAAATGCAATCTTTTCATTTCAGTTGTCAGCTATAGCTTGACGGGTAAGATCTCGGACTCATATGCTGAGGTTATCGGTTGAAATTTGTTAATTTTTTTTTTTTTTAATTTGTTTTTTTTTTTTTTCTTTATTTTTTTTTTTTTAATTTTTTTGTGGGTTATTTTTTTTTCTTATTTTCCTAACTTTTTTATATTTTTTCTTACGTTATTGTACTTCCTTTTTTTATTATTTTTATTTTTTGTATTATTATGAGTTGCTTTTAAATTTATCTTTAGCACAAAATTAGATTCACTTGTTATAAAAATGGAATTTACAAAGCTTATTGAACTTGGGGAAAGAGATATAGAACGAAATGGTGAATACATCATTGATTGAAGTAAAATTGACAAAATTAGCCTGCTGTTTCGTTAAAAAAGGCAAAAATTTCTCTGATGATCCAATTAATGAGTTATGTTGTTCCCAGAGGCAAAAAAAATATTGCACTAGACTTAAAAGTACAGAAAAAAATCAATTATCCATGATAGTTGGGAGCTCGGATGAAAAACACCGTTATTCCAAATTAGGTTTTTAGTAGGTTAATATATATATATATATATATATATATATATATATATATTGCATCATATTCAGTTTTACATTTACATACTACAGAATATTTATCTCATGTTTCTATATTTTTTAAAAAAAAAAGGCTTTTTCCCCCTTTTCCGTGTGAGGTCGCTGATGAGCAAAGTCGCTTTCTCAATATTCGGCTTTTGGCAAGGGTTTTACGGCCGGATGCCCTTCCTGACGCCAACCCAAGCAATATTCTTTAATTATGATGCAATATTATTTAAAATATGCAGTATATTATTTCACGAATCCACCTGTATATATTTTTTTTAGTGAAATTGGTTTGTACTACAAAGGTTGACAATATTCCGAACCTCCGGATAACTGAGCACGGATAATCGGTGCCGTACTGAGCAGTCATTTTTTTGTTTTTTGTAACTTTTTTGTTTCCTTTTTAATACAAACTTTAGATCAAACCTGCAGTAAATAATACAAAAAAAAAGGATTATCTGAAAATTCTCCTCTATTTGAAAACTTGATTGTCAATGTAAAAATAAGAAAAAAATGAGTTCATTAAGAGAGTTCGTATTGATTCTGTAATTTAATTTCTGTTCACTTCTCGTTAATGACCAAAGATAATTACGCTGCTACTGGTTCTTCGTAAATGTTGAAAATACCTTTTTTTCCCCCTATCTCTCATTTGTTTATACAGCTGGAATGAAGTTTTTTAATTGGCAATTAGTGTTTTACCTGACAAAACGTAATTTTGCAAAATGAATATATTTTCAACATCAGAAAAAAAAATTATCACCAATAATTTTTATTTTTTTTTATAAATTTTATCTTCATCTTGACAAAGATCAATACAATAGTAAGATAATTATTATTATTATACAGGACACTACAAAACAATGTGTATCACAGCTGCCAGTTCTTTAGCTGGTGTTGGCCTTCAAACGCATCGAATTCTTCCCAAGAATCTAGGATGTCGTAATGTATCGGCGCAAAATATGTGCTGATCCAAGCAGTGCGGCTTTTTGGAGTTGACCGATGGAGATTTTGTCAATATTTAGATCTTGTAAGTGCTTACCAAGGTTTTTTGGTATAGCACCCAGTGTGCCGATAACCACTGGAACCACCACTGCCGGCTTGTGCCATAATCGTTGAACCTCGATTTTTAGGTCTTGATACCGTGTGATTTTTTCCAGTTCTTTTTCTTCCACTCTACTATCACCAGGTATGGCTATATCAATTAGCCATATCTGTTTCTTTTCTATCACTGTCAAATCTGGCGTATTGTGTGCTAAGATCTTATCTGTTTGAATTCTAAAATCCCACAGTATTTTCACGATATCATTTTCAATCACATTGTTTACTGTATGTTCCCACCAGTTGTTTGTTGTTGCAATGTGATAATTTTTGCAGATGTTCCAGTGAATCATCTTTGCAACTGCATTATGCCGCGTCTTATAGTCCGTCTGTGCAATTTTTCCACATGAGCTGAGAATATGATCCACTGTTTCATCAGATTCTTTGCACAATCTGCACTTTGAGTCCATTGACGATTTTTCAACTTTTGCTTTAATTGCATTTGTTCGTAAAGCTTGTTCTTGAGCAGCTAGAATTAAGCCCTCTGTTTCTTTTTTTAATGTTCCATTCGTAAGCCAATACCAGGTCTTATCCATATCTACTTTTCCTTTGATGTTTTTAAGAAATTGGCCATGTAATTTTTTATCTTGCCAGCTTTCCATCCTTGTTTTAATTACATTTTGTCGATAATCTTGTTTTGTTTTATTTACTTTTAGTAAATTTTGTTTTGTAACTGCAATAAGCATTTGTTCTTGACTGCTTTGAACATAATCTGCCAGTGCATGTTTTTCTTCTTCTACTGTTTGTTTAACTTGCAGTAATCCTCTACCTCCAGTTTGACGGGGTAGGTATAATCTATCAATGTCACTGCGCGGATGCAAAGAATGATGAATTGTCATTAATTTTCTTGTTTTTCTGTCCAAAAGGTCCAATTCAGCTTGAGTCCAGTTGATGATACCAGCAGTGTATCTTATAACTGGTATTGCCCAAGTGTTGATGGCCTTGATAGTATTCCCACCATTTAATTTTGCTTTTAATAGCTTTCGGACCCTTTGTACGTATTCTTTACTGATGATATTCTTAACTTGGCCATGCTTGATATTATCCATTTGCAAAATGCCAAGGTATTTGTAAGCTTTATCATTATTGTTTCTAATATTTTGACCATTTGGCATTTCAATTCCATCACTGTGCAAAATTTTTCCTCTTTTTAATGCCACACTTGCACATTTTTCTAGTCCAAATTCCATAGAGATATCAGTGCTAAAGATGCGGACAGTGTTAACAAGTGATTGGATTTCAGCGTCTGATTTTCCATAAAGCTTCAAATCATCCATATAAAGTAAGTGTGAAATTTTTGTTGAATTTTTGGAAGTTTGATAGCCAAGGTTTGTTTTCTTTAAAATCATTGAAAGGGGGATCATGGCAATGATGAACAATAGTGGTGATAATGAATCACCTTGAAAAATTCCCCTTTTGATGTTAACTAGTCCATATTCTTCATTTCCAACAGTTAGTTGTGTCTTCCACTTCCTCATTGTTTTTTTAACAAATACTGTAATGTTTTTACTAATTCCTATTGTTTCCAAACACTTTATGATCCAGTTGTGAGGCAATGAATCAAATGCCTTTTTGTAGTCAATCCAGACCATATGTAAGTTTGTTTTTCGTTTCTTGCAATTTTCTAGTATCATTTTATCAATTAGAAGTTGATCTTTTGTACCTCTGCTATTTCGTTTATTTCCTTTCTGTTCTACAGGCAGGATATTATTTGCCTCCAAAAAGTCTTGAATATTATCACCAATGATACCAGTTAACAATTTAAATAATGTTGGCAAGCATGTTATAGGCCTATAGTTTCCAGGTGTCGCACCTTTTGCTGGATCTTTCTGGATAAGATAAGTTTTGCCAGTTGTTAACCATTCACTTATATTTCCACTTTGTAAAATTTCGTTAAATTGCTTGGCTATGATCGGGTGTAGACTAGTCAGATATTTGAGCCAGAAGCCATGCAATTGGTCATTACCAGGTGATGTCCAGTTTTTGACTTTTTTTACTCGCTTTTTAATCATTTCTGTAGTAATAAAAAGATCTTGCATTTGATTTTCACAAAAATCATTTTCAAAGTCTTTTATCCACCCAGCATTTTGCTTAAAATGTTTTTCATTTTCCCACAGATCTTTCCAAAACTGATTTGTTTCATTCTTATCAGGTTTTTTACATTTTGGCTGGTTAAGGCAGTTAATGCTTTGGTAGAATCGTCTTTGGTCTAATTGAAAAAGCTGGTTTTGTCGAAATTGAACAATTCGTGCATCATAACGTTCTATTTTTCTGGCTGTTGCTGTTATCTGCTGTTTTACAATTTCTAGTGCTTCATCAACTTTTCTTGTATTGAGCCAGTATTTCTTTATTAATTCCTTTTTGATTTTTGCATTCTTCAATTTTTGTTCTTTCATATTCTTCAAATTGCTTGCATCAGAGCGTAATTTTTTTATCTTTAATTCCAGTCTAATTTTCCATTTTGGTGTTGATTTTGCTGGTCCATTTGGCTTATTATTATTATTATTATTATTATTATTATTATATTATTATTATTATTATTATATCATAAAAATTTCAAACCATGGGTTTCCCCAGCAAAGACAATATGGCGGGTCAAGGACCAAAGCACACATTGGAAGTGTAAAAAAAAAAAAAAGTGTGGAAGAATGGTTAGGGATGTGTGGTTGTGTCCATAAATTTCCTAACTATGCATGTTGTGTTGAGTACAACAGCCTTCTGGAGTTGTGCATAGTGTTTTTGTGAAGTCCTAGTGTGCTGAGGCTGTGGTGCAATGTGTGAGGCACCAGACCAGTAGCGGACAGGACGATGGGTACAACACTCACTCGGTCCTGTCTCCTGTGCTTCTGGAGCTCGTATACTAGATCAGTGTATTTACTGATCTTGTCTGCGTGAGTTTTCTGCATGTTCTTGCTGATAGGCACTGCAATATCAATGAGATAGGTCTGTTTGTTGACCTTATCAACAAGTGTGATGTCAGGTCTGCTGTGATGTATGGTTTTGTCTGTGTGAATGGGATGGTCCTAGTACATCTTACATGAGGGTGACTCTAATATGCGTTGTGGTATATATGTATTATTATTACTGCTACTTTGTGTACATCTTCTTTGTATTATACATTAGATTTAAATGGGATCTGTTTGTTTTCTTCGTCTTTTTTTTAGTGACAAAAATCAGATACTTTGTACTTAGGCTTTACGCCCACATCCTCATATTGTTCCTGCGACGAAACTGAGTTCGAAAGACCAGTCTGACGTTTTAAATTTGACAGAGGACCACTTCAAATGTTGAATATGCTTAATGCATCATAATGTTCATTATGTCAAATTATTATTGATACTTGATTATTATTGATTACGGCTCTGTAAAGTATCAATAGGTGCCCTTAGCTTTAATAGTTTTTTTAAAGAGACTCTGTGATTAAAGCTGTAGTAAATCAATGAATATATTTGAAGGTTCTGACTATCTGTACTTAATCTACGAGTACAATCTATGAGCATAAATTGGATCTGAAAATTTGAAGACTATGTGTCTAAAAGTTTTATAGTAGCCACCACTCCCTTATACCCCTAACACTGTTTTCTTCGCTTGCCAGTGCATATAAAACCCCAAAACATGTTCATACTATCATTTACTAAATGTGTATCAGCTCTAGACCTGTTAAAACGATAAAGAAATTGAATGAATGGCTGTGAGCGCTCGATTCGATCTCAGCCGACGAGAGCGTCACCGCATCATGTCGAAAAGCGCCGGATGAACAAAGCAAGTGTGATATCATACATCTATAGGTGGAATTGAAAAGCGCCGAAAAGCGGGGCAGTACCTAACAATTCATAAGGTTTCATAATTACAATGTTTCAACAGTTGTTCAAATTGAGACAATTTTGACCAATAGATCTTTCTCTTCAGAATCCTATTGGCCTATGCACCTCGCTGTTTCCTGGTGACTGCTCCTGGCTGATGATCGCCATATTAGCGTGAAACAGCTGTTCTAGGATGTCACTTTGTAGACACTTGGTCTCACTCATTGATATTTAATAGATCTGATATTAGTAGATCTTTCTCTAAGATCTAAGATATCATTATTCTTTTATCCTTGCTCTTTAAAAGTTCATCTTTCTTGGGCAAACAATTTTAGATTAATTCTGATCACAAGTTGTTTTGATAAAAAGCAAAATTAAAAAGCTTTTTTTATTATAAATGCTTATTAGTTGCTATTATAAAAATTAAATCAAATTTATAATTCTTTGTTTCTTTCATACTCTCAATGCAGGCAAAGGAAATGTCTTTTGTTTTGTTAGGGCTCTTTCACACGAAGCGACCATGGTCGGGCGGCCAGTAAATTTTGGTCGCAACGAAAATCGTGTCTCATGTGAAAGGCTCCATTGAAATCTATAGAACGATGGTGGTCGCGTGAAAAATCACTCATGTCGCGACCAGAATTCTGACCGCGCGGCCAGAAGCAACCAAGCGGCCACGTGTGAAAGGCTCCACTGAAATCTATAGAACGGCCTGGCCGCGCGATCGTGATTGCGGGGCCATGGTCGCATCATGTGAAAAGAGTCTTAAGGTTATGACAAGTTTAAAACTATAAACTCATACCAAATTTCCAACCTTTAACTGATTTTAATACATTTTTATCCAATAATATCAAAATAATTCGAATTTTCTTATTTCCAATTAAAGTCAACATTATAAACACTGTAACAGGAGTGGTCACTGACAATTTATGTATTTTACTAAAATTATTCTGAATGCCAAAGGAAAATTTGTAACTTAATTCCCACGTCTCTCACAGATTCAGTAAGATTTATAATTTGCGAAGAATAATAGAAAGGCGATAATTTGAACTAATTAACCAAGGAAATCAAATAGTCCGGATAATCAAACGTAGATGAGAAATACAATTAATCCTAAAAATTAAATTATTGTTGTAAGGTTATCCCTGCTCCACTTTGAAACATGAAGTATTATAAAAAAAAATAATTGATTTAGCAAATGATTTATAACTCTTGTAATGACAAATTAAGACCATTTCTCTACTGCACTGCAGATATCTTCGAATAAATAATCAAAAACGAATGCACTAAGGAAAGGGATAATATTTCAGGATTACAATCAGTGCACTAAAAGGGAATATTTAATTAATTTTTTTTTTGGGGGGGGGGGGGAGCGATGGCAGTTGTTCAGATCTTTTAAGATTCGAATCGAATGTCCAGATAAAATCGAAATTCTACTGTAAGGCCTATAGACCTTTTACTTTAAGACCATCTCTCTCTTGGCTAAATTAAAGGAAAAAGAAAAACTATATCAACGATGAGCAGATATTAAGATCGCCCGTATCCTGAAATGTGGGTGGCAGCAGGAAGTGGAATCTTCTGTAATTACCAGCATTACTAACTATTTCATTTTGATTTGTTTATATTAGTTAAGAGAGGTCAATCACATTTCCATCATTAAGTTCTGTTCGTGCACGGCTATGAACTTTGAATAACAAATGACTAACTATAAATGACAAACTAAAAACAGCTTTGCTATGGTTCCAGCTCAGAGAATTTAATGTTTTTCTTAAAAGTTTAAATTTATAAAAACGTAAATATGGGAATCACCTTTTTTTTCTCCATTTATCCAAATAGATTGCCTATAATTTTTTGTTTGTTTGTTTCTTTGTTTGTTGTCGTTTTTTTGTTAAATCATTTATAAGGTAATTTATTATATATGAGTATATATATATAGTGTATAGTGTATATATATTTATACACTAAAAACTCGTTTATCCGTATTTGATGGGATCGCGACCGTTTCGGATAAACGAAATTCGGATAATCCAGAATATATTCTATTGCATGTTATTAACATTAATTCTGTACATTAACGTTATTAATAGAGTTACATTAATACAGTTACATAGTTACAGTTGCAAAATCGTTTCTGTATGCTATTAATTGATTTATTATTACAACGGAAAAATGTTTTTTGTGTATTTTTAAAATAAGTTAAAAATCGTTTCGGATAAACAGATTTTCGGATAAATGAGTTTTTAGTATATATATCAATTAATTAATATTTATTAATTGTTTTCTATTTAAACCTTGATTAATCTGGCAGAAAACACAATCAAATTACATATTAATATCAGAATTTTTTGCCACAGTAATCAAGGTTTTAAAATAGAAAACAATTTACAAATGTTTCTTAATTATTACACAATTAATAATTAAGCGACTAGTCAAAAATCACATAATATAAATGCTTATTTGTCAAAAAATGTTTATTTCAATCATTTCCGATTGTTTGTGTGGCTATTCTAGCTTTTCTTAATTATAATAAATCATATCTTAAATTCACTAATATTCTTTTTTATTTAATAGGAATTTTTCGAAATGATTTAAAAGTCTGAAAATGTATCTTTTTTTTTAAAATGAAGGAGTGGCTTGAAAATTATTAAATAGCTTAAATATTATAATTTTTTTTTGTAAATCATGAACGTTCCCCCCAAAAAAATTAATTTGCTTATTTTCTTTTTTTACTTTTTATTTTTATTTTCGTAGCAAGCCTAATAGATTGTTCTGAAAGAGCTGCATGCTTAAAATAAATCATTAACACAAAAAAAAATAGGAGTTCCATTCAGAAAATGAGTGTTTAATAATGAAAAGAGTAATGCATAAATAAAAAAACACTTGACTTGATCGCCATTTGGTTCATAAAAACTGAAGATATGGATGAAAAAGTCGATTAATCTCTCCTGGTTCTAAAGCAAAAATTTCAACAAAATGTTTTTATGCAATAACGACATTTTTTGAAGGAAATAATAGTTATTTTACAAATTCATAATTCGACAGATAACTGAAGAATAACAAAAGAAAATTTCTCCGGAATAATTTTATTTATCAATTCTAACATTTATAATAATAAAACTATTTCTTTCTTTATTTATTTCTTTTAAGAAACTTGTCAATAATTACATTTTGGTTCTTTCTTTATTTTTAGAATTTCTTGTATGGGAAGATTCTTGTAAAATAATAAGTTGTCAAACTTATTAAGTTTAATTATAAAATTAGTTTAGTTTAAAATCACTTAATTTTCGGCAATATTTATGTATTGCAATTAAATAAATATTTCTAAATAAAATACTAAAATAAAGCTGTTCTTTTTTATTCATAATAACTGTGATTGAGGAATTATTATTGTTCAAGGAAAATAACGTTAGAAAAGAATTACAAAATAATAGGCAGCAAAAAAATCTTAAATTACCTTAAACATATTTCGTTAAAATGTGTATTATCTTTTATTTCTATTTGTTTTGTTTGTTTGTTTGTTTGTTTGTTTAAATCTTGAAAGAAAACAATTGAATATCCTCGAATACAAATAATCTGCTAATTTAAATAATCAGACTGCACTGAGAATAAAAGGATTTTATAAATATTCAAAAATAGTTACAAAAATAGTTAAGCCTGCCTTCCGGCTTTCTTCATCGGTCGTTTATTACATTTGAACGTTAAAAAGCTTCAAAAAAATAATCTACCTCCATATTTTTCGTTTGGTAAAAACTGATTAAAACAGAAAGTCTTAAATTAAAAGAAAAAAAAAATCCAATTTTAATGAAATTAAAGCCCGCGCAAATTTAAAGTGGATTACAAAAGATTGTTAGACATCCTTGTTCAGAAGTTATTTGAGTAAAGACCCATACATAGACAAGAAATAAAACAAGGAAAAGTTTTCGAAACCTTTCTTTTAAGAAACTTTTCAATAATTACATTTTGGTTCTTTCTTTATTTTTAGAATTTCTTGTATGGGAAGATTCTTGTAAAATAATAAGTATGTCAAACTTATTAAGTTTAATTATAAAATTAGTTTAGTTTAAATCACTTAATTATTTTATTAAAGATAATTAACTTTTTTTTGGTATTATTAAATTATATATTATTCTTAATTAACTTTCAAACATTAAATTTATAATTTATACAATTTTTAATATCCATATTTACAGTTATACAGATACGAAACAAGTTTAATTATAAAATTATTTACTTTATTTTATATAACATTATTTCTTTAATTTTACTAACTTACATTTGTAATTATATTTATATTTATTTCGTCATTTAAAAATAAGTTTAGCTGTAATTCTAATTGCTTATTAATGGCCAATTAAAAATTTTTGAAATTAATATTTAGATATTGTTAAAACATCTTTTGAATTTTGTAATTGTATGTTACCACATTATCTATTAAAATAAGGAAAATGAAAATTCTTATTAGATTTATTTTTTTATTTAAATCGTTTAATTTTATTTTAATTTTACTATATCCCTTCCCCGTTATCAAAATATAATTAACATTTTTTTTGGTATTACGTTGCATCTGTTGATCGCAGATATCCTTAATACGACCAAAACTTAATTTAATTACTCATAATAATAAAAGTGTTATTATTATGTAGTTCGAATACCCTATTCGTGCTGTAATTACATAATCCCATAGCGTGTCGGTCATTCACTGCTCTTAAATCCAGTGGATAGGGGTTCAGGGTTTCGTTTGTTCAGGTGAATATGAGGGGAGTAGCAACAACTGCATGACAGGTGTTCGTATTCAGAATGCTTTCATTTAGCTGCCGTCTTTCCTGGCCGCTAAGATAAAAATGTTACCGTTTCGTTTGAGAATAGATTAATAGCACAGGTTTTGACGCTGATACATATATTATAATTTTAATTTTAATAATAGACTTATTATTAGGACCTTATGATTTCAAGTGGAATGTTAACCAATTACGTTGCTACAATCTACAATATCGTTTTAAAACCAATTTCACACTTATCATAAACGATGAAATAAATTATATAAATTTGACAGTGATTTCTGATGTAAAGTTTATTTTTTTTTTTTTTTTTTTTTTTTTATATATAAGAAGAATTCTGAATCTTTAAATAAAAATTTAAAAGTAGGTCAATTTTAAATAAGGTAACGCACGAAAATAATAATAAAATATACATGTATATATCAAACGCCAAAATTATAACATTTCATACAAATAAACATTTTCACACATTTATATACATTATTAATATTATAATATTGCATAAAAATTTAAAGTCTAGCATTTGATGAATTAAAAGACTTATAAAAATGGATTTATTAATCAAGATTTTGAAATTATTTTTCTAAATATTTCTTTGTTACATAATGTAAAGAGGAATAGTAAAGCTAATAGTGTTTTTATTATTACTACTGTATTATTAAAATTTATTGATATGGATTATTTCAGTAGTGAAAAAAAACTTTATAACATACAGTATATAAGCATTTATGTTTCTTCATTTTAATATGAAAGCACTGGTTTGTTTTGGTTTGTTTTTTTAGTTATATTACTTCGCAGATTACATTAAAATCTGGTTAAGATTTTTTTAACTGGTTAAGTAAGTTTTGAATTTTTCAAACTTTACAATATTAAATATGAAATGATTTCCATTAGACGACTGGAAGTTTATTTTTATACATTCTTGTTCAAAATTAAATTTTTAAGAAAAGATGTACATATAAGAAGTTGCTCTCTTAAATTCTGCAGGTATTCAATTTATATGTTGAAAAACAACCGAAATTATTTTTTCACAATTCAAAGGATTAACGTATTAAGGATGTTAGGTACTCTTTTAATATAGGTAACTAGGCAAAGTACCCAGCGTTGCCCGTGGTGGGGAGTCCTGATTCTTCCCTTCTCCACAACCCTATCACATCAAACCTTCCCCAATTGTTTCAATTGTTGCGGAACAATATTTGTATAGTTCCAATTGTCGCCACCAGGTCCATACGTGGCACTGTTTCAGAGATTTCACCCCTTTTCACCCCCTTGGAGGTGGTTAACCGGATTCCAAGAGAGACTATATTTTCCGCAGCAATAGTAGACAGTATTTACGCAAAATTTGGTTCCAAAGAGTCAGATGACTTTCTTTCCCCTAAAGGCTTCCATAAACCTTCAAATGATACAACCACGAAGAACGTTTCACAATGGCTGCTTCCAGAATAATGTCTTAAGCAATGCCCCCGTGTACCATGCATCTTTTTTACCTAAGATTACGTGAAAGAACCGACTGTGAGATTAGAGAATTATTATTGCTTAACGACAATAAGGTCAGAAAAGAATTACAATAATGGGTCAAGGGTCACAAGAAATTCCTGAATTACCTTAAACGTGTTTAGTTAAAATTTTGTATTTTTTTTTTTTAAATCTTAAAAAGAAAGCAAAAAAGTATCCTCGACTACGAATAATCCGTCTTCATAAATTTCGTTTGGCAAAAACTGATAAAAGCAGAAAGCCTTAATTAAAAAAATCAATTCTTAATGAAATTAAAGCAAGTGCAAATTTAAAATGGATTACAAAGTATTGAGACATTTGCAGAAATCCACTGTTTGTCGTCAGCGAGAGTTCACTGCTTCCATTCTAAATCTTTTTTTTAGAACATTCACGGGGCAAATATCTCTTATACAGTTTTCTTGATCTGTCTGTAACACACTTTCTATGTGTTTGGAAAATTACTTTAATTTCCTGTGAAAATAGAAATAATTTCTACGATCAAACGTCCGCGACAGTAATCGACCTGCAACCTTCTTATTATCCGAAGTCTTATCCATACAGGCCACTGGGGCTATATTCATATTATTGTTAAATATCTCTTATCCTCTGTGTGTGTGTGTGACGCTATGAAAGAAGAGCCAGAGAAAAAGTAATAACTCATTAATTTTAGCCTATTACATTAAAATTTAATTTTCACTATTTATTTTTTAGCCTACTACAAGCGCAGGTCAGACAAGCAATAAAAGAAGCTCTCCCTCAGCGACGAACTGAAAGGGTCCAACTTAGAGACATCTCTCGACATGAATGAAGAAATTAAAAATAATATTTAACACAGAAAAAACACCTACTTAAAATAATCTATCTCAACTAAAAGTAGTCACATTGTTCTCCCGTCAATGTTGACGGGACGTACACTTTAGTTTTCGAAATAAATTTCTATGAACTTTTTTTTTCATATATTGACACACTGTACATTGTCCCTAAATACTGATTTCCAAAAAAATCCATTCACTTGTTCAAAAGATATTTGATGAAGTGACACTTGTATATCTAAGCCTACATATAAACAGGTTCCTTAAGATTAATTTTCTTTAGGAAATTAGATTAGGTATCGCCAAAAGCTTTGTCCAAAGTAAGGAATGGAAACAGATACTTGATAAGCAAAAGGGAACCTTTTTAAACAATTAATTACTTTATAACAATGACACTGCAAACAATCGGTAGTTTTAGAATCTTAAGTTTAACGCCATTTCGCTTGAAAAACGAAGGTATTGAATAAACCTTTACAAGAATTTAATATTAAATAAAACTTTAAAAAACTGACTCCAAAAGAAAAAAACCTATTAATAGACTATACGATTCCAATAAATCTACTTCTTTTAAGTAAATATCATGACTTTCAGTGGATATTTTGTCTAGGATGTTTTTATTCAGTGTATCCTAATAAAAAATATATACAAATAATAAAACATAATGGTATTTTATTTTTTTATTTCTTACCTTTTATTTTTGTTTTTCATTCTTAACATTATTGTTATTCTTATTTAATATTTGGGAGTTTTTTGTGTGATTAATTAAGTACGGGCGTGGAAGGTGATGCAGGCAATTTCGTCTTCCCTATCTCCCGCAAGCATTTAAAAGGCGTTTCTTGCAGATAGCTGGAAAAATTTCAACCTTTGATGGTCTCCGTTCCAAGCGTGCCCTCCCCGCATTGCGGGGTCTCGCGGTCTGCAAGTTCCGCTTCTGTTTACGTTTGGGCTAAAGCTATAACTCCCGAAAACAGTTGCGCATCACACTTCCGTTTCTCCCACATTTTTTTAACTTTCAAATCAACCACCAGATGACACTAATTCCACTTCCTATTTATTATTAAGTTTCATTCATATACACACATTAAAGATTTTTTTTTTTTAGTTTGCTTTTAAAATTATTTTGCTGACAATATTCTCAAAAAATGGACCATTCCATTTTATGTATCAAAAATGGAATGGTTCATATAAATTATCACAAGAATCTACCATTACTCTCAGAAAAATGAGAAAAGAAAAATGGAAAACGACAACTATTACAAAATCACTATTACGGTAAGAATTATGTACGTATATGAGGTATCGTGGATTTATCTTCATACAACGACTTTTAAAACCAATTTTTATTTTCTACTTTTTCTTCTTCTTTGATTAAAAGCCAAATAATGAAAGCAACTATTTATTTCATATTCAAAGAATCTCTCCATCTCATTCGCGGTCTTCCTCTACCTCTTTTTCATCTCTAAGTCAAACTTCTTTCAGTACGTTCATTTTTGGCTTGATTCTAAGTACTATTTTTTTTCTGTGTACGTAACAACAAAGTAACACGGAAATACTGCAATATACTTTAATGTAACAAAAGTTAAAATCTACAGCAATATTTTCCTTTTAACTTTTTGTGGGCCACTATATCTTCTAAATTTATATTATAAAGTCCTAATTTTAGATAATTTAACTAAATCAGAAATTCCATTTATATTCTACACTTACATTCTTCAAAGATACGTATTTGTAGGCTAGTAGAGAATTGTTTACATAAAGATAAACTATTTTTTAAAAAAAAAATAGGCACAAATCTATTTTCTCGTTCCATATTCTCGAAAATAGCCTCAGACCCTCATTACAGCCATATCTTCTTTAGAGAAATCTTATCTGAACCTATTCCTCTCGTACACTTTTATTAATCTACGGTAACATAATGGGAAACAGATTTCCGCTTGTTCTGTTGATAAATTATTACTGATGTTGTTATTTAGGAACAATAGGATTTTGAAAGGTATTAATTACGTAGATGTTGTAATAATATTAGAGGTAAATGTTTCTGTTAAAATTGTTGTATTTGAAACATATTGTTACGTTAAAAATAATTCATTAACGGCAGTTGAGAAATGTATGTCACCTGATGAACGCAGGGCAATAAAAGGAGCCTGTGAATTACTATCAATATGAGTAGGCGTATTTGTGTATTAGAATATGAGAAGAATAGGTTCATATCCGGAGATCTTTATAACGTAATAGCTACTCTACGTTTAAAATGTTTAATTTTTTAGATGGTTTAAAGTCTGGTAAATACGATATTTTCAGTTTTACAAACCACAAAAAGTACAGTGTTACATAAAAGTTTATGAAAGGAGTTTTTAGTGGTAGAAGGCTACAGTCCATCAAACTGTCAGACATTTTTAATAATATTCAAGAAAATATCGTCTACTCGAACTGAATGACAAGATTTCATTAGGCTGCCCCCTTAAGCTAACGTAATCTGAATGTTTAATCATAATAAAAGACGAAATTTTGAAACTGAAATGTTTTAAACTTCAATATATCTACTTTCAAACCTGAATCAATCTACACTTTAGATAATATCCTGAGCTATCTTCATTTATTTAAATTCATCATATCTCTTTTGATTCATTCATACACAATATTTCTTCAAGAGAAATTTCTTGACTTTCTCAAGTCTCTTCTAAAAAATTAATAATACATAGATTCCAAAAACTGACAATAATTATAACAACAATTTACATATACTTTGATATGCTTATTATGTTTTAAAACAATTTACATACCTTTTGACATGTTTAATTTGTTGGAACATCAATGAGAAGCTTTAATATTTCATGTAAAATATTAATTAATTTATTAATTTTTAGAAGAGATTTGAGAAGTCAAGAAATTTCTCTTGACGAAATATTGTGTATTGATGAATCTATACTTTGGCTTTAAATATCGATAATAAACAAAGAAAAACGTTTCTTTTCCTACAGCAACAAATATAGTCTCCTATTTTATTATTTTATAAGGATTCGAATCTGAAATTCGTTTT
>JAFIDM010000004.1:49258816-49301960 GCA_023159025.1 Thereuonema tuberculata
GAGGCAAAGCGTTGTATACATACTGTTCTAACGTCACGCAAACCTCACGTCATACTCCATTATTATGCATGTGCAGTTACTCCTGCTCCAAGACACGGTCTTGAGATATTGCGTTTGGATACGGCTGCTATATACGGCATTATGCTACCTTTCCATTTCGTCCATAGATTTTGCACAATCAGTATATAGGGTATATCCAGGTCTTATAAAATAATAATATACTGACAAATAACAGTTTCTATCTTTCCTCAGTGACATCACTGGCTGCTTTTCCTAAGACAATAATTATCAAGCATTTTGGTTTTTCTATATCTCCTAAAAAGAATCTATAAATTGCAAAATACAGGGCGGACAGACTGTTCAATGCTTTGGCGGTCAGCTTAGTTCCAATTCATTATACAAATATTGAGCCCCAGGGAATATATAGGATTTTATTTCGTGACTTGGGCGGGGAAACAAGTTAGAAGCCGACCACAGCCAAAACAAAAAAAATCTTCTTTAAAATTCCGGGGAAGAGGGAGGCCAAGGTCTTCTCAACCGCCATCCAACCAAAGAACAAAAAACGAAAGAAAGTAGGACCTATCTTGTACATTTCGAAGTTTCAGGGAGAGGAACCAGAGCCCCTCAGCATATGTTGAGGCAGTAGATAGGATCTTAGGAGATAAGAAATCCGTCATTTAAATGACTTAAAGATATTCAAAACTTGACGATCGAATTATAATTTTCTTTCGTATAAAAAAAGTCTTTTTGTTTTCCCTTTCTGGGCAAAGATGTTCTTTTCTGACTGTTTTGCAAATGAAAGAGAGGTTTATGAGATCATTATGTCTGTATGTGTAGGTGCTTTTTCCTCAATAATATTTGATTTCTTGGAATTTGACATGCCCATTTAAGGAAGAAATAATGTATCATTAGTTTTACAAACATTTCCGTTCCGATCCCTTTAGATAATAATAAAAAAAAAAATCTCATGTCACAATGATGATCCATAATTACGACACATGCTAATGCATTCTAGAAGCGCGTGCTTGAATTTCATGAAAAATAATTATTTTTGACTATTTAATGTTAAAATTTGCTGATTTAAACTACTTTGAATTATATAAGAAAATTTAAATGTCGGTCATTGTATTTAGGAGGTATGACAATTGACAAATACGAAACATTTTTTTTTTTCCTTTATAACGTTTTAAAAAAAAAAATTCAAAAAGGAAATAGGGCTCCTTCAGGAATCCCTTATCTCGAAATAAGGTCAAAGGTAAGAAAACATCCACAAAATTAAAATGCTTATCTGAATTTAGGAAACTATAATTTTTAATAAATAAATAAATTTGTATAAGTACATAAATTTCTCATGCTAAATAATTGTGCTGGCTACTATTATCAAACTAAAACAAAAAATTATTTAATTTCATATCTATTGAATTTTAGTGAAAATTAATTTGTGTTTCCAATTTCCTGTATTTCCCCTTTGGTTACATAATTCGTGAAATTTAATTTCTCCGAAAGTTCTAGGTTTGCCAGTTCCTAGAATTGAACCATTTACATTTCAGTTTTTATTTCTGAATTTTTTTGCCACAGATTTTTTTGAAAAAAAATGTTTTTTCCTTCACAAATTTCTGATTTATTCGTTTGTATTAGATCATTAAAAATGAATTAATCAACAATTAGAAAAGAGAGATGTGGAAACAAAGCAAACAACACGGAAATTAAATGAATACAAAAATTAGTATTCATAATTACTAATTAATGTGGTGATTGACATTGATAATATTATTACTGTTAATATTATGATTAATAAATTACAGTGATGTATTTTTAATGATATTTAATTAGATTCCATTTCAGCGAATTGATTTTTATGTAGGATAATTAGGTGGTTTTAATAAGATTAAAGCTAATTGTAATATTTAATTAAGCATCAGAAGGATTCCATTTGTAAACAATACATAAATTGACTTATTATATTTATTAATAATGTAATAAAATAAAAGGACACTAAAACATATTTGTTTTTGTAAATAAATAATAATAAAATAAAGATCATCTCTGTATATTTTATTAACAATTATTAAGCAAATAATAATAATCAATTAAAAAATAAACAAATAGTAAAGAAAAAAAAGATAAAAAAGATTTTTTATACTAATATATATGTTCAGATGATCAAACGTAATTATTGAGTTTGTGGATGTAGTTAAAATAACTGTAGTTCCATTTTGAAATTGAAACAAAAAACAAAAACAAAAAAAAATTCCCAAATATTAAGAAAACTAGTCTTGATGTTTTAGCGTGATGATCGGAAGAAGCATCAGGAATATTTAATTTTTGCTTTTGTTTTTTGAGAGATGGATATGTATAAAGGGCAAAATAATCGCAGCCATATTGTAAGTTGGCCCAAAAATAATAGCTAAAAATGATTTTAAAAAATCCAGTTATTTTGGTGGTAGGCGTAAGCGTTCAGACACACAGACAGAGAAGAAAAATTAATAGT
Organism: Thereuonema tuberculata; assembly: GCA_023159025.1. Lineage (NCBI taxonomy): Eukaryota > Metazoa > Arthropoda > Chilopoda > Scutigeromorpha > Scutigeridae > Thereuonema > Thereuonema tuberculata. The sequence goes on from JAFIDM010000004.1 coordinate 49,261,308, forward strand.
ACGAATTCGCGTATTCAGTAATAAATTAAATTACTGAGAAGGTATTTAGTCTTACTTAATTACGTAAAATGGAATAAAATTTGAATCCAGTTAATAATTGGCTTCAATTACATAACTGAATGAACGTAATGTCATAGGTCATTTATTTATTAATGAACGGATTTTACGAATTTCATTCATTTTGTCTTTTTCCTCCCTTGTAACTCACTGGTGTCGTGGTCAGTGGGATACCATTACCCTCTCCCTGGGAAGCCGTTTGTCCTTTTTAATTTCACTTCGCATTAAATAGAGATGCCTTTTAATTTACTGGTGGTCGCTGACCTTCCGACAAACGCATGAACGTAACTGCTTGGCTCACGGGAAGGAAATCTGCATTTTAAAGGTTTCCAATAAATGAAATGAAATCCAATAAATGCATAGTTTTCCTTTCGCTTCAGAAACAAAAGACGAAAACATAGCTCAATACGAGAATGACGTTTAACAAATATTTTTCGCTCAGTAATTCAGTTGAAAAAGCAATGATAGAATCAAAACAAATTAGAAAATTCCAATACTCAGTTAAAAGAAGAAATTCCTGAAAAAAGCTGAAGCCTATTGTTTCTTAAAATTTCTTTATTATTTTACTTCGTGTTTTTTATTATTATTATTTTCACTTCTTAAATAATTAAGAAATAATAAAAAAAAAAATATTATTGTTATTATTTTTAACAACACAAACGAAAAAGTATGTTTATTGTTCCAATAATTCCTAATAAAATAGACTTACTGTTCTTAAAGGAAGATGAATAATTCAAAGTGCAGTTGGTAAACACCCCTTACTCAGGCTGTCATTATCTGTGTAACGACAGATGTTACAGATTATTTTTTCCCCATTGATAACGGATTTACTTATCTGATAAAACTAACTTTAATACTGAGTAAAAAATGAAAAAAAAAAAAGGTATGTGTATTCATCGTAAAAGTAAGGCATGTTTGTATTGAGATTAGATATTTAGAAGAATTTACGATAAGATAATTTCAAAACAAAAACAAAAAAAAAAAAACTCAGATTTAGGCAATTACAGCTTTTAAACCACGTTTATCGATAGTTAACTAACATTAATGAGATTCTGAAAATGGATAAATTACATTAAGTGTAATTTAATATTCTTATTTTGAACCTAATTTCCGAGGTAGGTCAGGATCATCCCATCACTCAGTATGTCTCTGTATCCTAATATCTTTTGAATTGTTAGACGGATCTTCTTGAAACTTTGAATGCATATTTAAGAACCAGGGACGATCTAACTTTTCATATTGAGATTTTCTAGATCATCATTGATAAATCAGCGCATGAAGGCGATACAGATTCTCATAGGAAAACATTACAACCAAAACAGTGCTGACTAACAATGAATATTAATCCGTTTAAAACTCCACTAATTTGCGCGCTTTTTTTTTTTTTTTTTAACGAATCGGATTTAAGCAACTTAAGTAAGTATCGAGAATTTGTTTTTGTTTTTGTTTTTGTTTTTTTCTTTTTACAGAAAATATGAAGTTTTTACCGTTTGTATTAAACAGTTTTTATATTTTAATTATACTGTTCTTTTTGTCATTTTTAAGACTTAAAAAAAAAAAGGAAAATAAATAAAGAAATTATAAAAACACTATTTTATGGAAAAAAGATATTCAAGTTGTTTCCATTTTTTTTTTATTTTTAGACTTTCCTTACTACATATTAAAATTTCCACAACGTATACATTGTAGCTTCCATATGACAGTAAATTAAGCTACACCTTTTAATAAAGGATGTAAAAGACGATGATTTGTAAAATAAAAAAGAGAAAAAAGAGCACTTGGCACCATCTGAGCCGCTCGTTTTCTTAGTGGATCTCTAAGAAACAGGAATTAAAGTGATTCAGCTTCAAATATCCTCTAATTCTCACTCGATAACTGGAGTAATGAATAACTCCAATTTATAGATATAATCAACCCCAACAGCCCCCCCCCCCCCCAATTGAAATTAATAATAAGGAAAAAAAATAGTTCAAAGATGCTAAACGTATTTTTTTTTATCTTTTAAAATAATAATAATAATGATAACAATAAAATGGTTCAGAAATGCTAAAAATATTCCTTTTTCTTTTAAAATAATAATTTTGCTGGGAAAACCCAAGGTTTGAAACTTTTGCCTAATATTTTTTTTTATTATGATTTCTCAATACAAAAGTTACAGTCCCGTTAGGAAATAATAATAATAAAAGTTACGAAATGCTAAAAATATGCTTTTTTTCTTTTTATTGTACATAATTTTCAGGTGAAACCTTCACTACTTCGAAACCATTTCAAGTTCAAACAAACCGGAATGTGAATCCTTTATGACAAGAAAAGAAAAAAGAAACAAAAAATGATCACAATGAACAGGATTTCTGTTATAATACATTTTTCAACTACAGCTCTATATTTTTACTGTGTCAACACATCTTGTGTACTGTTACGCTTTTTGGTGGGTTTCCACCCTTTTAATCCCACATAAGAACTTCCTTAACGAACTCTAAGCAGCTTACAATGTTATTTATTTTTACTATTCTACTTGTTTTTTTAAGGTTGTGACACAAACGAAAAAGACCACGTCATTTGTAAATTGTAATATTTACTGAGTAGAAAGTTTTCATTTACGAGAAAAACAAAAATAATTAAATTCGCATCAGTTACTGAAGTTGACTAAACCCCATTATTCCCAATCATTTATCAAAGCACGCGGAAACCGTCTACTAATAAACAAAACAATAACCATTATTAGATATCATTGTTTCGTTTCCAATTCTTTTCTATTTTTTGAATTTTTTTATCACCTTCCTGCGCTAATTTCTCGATAAGGATCCATCTGGAAAGAATTTCAAATCTAGAAGTTAGATTATCTCTATTCCTAAATCAAGTCAACCAAGTTTCAAGAAAATCCAAGCAGTGGTTCAAAAGTTATTAAGGGGAACAGACATACACGTCAGCACACGTGTTAAGATTCGCAATTTTTTGGCCAATAAGTGTAGAAAATATACTTTTTTTACGGCCTATCTTCTCTCTTTTATACCATCACCATTACCACTACCACTACTACTACTACTAATAATAATAATAATAACCACATATCCCTAACTATTCTTGCACACTTTTTGACACGTGACAATATGTGTTTCGGTCCTTGACCGAAGTTGACTTTGCTGGGGAAACCCAAGGTTTGAATTTTTTACATAATAATAATAATAATTATAATAAGAACATATCTACATTATTATATCTGCTTGTAAAGAAGCATTTTCCCAAATTATAGATACTGATATTATTTATATCAGATTATGTTACAAAGGATTTATAACATTGGCACGATTTTAGTGTTTGTAAATCGAAGAGTCGCATGGCTCTATGGTTCAGCGTTTGGACTCCTAGAAGGGTAGGTCCTGGGTTCAATACTTGATAGGTTTTTTAGATACCTTTTTTTAATTTGAAACTTTCAAACTACTGTATATTTGTTCTAGAAGTTTCTTGTTAGACGTCCTTTCCGCTTATTTTAAGATGCGGAAATTAAAGATTATGTTGAGGTGATACCTGGCTTCGAAACAATATAACAGATTCTTGTTTGTTTTGTTTTTGTTTTGTTTTTTTAATTTTTGTTTTACAAATTCTGAAACAAGATAATTAACTAGTTATTTCAAATCCTATCTGAGAGAAATTTAAAAATGTAAAATAAAAACATGTAATAATAAATTATAAAATTCACAATTTGTGTAGCATGTAATATAATTGTAGTAATATAATTTTAGTAACTTTTTAATGATATTGGGGTTATTAAATAAAAAAAACAACAACAATAAAGCATTATTAATTACGTACAATCACAACATTTTCATAAGTAATGTATGAATGCTTTCTCTTAAGTATAAAATATAAAATAACAATATAAAATAGTTGTCTTTTATATAAAGACGAGGGATTTAAATAAGACCAAATATAACCAGTTTTCATAGGTGCAGATAAAAAAAAAGAGGAAAAAAAAAACATTACGCGTATGTCCCAACTTTCTAATTCTCTATTTTAATAATTGGTGTAAAACTATTAATTTTCATTCTTTTTTTTGGCTTTATCTTGAAAGTTAGTTATCAATTTTCATTGATACTATTTGTGCCATTTCTTTTTTTCTGTTTATTAATGTATTTTTTTTAACAATCATTTGCCGTAATCTGCTTATTTATTTATTGTTAACATTAAAATGCTTTACCGAAATAAATATCATATACGTCATATAAAGCCTATACATCATAAATAATCTTTTAAGTTTAAACACTCAACTCGAATGAGCACAGGTAATTTTCATTACCTAATAACTATTTCAAATCATTGCTAAAAGTTGAAAAAGCATTGAAATTGAAACGTAATAATTTAATAATGCACTTTTTCTGTATTAAATGCAATTAATAAATTCATTTATTAACTATGTAAATGGAATTTTTCGTCTTTTTATTTTTGTGAATTTATTCTTGGGTTGTTTTTATTCAGAGCCGCCACATTGCTGTCTGCGATTAAGAGAAATAAAAACAGAAACTATAGATAGCATTACGGAAGAAAAAAAAATGTAGTGTTTAATTAGTATCAGTTCTTGGAAATCTGAATTCAAGGAAATGACTTACACTATTAACATTTAACTATTCATGCAAACTACACGAAGCTAAAGACAGCCGTGGACTCCGTAACGTATGTACACTCTTGGCTGTTGTATAACCGGGTATGTATCAGCGACGCATGCGCATTACGTCGTAAGAGAAAACATCAGTTGAATTATTTATTTCAATATGCAATTGTAATTTTCTTGAAGCTTTCTTATTTTGATGGTCTGAATAAGTAACATTAGGTTACAGTGTCTCTTGCTACTCTTCGTGTGAGCAAACTAGCAGTAAAAAAATACAAATAAGTATTACATTCGTACTGGTATACGATACACTAAGGAACAATGATCTAAATTCATCTAGGTTTTCATCTAAATGGATGTGGAGAACCTGCCTGCGGGGCTGCATTCCACTCTACGAATTAGTAAATGGCTTCCATCGACCATAGAATTTTCTGACAATCTTCGATTGAACGTTTCAAAGATCAGGATTTTTTTTTTTTTAGTTAGATTTCAACGGAGTGAAAGAATAGAAGAAAAAAAAAAAGACCAACCCCAATAATGGTTGTATTGATGCAGTAGAGGAAATTAATGTTTTGGATGTTCCTTGAACGTACAGTTAGTCCGATCAATAACGCACGACATCTTTTCAAGAAGAGCGAAGACCCATTGCAGTTGGAGGGGTGTCCGCTTGCAGAGTATTTACACTGTGTAATGCGGGACAACGAAACGGCAGGCAAACATTTCAACATCTGTCAAAACTTAATGTAGATATTTCTCGCTCTTTTTTAAATATTTTTTTTTTTTTGTTTACTTAAATAAGAACTAGGTTTGTTTACTAAGGCTGTCTTTAGCCTTTCTGAATATCATTTTCACGAGGAAAAACAAAAGAATATTTTAGCGTGCGCTGATTGGTTCCTAAAAGCCAACCGAATTTGCTATCGAAATCTCTAATGGTCGGTTTCTCCAAACAGTATTAGTTAGAGTCGTAACTTAATCCAGGATGTAGCTTACGACTTTGTGCACTAGGGCACGGATTGAGGTCTTAACCGAATATAGAGGAATTAACCTCTCACTTCTACATTTTATACAAACTACTTTTCTGCTTTAATCTGCATAGTCTGCATAGACCTTTAATGCATTAAAATTTTACTTAGAACGAATTTTTTCTAAATTTGTTTCTAAATTTCATTTCTAAATTTTTTGGGTAGAGTTGGAAAAAGTAGATGTTGGTGTTCAATTAATTCACTCTAAAAATTAGGCTAATAATTTTGTGGCATATTTAAAATGGTGAAATATGAAATATTGTGGGGTTTTTTTCCTGTATTTATGCCTAAGAACCTACGATTTGATCAAAACATGGGGTGGGGGCCCCGTTATTGCATTTTTTGATATCTGGGCCCTGAATTTGATGTGGGGAGCCTGACTATGTGGAGAAATCGTAAGAGTTAAGAATAGCATAATGCTTAACCTTACACTTAAATTCTATGTAATCCTTTAAAGCTATATGTAATTAATATAAAAATATCTGCTTAGTTAATTTATCAAAACAAGTTGAAGATATTAACAAGGCAAAAAAAAGTCATTAGAAAATTCATACAATATTCTCCTAAATTAACTACAGTAAAACCTCGTTAAGTCGTCACTCAAGGGAACAAATATTTTTGACGACTTAAGCGGAGTGACGACTTAGGCGGAGTGGGCATTTTTGAAAAAAACAAAACAAAAAAAAACACTGAAATACAGTATTTTCATGATTTGCTGTAGAATTCGATGAGAAAAAGAAGATTTTTCAGAAATCAATACATACAAATAAATGAGTGGGATTGGGTAAGAAAAAAAAAAAAAAAAAAAAAAACACTTTTTATAGTTACCACATTTTAATCGTTTTAAAAGAAAGGCAATGTCTGCCTTTGAAAAGTTCTAGCCAATCATAGCTGCTGCCGAAATCTTCATTGTTCAACTTTTTCGCAATTTCCATAGCTTTTTCTTTGAGAATCACGGCAGAAATCGGCACATTTTGCGATCTGGCATGTTTTAGCCATCGAACTAAAAACCTCCTCGATCTCTTCAAACTTCGATTTCCTCATTCTCTTTTTTTTGTCTTTGCAGTCAGCTTTTTCAATAACTTGTTTCGATGCAAGAATAAAGTTTAATGTATTCCTGGGAATATGGTGTTCTTTGGCAAAAGCTGTTTTCGAAACATTTGATTTTTCAAAACGTGCAATTAAGTCTTTTTTTCTTTAAAAGATAATGAGGTAAGTTTTCGTTTCCCTGACATGTTAAAAACGTAATCAAACCACGAAATTGCAAGAGAAAAAATAGCCCTTATAGTGGGGCTTACTCACTATGAAATGAAGTCACACTCAGAAGCAGTCAAGAAAAACGTCTACACTAGACAGAGTCGCAGCGAAAAGTGTGCTTTGAATGATTAGCAGAGACATTCCAAGAACCCAAATCCTCCGAAGGGGTAGGAAAGAATGAAGTGGCAGGCGTGGTCGAAAATTCCCCGTGAAGGCTTGGCTTTCTTAAAGTGAAGGGACGGGGCTGAAAAGACAACACATGGCAGGCAAAATAGAGAAGAAAGATGCTTTTGGCCATTTTTGAGGGTGACGAGTTATCCGGAGTAGAATTAAATTTGGTGACGAGTAAAAGAGGGTTATTTTACAATATTATCTATGAGACCTTGTTGGGACCAAAGGAAAACGACGATTTAAACGGAGTGACGACTTATCCGGGTGACGACTTAACGAGGTTTTACTGTATTTAAAATTACTTATTACTGAAAACCAAGAAAGATTTTCAATGAATTAGAAAAGCGGTTGCTTTTCAGATTAAAGGAATATTAGAAATTTCAAATTTCAAATAGTAAAAATTAGTGTGAAATATTTTTTGAAAAATTACCATTTTTATTTGAAGTAAATCGTATTTATATTTTTTAGGGAACTGCTAACCCTATTGAAAAAATAGTAAGAAATTGTTTGAAGTTTGAGGCTTTACAAATGTAAATACGACAAAATGATCGAAAGAAGCCTGATTTCTTAAATGTTATTTTTCTTAAAATAACAAAATTCATTCTTTCTTAAAATATGTTTTAATTTTTTTAAGCATTGAACATAATATAAACGAAAACCCACTTTAATATATTCTAATTATAATATCTACTCAATAAAGAGCAGTACGAATTTTCTACTTTCTAAAACTTAATATATAAAAACCTATTATTTATTTAAATCAGTTTCACTTTAATCGTGTCAAACCAAGGGAATAGATTAAGGACTTAAAATTCATTGTTTAATATAATAAGATACTAAAAAAGTACAATAGAAATTCATTGTTTAGATTATCTCAACAAAGACCAAAGGATTTTAAATAACAAAGTCAGATGTCTCTAGTCCTCGAATATGCCTATCAAGTTCCAATAAGATACATCAGACGGCTCAAAAGTTTTAAGACACATCACACACACACACACATCTACAAATTGACTGATTTTGAATCTCAATTTTCTATTAAAAATTTTAAAATCTTAATATTTACCATACTTTAAGATTATAATAAGTTTATATTTTGATCCAATTACATCTTTGTTAAAAGAGTTATTCTAACAGCGGAAATGATGTTTGCTTTCTTGTTATTAGTTAAAACGAATTTATATAATGCTACATATAAAATAAATATTTTATCTATTGTTATCAGATGTAAGGATATTTAAAGATATTTAAAAAACTTGTAAAAAAATTAATAAACATTTTATCTATTGTTATCAGATGTAAGGATATTTAAAGATATTTAAAAAGGTTGTAAAAAAAATTAATTTAAATACCAAATAAAAAAAAGAAGTTATCGTGCTTTAATTTTTGCTTCAAGAATTTTTCACTTTAATTGAACCAAAATGGAAGAATCGCGAAGTCAGCCATATAAAGAGTTACACTGCGCGTTTGTTTATTCTACTTTATTAGGTCAATGACTGTTTTGATCTTAACTATAAATTCCTGTGTTACGAGTAACAAAAATAAATGAGGGTTTGCCGCTATGCTAATGTTAATAATAATAATAATAATAATAACTAGGGCAAGGAATTGGATGATTTTACATCTTTTTTCTACGAAGGTTGAAACATGGTTCGCATATATGAAAATGTATAACATTAAATAATTGGTTAAATAAAGGCAATTCGTTAGAGAATTTTTTTTTTTGCATTTTTCGGCATTTTTTAGGGATAGGTCATGTTTTGGCAATTTTTAGGTCATTTTGAGCATTTTTAGTAGTTTTTTGGAAGGCAATGTCATTTTTTTTATACATTGAGATTTTATTATTATTCAGTATCTTTGCTTGTCCTCATTTAAGCCAACAAATTTTTTCAGAAAACAAGGAGACCTTTTCTTTTTTTTTTTGGTTGTCAAAGTTAAAAAAGTTAAAAAAAAAGGTTTAATGTAATAAATTCAAAAGTTTTATTGGTCATTTTTTTTTTTCATTTTTCTGTCATTTTTACTATTTTTAGGTCATAAATGCATTTTTTATTTGTCATTTATTAGCAAAATATAGGTCATTAAATGCCTTGCCCTAATAATAACCCACCATGGCTCCTTTATAACATAATTTTTATTCTCTTTTTTACCAAGACGATTAATCACCATGAACGCCATAAAAGCCCACTCCCCTCTTAACCATAATAAGAGAGACCAACTAGCGGATGCTTGAAAGGTTAACATTAAAATAAAAGCAAATACTACGTTTCTAATCTTGCACGTTAACGAAATTTTCATTAATCTCGACATTTTCATTCAGTGCTTTAGAGGTACATCGAAATATCTCCAGATTTTACGAGAATCTAGAATCACTATCCCCAACACAATTAATTAAAGAAAAAAAAAAGGAAATGGTTAAAAATATGAAAAGTGATATAGATCTATTTAAATTGTCTATGGCAGATGGCCTATGCCTATTAATTATTATAATTACAATTTTATTTTACTCTTAAATAAAATATTAAATTCTGCTAGAATTTAATTTTAATTCTTAAAATTATTCACTATTTCAATTTCAAGATTTTTGTTTGCTTCTGTTATGGACTGCTTCAATTCTATAATTGGTTTCGGTTTCGTTTTGCAGACGAGTCACTTAAATAATCTCATATATCCCTCCGCATCCTACTTTTTCAGTGTTCTAATATCTGTTTTGTGATTGGCGGAAAATGAAGAAAAAGAATCGCCATTTATTGATTGATAAAACTGAAACAAAACACTCAGGATGGTATAAATCCATGAAAACAATTCTGTTAAAAGATTTAAATGAACTATTTTATTTGCGGCGTAATTCCTGTAAGGTTTTCACGAGACAAAATACAGTTATGTATTTCATTGTTTAGTTTAATGTCTATTTCCTTATTCTGAATTGTCATTATTTTCAGTCAATTAAGTTCCGTATTGCTAAGCTTGTTAATTTGTAAATTAGCTTTGTTTTTTTCGTATTTTTTGATTGAAATAAAAATGCATTATTTCTATTAGATATTTGAGCTGCACAACAATTTGATAAAACTATATTACATACAAAATAATACTGATGTATTTCTAAAATAAAAACGTAGCATTAATAATTATAAATAAATAATAAAAATCAAGCAAGAAAAACTGAATTTTAGATACGTGGATCTGTTCTATCTTTAAACTTCATTTGAAAGTTTCAGCTATTTCGTCAGCTGAAATAAAGTACAGCTAAATAATAAATATTATTAATGAAAATAATAAGCTACTGTTTATTTATAAGACCAAGTATTTCATTTATTTTTTGGAAAATGGCAAACTTGTAGTAATAACCTGTCTTCTGTCCTATACCTCCCGTCGTCACATTTTACTGCTGGTTTATGTAAAACCGGCTTTTTTCTTCTTTGGTTAGCTGATGACAACTGGTTTTGTGCATGAGTGCATGCTTTTCTTTTGGTTTGCATGTTGGTAAGGGCTAAACCATTTTGCATTTTGTTGAAATATAAAAAAAAAAAAAAAATGGCTCATCTTTGAAAAAAAATAGTAAAAAAAATGTTGACGAGCCCCGTTACCACTAAACCCATCCCAATCTGATTCGGATATAGTTATTGGTAATTCTTTTTGCACCTACTCAACAATCGGTAATGAAAGTCTGCAATTATCACAACAATCATTTAATCTCAATTATATTTCCAAATAATATCTAGGCATCCTTGGAATGTAATACATTACACAAATATATGATGTACTGTCACGTTCACTCATTAACAGTTCGTCTCTCTTGATCTGAACGACAATCTTTACATTTGTCAATCTACAGAGAAAAGGTAAATATTTGCATTTGAGAATCTGACGCCTCTTTACAAGATTTCCAGCCACTAATGTCTTCAGATGAAATCACAACAATATAGTTGCACCACGATGACGTGACGATTCGACGTCAGCACTAGCCTCTCTCAGAGGTTCCGAAGAATATTACATTACAGCTATAAAACAAAACAAAAACAAAAACTTAGTTTTAATTTAGTCCTCCATTTTCCAATTCCTTTCGGAAATAATCTTCAATCTGTAAATTAATTTTTCGAGCACTGCTCTGTAAAATATTCTCGGGCGACATTTTGAAGCAAATTAATAGTGATCTGTGCTTTGAGACGCGCTGTTTGTGATTGGCTGAAAAACAGATACGTCATAATCATGTGGGGTTCCTTTCGATTGTCACTTTATCGTGGTTGGTCTATATCAAGTTCTAATAGCAATTATAAAGGAAGTAAATAGATCTAAGAAAAAAAACTAAATAGCATTACTAAGTATTTCTGAAGAGGCAGTGAAAAATATAATCTATTAAAAAAATTACTTAAAATATGAAATGAATTCTATCTCAATTCACATTCTTAAATATTATAACTTCTTATAAAATCTGAAAGAAAACGGATTTTTCTTCTTTAATATAAGGCCTGCAATCTTACTTGAAGCTTTTAGTAAAAAAATCCTATTTAAATAGTAAAATTCTTAGAATTCATGTAATCAAGAATATATAAATTGCTTGCAATTTTGGCTTTTTCTGAACTAATTGCTTGGCCTAAACTTAATATTTAGTAAGTGATATTTGATACAGAATAAGCTGTCCCAAATATTTTCATTGGGTTTAGATCGTTGTCTTATTAAGAATGTTTATCCTTCATCATAAGGATAGGCTACTTCGGGAATCCCTTCCGTGAGGTCATCTTCACTGCATGACTTCTAGTACATAGTAAATGTACTTCCGGTGTAAACAAACCAAACTCAAACAGGAAGATCCAGCAATTTACAGCAAGACGAAATATAGTTAAAATGTGTAACACTTCTTTAATTCAAGTAAGTAATTTGTGCATTTCAAGATAATTCAGAAATGAAGCTGAAATTGCAGTAAAACCTTGCTAAATTCCGGAAATCGCAGATTGAAATGTAAACAACAAGAACAAAAAAAAAAAAAAAACAATTGAGCATCCACCCAGTTGATGAATAATCAATGTTCTATTACCATTACGGCTTATTCAAACTTTTACCATAAGTAAAATGTGTAAAATGATTCACATTCGTTGGGGTTTTTAACTCCTAGCCCCTCCCTTTACTTACTGAATCGATTTTTATAAAATCAATAAAGATGTTGTTTATAAAATCCTATGTATGTATGTATGTAGCGAATGTGGGTGGCAGAGAAGCCAAGCACTGCGACCGAAGGTCTATTGTACTAGACCACAGGAAATAAGGACAGATGGAGAGAAAGACTGAGAAAGTATGGTGGGAGAAGTGCAGGGGAAACGGGAGAACCCCGAGAAAACCTGCCCAGCGCGGATCGTCCACCATCACGAAACTCACATGAGAACCGAACCTCGGTACTCAGAGGTGAGAGGCCGATGTCCTAGCGACAACGCCAACCGCGCGGCCTTTATAAAATCCTATATCTACCTCTAAAATTTCTGCTTTCTAAGGTACAAAGCTTTTAACTTAAAGCAAGCGGACAACTTAAGTTTGAAACTTTTGCACTTTAAAACCTTTTAATTTTTAGTCTAACACTTATTAGAGAAAAAAAAAGGCGCCACAAATCTACATACCGTGTATAAAAGAAAAACATTGTTTTTTTTTCTGCCTGCTACTCCACGAAAACAAAAGACACAGAAATACAAATAAGGTATCAGATGTTTGGTATAATAATGAGGATGCCTACATTTCATTTTTCATCGACATAGGTCAACCATAAGTCACGTGAGGTTAAGTCAAAGGTGAGACCGTTCAGTATGGAAGACCAAATGGTTGGCTTCCCTGCCACCAGACGGCACGAAGGTCACGTGACTGAGAAAATGACCTCGGAATCCAAGGTCACGTGATCACTAAGCGTTTCGGTGGTTACTAGTGTTATAAACCTAGTATTATAAACCTATAATAAACTGCCTTAAGTATCTACTTCGCGGTACAAAAATTTTTCAACATCAGTAGCTGGCAATTCTTTCTATTCGATTTTTATATCAGGAGTACAAATCGTGTGCATTGTCTTTCCAGTTGTTTTACGATTTTTGTGTTACATGCAGTTTTTAATCTTCTCAGAAATACATAGTTTCCCAAAAAACATCTGCTTAGGTCTTCATGTGAAAATGCTAAATAAATTCCGTATTTTTGCTTTAATTCGAAAAAATAAGTGAATTGAAAGAACCACGAATATAGTTGTTCTGTTTTTCGTGATTATATCAGCCCAAGAAAAATATAGTATTAATTTTGTTTTTATCTATTTGCTTTTACAGAGCTGCATCAATAATAATCAAAAGTATTTTTTTTACTACAAGTAGTCACTGGATTAGCTTCAACATGCAAATAATTAAAACCTAGACACAAACATTACTTGCCGTAAATTGTTTTTCTGAATTACGCAAATGCAAATTCCAGTAAAAACTTTAGAGCAAGAATAAAACAAAAAAATATCATCCCTTATAGAGAATACAAACTTTTGACAGTAAATTATTTCTAGAAAACACTGACGCTTTTTAACACGAAATCTGCTTAAGCTTGGTTTTGTATACAATACAAAAAGAAAGAGTTCACAATCCTACGAAAAAGAAGACCCACGAAAAGTAAAAAAATTAAACCTATCAAAGTTTAATGGACTATTTCTACAGATTACGAAAAAAAGTCTTCTAATTATAGTCAAATTAATCTTAATATTAAACTAAAATTAAACCAATTACTATTCATTTATAGAGAGTTTCCAAAGATACAGAATATTTATTAAAAATTCATAATGTGAAAACAGAAATTCAAGGATATTGAAGTGTTATGTGAACGTGGTACGATCTAAAGTCAAAGTCAAATACAAGAAAACAAAACATAAAAAGAATGCTATTAAATATGAATAAATCAACAATGTTTCATTTCAATAGACACTGCTTTATTTTCCGTCTATATTTCATGTTTCTGTGCGAAAGACTTCTTCAGGACATAAATAGAAGAGAAGACATTCTCCCTCCTCTAAATTCGTTATGAATACATTTGAATACATTTTGCAAAATAACAATAAACACAATAATGATTCATTACATATCCTCTATTACAATACTTTTCGTTCATTTTAAAACCAACTTTTAGATATCCTCTATTACAAATAACTAGATATCATTTGCCCTAAATAAAGATTCATTTTAATTTCTTCTCCATTTATGTCCTGAAGAAGTCTTTCCAACAGAAAGATGAAATATAGACGGAAAATAAAGAAGTGTCTATTTTAACAGAAAATTGTCGGGTATGTATTTGATATTTAAGTTGATATTAAGAATGTTTCATTTCTTGTAAAAATGTCATTATTAGTAATTAAAAAGTAATGAATGAATGTGTATAAAAACAATTATAAGGCATTTGTAAAACTATTACATTATGATTGCGAAACCATATTGTACAGAATAAAATTGAAATTTCCATTGCTGCATTTTCCGATTAAGCTTCATACAGAGAACAGAAATATATAAGCATTCTCGAAAATTCGCTGAAAATATAGAGTAAATGCTTTTAATTTAATTTCTCTGTACGTAATTCAATTTGTTTTTAATGTATCTTATGGGCAAAATGGATAAGAAACTTTAATTAGTGCAGATTTAATAAAAGATAATAAACGGATCAACTTAAAATATGTTTGCTTGCTATTCTTCGCCTACTACTTGATTTTTTTTCTATTTCGTGAAGAAAAATTAACTTAAAAATGTTTACTCTTAAAAGATATTATATTTTAATGTTAAAAAGCCCCTTATTTAGAATATGATATCACGATGACATAATATACATGCCCTTTATGCACTGCAATTTTACTTCTGATTTACGAATATAAAGTTCTGAATACAACCTACAAAGGTCGATATTTAGTGGTGTTTTGTTTCATTGGTTTTATTTTTTAATTTAGAGGTGTTTATTATTTTTTTTCTGCCCCTTATTTCATCTGCTTGCAATTTGTCTTTTATTTAAAAGATTGAAGTTTGATAACACTTTAAATTCCAAAAAATACTATAAAAATTAGCCAGGAAAACATTACCTGTAATTGTAACGAAATAATGAAAAAGAGGTAAGATTTTTGATTGAAGTAATGAAAAAAAATATTAACGAAATTTGTCAAATAGCAGTAACAGAAAACATAACGAAAATGAAAAGATAACTTTTTTTTTTTTTTTCACTAAAAGTTGATAAATTAATTATCACCTCTACTGGAATCCGGAGTCGTTTCAAAGGAAAATAGTAGAACCCCTCCCCCTCTCCTGTGAAATTACACTGTCGTTTTTTTCTCCCATTTTAAAAATGGGAGTGGGGGGGGGGGGGACGATGGAAAAAATGCAATTAAAAAAAGATAATTTAAATAAATTACTTATGAATCGGCAATGTTAATTGAATGAAAGGTATATTATTACCATGCTGACATAAATATTTATGTAATGTTTTTTAAAATAATTTTTTGTTCCCTCCCAATCACGACAATGTTCCGACAAATCTGTATTTAAAGTTGATACGTAATCTCTAAACAAGAATGAGAAAATTATTATTATTATTATTGTTATTATAAGTAAGTAAATTATGTTTAATTTATAAATATATCTTCATAAATATATTAAATAGATATATTTTTTTAAATAATACCTGTCTAATAATTATTTCATTATAATGTCAACGAAAAACAAAATTTAGATTTTTACAGTCATGAAAAGCATAACAAAATCGAAATCTCCTTTTTTTATCTGAAACGAAAAACGTTACGAATCACTTTTATTTTTCGTTTGATCTGGTACACGTACAGATATCGTTAAACGTGTCCAAAAAAAAATTCACGTTATTCAGAAAAGAATCAAATCTCTCTGAAACTGACGGGTTTCTTTTTGGAAAGATGCAAAATCTATATTAAGTAATTTATAAATGAAATCTGTAGCTCAGAGGACGCAACCTGCGGCTCTTTGAAGGATGATGCACGGCATCCATCTTCACACGGCTATTACGGAAAATCATATAAACCGGTTTGTTTTTGTTTTTTTGGTTAGCTAATGAATACTTTGGATTTTGATGAAATTTTGAAAAAAAATAATAATTAAATTAATAAAAAAAGTTTCCGCTTAGCAAAATAACCCCCGCTATTCTGAAACTGAAGGATTTATGATTCAATAAGATCACTCATTAAAAATAGAACTCCATTCAACGCACAATTAAGGACCTATATAACAAATGTTGAAGATTCTTCTTAGTCACTGAATATAGAGAGAGAGCACATCATAATTCAACCACATTTTACGTACAACAAGAAATCCCTGAATGAACATAAAGTCTTTAAAATTTTAACCTACATTTTAAAAAATCGTGAGAAAAAACCGAAAAAGTCTCCTTATTTGGCCTATTTTCAAGTATATTGTCTGTCTGTGTGTCTGTTTGGTTTCAATAACTTTTGAACCACTGAATGAATTTTCTTGAAACTTGGTATGGGTACGTAAGGACTAGAGACGACCAAGTTCTTATAATGGAAATGTTTTACTAGTGGGTCCTTGTCGAGAAATTTGCTCAAGAAGGCGACATTAGTTTCCATAGAAACGTTAAGATTCTAAACAAAGGATTTATGTCCATGTTTTAAACAACGGTGATTTATCCTTCAGCTAATCCATTAATTTGCACGTGATTTGCAAATTATTAGCAGAATATTTTGAAATTTGAAAATAAATAAATAAATAAATAAACGTGTAAATTAAATTTATACAAAAAATAGAAAAAAAAAGAAGTTGTAGGAAACTAGGTTTCAAGTTATGGATAAAATTAAAAGCTACCACACTTAATATTTTTTTTAATTTTAAAAATTAAAAAAAAAATTAAGCAAATGTGGTAGCTTTTAAATTTATCCATAACGATATTAAAATTTAATATTAAATTTTATCCGGTGGGTTGCAAGTTCTTGCAGGAATTTCTTGTTTGTTTTCAAATTATAATATTATATGCTGAATATGAACAGTAGAGATAGTTTCAGTTTTTCTAAAGTTTAACTGAAATCGACATCACAAATAAGTGACTGAATCCGTTTGGTTTTGATTCTTTTTTTACCTAGAGCAGATATTAAAGGATTACGGTATGGATTAATTGTGAAGACATGAATAGAAAAATCCATTCATTCTTTGTTTTATGACATAAATGGATTTCTATTTAGGGTATAAATTTATTCATAAAATTTATGGCTGATGAGTCGTAATAAGGATGAAACGGCGGTCCCAGATTCCCGTCGATGGTGGCTCAGGGCGTGAAAGCATTCTTTTGTGCCTTCTTTATTTTTTTCACTTTCCATTTAAATTCATTTTGATGGAAAATGGCTCTAACGCTTTCTCTGGAAGATTGTTCACATTTCTCTGGGGTTATTCCATGTCAAGTCATCCAGGCCATGTCACCCACTACCTAGTTGAGAACTGAGATTTTGTGTACTGCTATTATACTTAATTTCATGAACTTTTGCCAATTTTTATTGCTTTATATACGTTCTGTTGGTAATAATAGCAGAAAGTTTGATGCAATTTGGTACTTCAAAGCGATTTGTGAAAATTTGAAAATTGGCTGCAGTTTTTAAATGGAAACAAGTAGGATGACAATTTTTGGCCTGAATATGCGTTGTGACATGTAGTTTATGAAAACATAAAAGAATTGGCCGTACAAAATTTTTTTTAATTGTTTTATAATTTTTTTTTTTTTTTTTTTGGTTAATTTTAAAAAAAAAATTTGGACACTTGCTCTACTCTGAAAATCCTTGAAAAAATTAGGAAGTGATTTACAAATAGTAAAGTTTTGTCACAAAAAAAATCATTTTGTAGAAATGAATTGTTCTTACCAAAAAAAAATCGTGAAAGAATTGGCCAAAAAAAATTTTGTAGTTTAATGTTTTTTTGGTTAAATTTCTAAAAAAAAAATTTGGATACTTGCCCCCATCTGAAAATCCTTGAAAAAATTAGAAAGTGATTTACAAATAGTAAAGTTTCATCACAAAAAAAAATCAGTTTTGAGAAATGAATTGTTCTTACCAAAAAAAAATCGTGAAAGAATTGGCCATATAAAATTTTGTAGATTAATTTTTTTTTGGTTAAATTTCTAAAAAAAAATTGGGATACTTGCCCTCATCTGAAAATCATTGAAAAAATTACAAAGTGATTTACAAATAGTAAAGTTTCCTCACAAAAAAAATCAGTTTTGAGAAATGAATGGTACTTTCAAAAAAAAAATTGTGAAAGAATTGGCCAAATAAAATTTTGTAGTTTAATGTTTTTTTTGGTAAATTTCTAAAAAAAAATTTGGACACTTGCCCCCATCTGAAAATCCTTGAAAAAATTAGAAAGTGATTTACAAATAGTAAAGTTTCATCACAAAAAAAATCATTTTGTAGAAATGAATTGTTCTTACCAAAAAAAATCGTGAAAGAATTGGCCAAAAAAAATTTTGTAGTTTAATGTTTTTTTGGTTAAATTTCTAAAAACAAATTTGGATACTTGCCCCCATCTGAAAATTCTTGAAAAAATTAGAAAGTGATTTACAAATAGTAAAGTTTCCTCACAAAAAAAATCAGTTTTGAGAAATGAATGGTACTCTCAAAAAAAAAATTGTGAAAGAATTGGCCAAATAAAATTTTGTTGATTAATTTTTTTTGTAAAATTAAAAAAAAAAATTTGGACACTTGCCCTCCCCTCTGAAAATCATTGAAAAAAATTAGAAACTGATCTGCAAATAGTAAATTTGCTTCACAAAAAAAAAATCAATTTTGATAAATGAATGGTACTCACAAAAAAAAATTCATCTTGAATTTTGAAAACATTTTCATTCAGCCATTAACATTCCCAAAATATCACAATAATAGAAATACTGTTAACTACTCAAGAAACATTAACAACATAAGTGAGCATAAAAATATACAAATGTAAAAAAAATTGCAATATAAAACAAAACTACAAACTATAAAATATACTCGTACATTATATAAGATATGTATCTGCATTCAAGTTCATTTGGAAATATATATATGACAAGATGCTTTAATGCTTCACATTTAATATTTTTTTGTATGAGGACCACTTTTCTTCCACCAATCAAGAAGACTTTTTGTTTAGAGAATAAGTATGGCCTGTTGCTGTGGTGATTTCAACTTCAAATAGAATATGTGAGAATGGGACATCACAAACATCATTATCAGGCCAATAGAAGGACGGGGATGGTCCATGAGGATGCATGAACCTTACTGTAACATCTCCTTCTACACCATTCACTTTCTCAACAATCCCTAGATACCAAGAAGAGTCATATACAAATGCAACATAGCAGTTTGGCTGCACAGAGCATAATGGCATCAGTGGCGGAAGTGCAGAGAAATCATGAATGATACTAAAATCAGTATCATAGCTTAGCCTTTTTGCTCCAATCTTGGTTGGTGATAGTGGTATAATGTGATGCATAGATCGTGTTCCAGGAACAGTTTTTGCACTTTCAAAGCGTGGGAAAGAAAATTTCTGACTTGAACCATTTCATCTTTTGAAACAGAGAACTGAAATGCCTTGTAGGTTTTCCCGACAGAATTCAAATACCTGCGATGCAGTAAGTATTTGATCTTTATATAGTCTTTGCAAACTTGATTTTGTGACAAGTCTTTTGACAGTGCTACCAATACCATCGCAGGGAGATTTGCCATGGCTGGTTGCAAAAAAAAGACCAGCTGCACTTTATATTGAAATCGTGTTCATGGTAGCAGATATTTCTGAAATTCTTACAATTTTTATATTGTGCAGCACATCCGTCAGAGAAATATTCAGCATAAGCAAGTGGAATTTCAGGAAATTCAAACTTCAAAAAATTCAATACAGTCTTCTGAGTCTGATACACAAGGGCCACATCATGTTCTAGATCATCAGAAATGATACAAAAATTTTTTGCTTGCAACTGTTGATCTTTTTTGTAATATATAACAACAGTGTGAAGAGTGCAGCTACCATTGTTCCAATGGTACCCCTGTACTTCATCTTGAACAACAAAATGGAGATTTTCAATGAAAATCCATTAAAATTAACACTGATCCTTCATCAAGTGTTTCTTTCTTCATTTTCAGATAATCAGACTGTGATTGAGCAATAAAAGAGTGTGGAGTAAGTGTTTCAATTTTCTTAATTAGTGTGTCGCAGAATTCTGATAGAGTGGTGATTTGAACATTTAAAGTCATTCTATCAGTTGATACCCATTGACTGTACTGAACCATCACATCAGGATCATAGTCTTCTATTTCATTTTTTAAGTGTGTTTGAAGTAAAGAACTGGGAAGGGGGGAGGGGCATTTTTTGCACAGAAGGAGCATACAGGCTCGGTTATTTATATCATGTTACTGTTTTCATTAGATCATGGTATGTTACTTTAATAGAAATAGAATTTAGAAGCAATTAACATTTTGACTGTAAGTGGTGACACATACGGTAGGTGTTCCTGATGATCCTACGAGTATACACTGTTTTGTTCGAAGAGATTCAAATTTTGAAAATCCTACTTTGTCTTCAGGATACTTTTTTTTATAGAGAGAATACATTTCAGCTAAATTACTTAAAACAAGACGCTTCTGTTCATATGTATTTTTTATGGTGCTCATTTTACAGGTGATATAATAGTCAGAAATTATCAATTTATTTTTTTTTTTTAATATAGTGTTTTTTCTACACTTCCCATCATTTCTACACACTGATTTTTTTTGTGTGACATAAAGAAGGATTTAAAATAATATTGTAAAATTTTCAAAGGAATCTATGATGGAGCAATACCTTAAAAAAAAATACAATGCCCAGGTATCGAATTTATTTGAAAAACATTATTTACATTTTTTTTCTAAAAAAAAACTTATGATTACTCAATAAAAGAAGCATGAACATAAAAATATAAACATTCCTCTTTAATTTAAAAAAAAAATCAAGGTTCTACTGCAAAAACTGTAGGAACTATTGCATTTTTAAATTATCAAGGAGCTCGTCCATGGAACACCTGAGTTCCTGGATGCATATAACTTCTTGAGACCATTACTGAAAAATTACTTAACCTGCAACATTTAAATTTTGGAAATGTTCATTTATCTAGGTAAACTTCAATTATACCAAATTTCAAAGTTTTCTGTGAGGGTGGGTGACATTTCCTAAAATTTCTGGATGATATGATATGGAATGACCCTCTGATTAAATACTTGAAATTAACCGTACGGGAAAAAAAAAAAAAATGTAAAATTTACATAGTCACTTGTTAATCACTTGTCCATGGATATGCAAGCCAAGATTCAAGATTCTATCCAAAATGCATTATTTCTCTATAAAACAGAATTTCTTTGAGATACTTGAAATACAAACAGTAAGATTTATTGGACAACAAACCACTTTTTTTTTACGAATACATTCCATCAAAATAGATTTTTAAAAGTCACTTTTAAAGTCAAAGGAACAACATTTATGTTACTTCTGTACTGTGTTAGCACAAACTTCAACAACAAACCTATAGAGAAGTTACTGACACTGAACTGTCAAACTTTAATAGCACCGTGTTGGAATAAAATGAATCCAAATAGATTCTATTATTCTCTTTTAAAATAACTTCCAAAAAATATAGATCTCCACAAATACGTACGATGGGATACACGGAATACTTCGTGAACACGAAATTTATTAATAACAATCACATGGTTAAATTACATATTTATAGTAAATAGCTTTTTACACGACTAAATTATCTAGATAGTATTTTTTTAACCTATATTCCTAGAAACTGAGGTTTATCAGATCAGTTAGTCTGTGTACGTGTGTTCCTCTACTTTATGAAGAAGTGGATGGACCTTCTTGAAACTTGGTAGACTTATTTAAAGACTAGAAACTGTCTAATATTTACATTTGAAATCCTTTTCAGGTGAGTCCGTGTCTATAAATTAGCACGAGAAGGAGTTGACAAACATTTCCATAGAACAGCACTACAATATAAAAAATGAACTTCGATGTCTTAAACAAAATGTATTAATACTATTAGGTAATCCATTACTTTGTGCGTGTTTTAATATAAGTAAAATGAATTCGATTTAAATAACAAATAAATAATACGAATTTAATTATTGTTTTGCAGACGATGGAAAATACCTACTATAAATTATACTACTATATAAAGCCATTGTACATTATACTGCCGCGCTTACGATAAACGCACTAACTAGGTTTTGACACTTTCAAGAAAAACACGTTTAAAGTTTTTATTTTTATATTGTTTGTATCTCCGGAAGTACAAGAGATACCAACATGAAAGTTGTACCAAAACAAATCATGCAATTTCGCTTTGAGAAAGTTGTAGATCTCGTTTTCCTGATTTCAAATATATATATAACTTAATTTCGCCAAAAACCTTAGTTGAGGCGTTTATCGTAAGCGCGGCAGTATAGGTACTGTATGTCAGACGTAAGTTATAATGAAAACATGAGTTTTTCGTTTGTTTCTACCTTTTCACGACTTACAAAAAAAAATCGAACAACAACGTTAAGAAAAGGAAGCTTAATTTCTTTTCAGTAATTCTCATTAAACTTCTCAAATAATATTAAAGACATTAAAAATATAATTGCAATATAAAATTTATCATGTAATTCCTGTAATACATTCAGGTAAATGTTGTGGAAATGTTATGAAAATATTAAAAAATTCTTTAAATTCTCGGTTATTACTCATAATGCGCAGCTAAATTTTCACTGTTCCTTCTGGTTATATATTTTTAACCTATCCTCGTATCAAATATTTAAGAAATTATAATGGAGCAGCATCGGTTGGGTGTGAAACAATTAAATAATTTAGTTGTGTTTGTGCTGTAATTATCAGAAGGAAAATCTTTTATAGTTTATGAATTGGAAGTTGGTGGTCGAAGGGTTTACTTCACGAGGTATAAGAGGCTTAGAAATTCTATCAATGTGCGCGGTGTCTTTTATTGCGGTGCAACTTATCATTTAAAAGATAAGATTCTGGGCGAGTGTTTACTAAATCATATCAGCAGCTTTGTAATGAAATAGGGGGTTTCTAGTGAAGCAAAAATAATAATAATTTGCTAACAATTACTTTTACTCTGCGTAGAATGACAGTGTGAAATCAGTTATTATTATTATTATTAATATTAAAAGTAATATCTATTTTATTATATATATATGTATAATACAACTTACTTTAATTGATAGTAAGGTTATATATAAAAAGATTTTATATATCTATATATATATTATCAATTAAAGTAAGTTATAATAATAAATTACCAATAATAAAGAACTTAATATAAAATTTTTCTTTTCTGCTTTTTGTCTTTTTTTGACAATTATTGTTAACATTCACAAAAAAAAATTACATTTATCTATTAAAAATTATTTAATAGACTATATTCATAAATAATAATACAAAGTTAAAGAATATCTACATATAGAATTTAATAAAAACAATAGTAATACCGATAATAATAATAGTAGTAATAATAAGTTATTTCACAATTTCTTTTCCAATTGTTTATATATTAATAAACTTTCTCAATTAATTTAAAGATATTTCCAATAAAAGAAGTTAGACTTCAATTCTTTGCCTGATAAAGAATTATTCAGTTAAAATTTCTTTAAATTATTGTAAAAAATGTTAACTAAAGATTTATTTTATAAGTTTTTTTTATGTTAATTTCAACAATATTTTAAATTTAAGCCTTAATAAATCGTAATAAACTTTAAATTTTGTAATTTTGTAAATAAGATTTTACAATATTAAATTACTATAATTAAGAAAATAATGGCATTTTAATTTCATTTGCTAAAATTTCTCTAAAAAACGAAAGATAATTAGCAAAAAAAACAGTGGTTTTGATTCTGTATAATAATTATAATATTATTGGGAAGGAATATTACTCTAAAATGTTATTCTATTTAAAATTTTTAGGATTTGTAGCGCAAATTTGTCATATAATGAATTATACACATTAGATATTAATAAATTAAACATGAAAAAAATAGCAATTTAAAAAAAAAATGCAAAAAAATAATAATTAAAAGATTTAAAGTGCATATATAAAAACTGAAAGTAAAATTCGGCAAGACATACATGACTATAAAAAAATGTATACACATTAGAATTACATGAGAACGACCAGTTTCGTCTTGAACCAGCATGACTCGTCAATGTCTTGCTGGTTCAAGACGAAACCGGTTGTTCTCATGTAATTTTAATGTGTATAAATTTTTTCATAGTCGTGTGTATCCCGTCGAATTTTACTTTTAAAAAAAAATAATTTCTATTAAAAACGTTTTTGAAAAAAAAAAAGTAATTTTCAGACATTTTACCTCAAAACAAGATTCAGTATCTCAGTATTACTCATTTTTTTTCTTTTTTAAATTCAATTTCAAACATTTTTTTAAATTTTTTTTTTGCTTTACTTAAACTTTGATAAGTTTCATGTACTTTTTCAAAAAAATATTTTTTGAAACTAAAATTTTCATTTAATATGAGATAGCTTAAACTTTTCATATTAACGATGAAATTTTGTTCAGATTTTTTTTATAACAAATGAAAACTTTAGAAATAATTTGAACTCAATTTCTACAATATAATAAGAATGAAATATTTTAAATTAAATATTTAAGAAAAACAACAGAAATTAAATCAGATTAATAAAAATAAATTACGAAATTATCTGATGATCAGGTATTTACATAAAAAATCATAAATTATCTGAAAATTTCTACTGTTTAGAATAAGTATATATTGAACTTTGAAACTCCTTATCTGGCATATAATAAATTAAAGTTTTGAAGTTCTACTATAATGTTATAATTGCACAACGAAAATTCGACATTATATTTTAACACTAATAAACACATCTGTAAGTAACGAGCAATAATAATCATGAGTTCTAAATCCATACTACTTCTTTAAATCACATCGTAACATATTGAAAAAACTTCATCTACACTTCATTTTATTATCGAATTTTCGGAAGAATTTTCTATCTTCCTTCTTCAAGATTACAATGTATAGTCAGGTGATATCAAATTACAAAAAAATTCCTTAGCATAGTTGTTAACAAAACTTAGCATTTTATCCTTAAAATGCTAAGTTTTGTTAACAACTATGCTAAGGAATTTTTTTGTAATTTGATATCACCTGACTATACATTGTAATCTTGAAGAAGGAAGATAGAAAATTCTTCCGAAAATTCGATAATAAAATGAAGTGTAGATGAAGTTTTTTCAATAATAATCATGGCCCGGATTTTTACATAATTTAAAAATTTTAGATATATTTAAAACTTAAAAAAAAAATGATCATATGTGACTCAAAACCAGAAGAAAAAACAAACAAACCACCGGCTTTAGTTATTCCCGCAAGTTATGTACAACAAAAGATGATAATATCCTCTTTTTTACCAAAATACGTTCTAAAACTCATAAAAGACAAAAACATATCCTAGATAAAACCCTATTTGGATCAAAACACAATTTCTCATGTCTTTTGAAATGAAATGCTTGCTTTTTAAAAAAATATTACTTAGAGAAAAAAAAATACAGTGCAACTTGGATAATTCGAAGCTGAAGGGACCACTTCAAAACTTCGAATTATCCAAGACTTCGAATTAAACAAGTTACATCTTTTAACTTTAATTTTAGGTCCACTGAATGCTTGAAAAGATTATTCTGTCAATAAGTAAATATTTATTCAGAAAGATCATGGTATGAAAGACTTAAACACTATATGTATGTAAACAAAATAAGATTTACATGACGTAAGCTACAGTACATATTGTATTCAATACAGAAAATTATAGTTTTTCAAAAAATTGTGCAATGTCTGATTGTTTTGTAGAATTCAGTCGCTTAAGGTTAGCAAAATCATCAAGCACGTTTAGTGAACGGAAAACAGCTTCAGTTACGTTGGTTTGTCCTTCAATGTACCGACAAAATTCGGCGCTATCCCGTACTCGTTGGCGATTTGGCATTTCTTCTTCACGCCCTTTTCCACCTCGCGAATTACGGCGACCTTTTCAGCGAACGTTAAATTCTTGTACACGCGTGGTTTACTGAAAGACATGGTGACATTGACAGCAAGAAGCTCGAATGGCGTTACATGTCGAACGGTGGCGGGAAGGGGATTTCAGTTGTCACTTGTCGAATTTCTTAAGGATGAAACGCCGAAAAGTCTTTATGATTCGAAATTTTTTATAAAAAACTTCGAATTAAGGAAGTTGAACTTCGAATTATCCACGATTTTTTAACATAGATTTAATAAGAAATTCAAGGGACCAAGAGAAATTAACCACGATTTCGAATTAAAGACGTTCGAATTATCCAAGTTGCACTGTATGACTAAAAAAATGTAATATGGAAACCCCTATCCTAATAATAGTAATTGCTTAAAAGTCCAGAAGTTAAAATTAAATTAAAGTTAGAAAATTAATCAAAATATTAAATTTAAGATATTAGTTTTTCGTTGTTCGGTTTTTTTTGTGTAAATAGTTAATATAAATTTTTAGGCTTTATTTGGTTAATGATGTTAAAAAAGAAATAAAAACTAAAAAATTTTCATTAATTTATAATTGATTTTGTATTAAATTAACCATAATTTGCAATTTGAAACCAAATTTAATCACCAAATTAAAATGGTAGCAATTTGGCTTCAATTACCAATGTAATAACAGTGGTTTCATTTGACAAATTTATGATTATAATGATTTTTAGATTATGCTTCTAATGCTTAGCTGTACCTAATAAACAGCTAACTCAGTGTATTATATTAAATGATCCCTTAAATAATATTTAAAATCACGGAAAAGTTTTTAGAATTAAATTTAGATTAGTAATTTAAATTACAATAATAAGCCTATATTTTATCAAAACAATTGTACAACAACAACAACAAAAAATTGGATAATATAAAATTCAAGATTCTCCAATAGTTTTAGTACATTTCTGTTTGATTGATAAAACACTATCAAAAATAAAATCAATTAAAAAATAAAACAGGAAAAACAATTGTTACAATTCGAATTGGAAAAGTTTGATTAGAGTCTCAGCTACAGCTTAGCAACGTGTTTTGTAACCGGAGGAGCTTTTTTTTTTATTTTTTTCCCTGGCCAAGGTAGAAGCAACATCTAAGAGCGTTCTGCCTATAGTTGGCTGAACATTGTCATCCAATATCACAATCGATAATCAATGTAGCATTCATCAGGAACTATCCCCGGAGAAACACCCACACAAGGCAGCCCTGTCCATCTCCCCCCTACTGCTGGGAAGTTGCACTCTCCTAAGAGACATACAAGCAAATCTTCGAAGAAATACAATACAATGGAAAAGCTTAGCTAAGAATCTGCTACGGAAGCCATTTTGAATTGATTGTAAACAAGAACTTACTCTTCTCAACCAAATATCATAATATTTCCATAATATAATAATTAT
Source organism: Thereuonema tuberculata (assembly GCA_023159025.1). Taxonomy (NCBI): domain Eukaryota; kingdom Metazoa; phylum Arthropoda; class Chilopoda; order Scutigeromorpha; family Scutigeridae; genus Thereuonema; species Thereuonema tuberculata. The sequence goes on from JAFIDM010000004.1 coordinate 49,288,906, forward strand.
AATTATAAAATTAAAGCAATGGTAAGCGCATAGCATACCATAAATACACTATTTTGTAAAAATCATTTATAATTTGTGTTGTTCTACTTTAAAGTACTTATAAATAATAAATTATTCTATATTAAATTCATATAAAAACATGTAACCATAACACATATAATTTTCACGATGCATGTAAATATATATAAAAAAATAAATTATTCATTTGCACTTTGAATATTTATTCTTAAGTATTAGCATATGAATTCTTTTAGTTTCGCTTTTTAGGATTACCACGTTGTTCGTAAACCTCCATACTGTGACAGATGACACTACTCTTATCAGATGATCGCCAAAAAATGTGAAACAGCTGTTCCATCCCATTAAATACTCGATTTCGTTTTTTGATATGTATTATCTGTGGCTTGTCATTAAGCAGATAAGCGCATTTCATCTCATATATTGTCTATTGAATTTTAACGTCTTAAAATTGAGGAAGATATCACATTTAGGTTTACGAATATCAATTTATTTGTATTATTTGGTTGTTTTGTATATAGAATTGTTCTCATTATTAATATTAAACTAAGAAATTAGCTATGTCATTTACTTACTATGAATTATTTCATTACAATTATAATTATGGAATTATAAGAAATACTTATGAAATATTCTGTTTTGTAAATCGTATGTTTGGCAGATGTATTTTGTTGAAGCTACGTCGAATTGATTGAAGCAATCATGTTATTTACTATCAATTTGTTTTTCGATCTAAGCAAGTTTTCGCAATTAAAAACTGCACTGGACTTTTTTTGAAATGATGTCTCAAAATTCTAGTTTTAACGAAAAGTCGTCCACCACATTACGAGGACCAGATCTTTAGGTAATAATGATGAGCAGATGGAATCAGTTAAAATCAGCAAGAACGGGTTGGAAGCCTAGGCGTAGCTGCCACCTGGCACATGTGGTGTTGTCAGCTGTGGTTCTTTTTCCGGAGGCAGGTATTCTTGCAGACGTGTTTCCTGTGGTCCAGTCGCGTGTTTTGGTTTTTCTCCGTTCCACCCCTCCCACTCGCACCAAACAACATGGCTTCCGTCCACCCCAAAACTGTACAGTGGCATCACCCACTTCCTCCTCTCTCCACCCCCGCACTTCCATCCACAGCATCTCTACATCCAATTTATCCCCTCCCTCGCCCCCTCTACCTATTTTCATTCTCCTACGTATGTTTTTTCCCCCTCTAGCTACTCCGCGCGATTTTCACCGGCTTGTTGTTTTAATTCCGCCGGTTATTAGACCACTGGCTGCGGCGAGCAGAAACCCACTTTTGCCTGCTGTTGGCCGGCATCGATCGTAGTCAAGATTAGAGCCATGGAGAACAAATTGCATCACCACAAAAATGCCAAATCAACGATGCGTTTCAGCAAAGATCGCACGCACACAAACAAAAGCGTAACCTAGTTATAGAGTGACAGAAACACACACAATCCCTCCCGTATAAATTAAATTCCACCATGTTTTTTTCAGCCCCCCTCCCCCTCTTTTTGACACTATTTGAGAGAGCGAAATACTTACGCCTGACGAATCAGCCACTTGAATCGGGTGGTCTACAAAACCTTCCGCAAAAGAGCTGCAACCGTGAACTTTCGTAAAAGAAAGGGGGTGTCTTAAAGAAAAGGGGGTGGGTTAACCGAGACCAGTGCCCCTTTTCCTTCTACGTCGGCTGTCCTTTACAAATCCAGTTGACAGAGAAATCGAGGAGTCCCCTTAGGTTCGGCAGGAAAAACTCGCAATGGAGAAGGCGCAGGAAACCGAGCGAATGACATCATCAAGATGGAGGAGAACCCGGAAGCTGCTGACATCTGGCGGCGGCAGACCACATCAGTTATATTTACATGTGGGAGAATTATATATTTATTTAATTTGATGTATAATATTTAAAAATACAATTATAACTTTAATTATATAACAGCGGTTGCGTAGGAATAAAAGTGTGCTAATGAATTAAATCAATAATAAAAAAAACTATTCTATTCATTTAAACTAATTATTTTAGCGCATGAAAAATATTAAAAATTGAAAAATAATTTTAATCAATTGTTATGAATTAATAGTTTATTAATTGTTTTAAGAATTCATTGTTATAGGTTAAGATATATTACTAAAATATTATTATTTTTAACTATTAATTACTGTGAATTAATTATACATCATAATTTTTTACATAACTTTATTTAATATAATGATTAATTTTAAGTTAATAAAGATGATAAATCTACGTGTCATTGAATATGAATTATTTTTTCGGACTTAATCATTTTTATGTCAGAACAAAAAGGTCTTCCTGTGCGAAGTTCAAAGCTTTACCGAGAAGTTTCAACATTCCTTTAAGTATCGAATCTTCTTCATATTAACTTATAAAATATATTTGGGTATTCTTATGTTGTTTATTATAATCACATAAGTGTAATAAAGAAATGTATAAAAGAAAGTAAATATCATACAGTTCATTAGAAAGCGAAAAAGAAAAAAATTGATGGATTATATTAGTAAAAGATAAAACAAAAAAATATCTTAAAAAAATGTACTTCCGAATTTTCATATTTTAAAACATTTAATTATATCTTTTTTTTAAATTTGGATATTGAAAAAAATCCTTTGAAAGGATATGAAATTTTTTTTTTCAAAGCTAGAATTTGTTTATCTCGTATTTTAACTTAATATCCAGAAATTTTCTTTTTGTATAGTTTTTATGTTACTTACAGAAAGTTTCTTATAGAAAGAAGTTGATTACAAGTAGGCTATTAAAGCAATATTTTCGTAATTTGATACAGTTTTTCTTCAACTTGCTTAGAATGTAACTGTAGGCGTAGAAAAGGTTTCCCAAAGCAATATAAGTTAATGGAAGAACAAGAAGGGAAGCGATCAAAATTGAAATTTGTAAAATGTAGTTATTTTATTTATTAGTTTTTCTAGATATGTCAAATAGCTGGGTATTAATATCTTACTTTTCAATTTAATCAACTTCAAAGGAGACAAGTAATTGAGACATTCTAAATGTGAATATTGTGCATTAATTATATTGTAATAAAATGTGATGAGTGACAAAACAATTTTTAGTTTTAAAAAATTTTTGTTCGTTTTTTATTATTTATATATTATGTAAGTAATAATATTGATTAATCCTTCTTAAAAAAAAACATTTCTAAATTCATTAATCGATAATCTTTTATTGATAGTAAAAATTCTGTTCTAATTATCATAAAAATAATTAATTATAATTCGGTTATTGGATTTGTCTTTAGTTAATATTTTTCAATGTTACTATATTGGAAATTAAAAAGCAAATATTCATTTACTTTTATTTTATATTAATTCTTAATCAAAACCTCAAAATATTTCAAAATTTTAAAATGTAACTAAATATCGTTATGATCGAGGATCCTACGCAGTTTTTTTATTTGTTTTCGGAGAAAAAAAAATCTTATCATTTACTTAACCATTGTAGTTAAATATATTTTTTGTTAGTCAACAGATTTATTAAATCAAAAATAAAATCGTATGCATACTAAAATACACTCCCGTGCAACTAAAACACTCCTTCAGAGCGCACAAAAAGGCGTATATTTTTTAAATGGATCAAAGGAATAAGCCGGCACACCTGATTAAATTAAACTAAATTTAATAACTAAATAAAAATAAAAATATAGTACAACCCGGTTTCGGTTACATTCTAACCATCTTCAAGTACATCTTAATGTACTTGAAGATGGTTAGAATGTAACCGAAACCGGGCTTTACTATATTTTTATTTTTATTTAGTTATTAAATTTAGTTTAATTTAATCAGGTGTGCCGGCTTATTCCTTTAATCCACAGAATTATGAACAGCGCACGTAAAATCTTTCTCTCAACATTTTTTAAATGGCTTAACCGATTTTCAAAAATTTTTTTTTTTTGAAAGCCTAATGTTTTTACTTTACAATGATACCATTTTCATTAAAATCTGTACAATATTTTCCAAATGAATGTGATCTGAACGTAAGCGTAGCAAAATGCAGTCTGAACGGAAACCATGAGTTGCGCGCCGCACTCCCCTATAAAATCCCACTTGGACCGATATTTCTTATCAGTCGCTTATCAGACGTTCATCTGTACACATCTCTGCAAGTTTAATTCATTGTTTTCACAAACCCATGGATACTAAGCCAGAAGACGTCGCACAAGTTGTTGCTTTCTTGCAAGCAGGCCACAGTCAACGAGAAGTCGCTCGTCAACTAAACTTGAGCCAATCTGCTGTTTCACGAGTATTCAGAAGGTTTTAGGAAACTAGTACCTTCACTCGGAGACCACATACTGGACGGCGCCGATGCACATCTGAGAGGGACGATCGCTGTATGGTTTCAACTTCACTGTGAAATCGCCATCTCACGGGCGTCGATCTGCAACAGGAGCTGACACAAGTTCGTGGAGTAGCTGTTAGTCAATGGACAGTCAGAAGACCCTTGAAGGAAGCCAACCTCACTCCAAGAGGGCCCGCTAGAGGCCCAAAATTGACCATAAGTCACCGCACAGCACGACTCGAATTTCCTCAGGAACACGTCAATTGGAGCATCGAGCAATAGCGGTCCGTCCTATTCACTGATGAGAGCAGAATGTGTCTCCATAATAATGATAGGAGAGGCCAGGTCTAACCGGCGTCCAGGAGAGCGATTTTCACAGTGCTGTTTTGCTGAAACAGTCTCGTACGGCGGCGGTTCCTGCATGATGTGGGCTGGCATATCCCTTGAGGGAAAAACAGATCTTGTTTTCATACCTGGTGGAAGTCGGAGGGGGGGGGGGGTCTGACTGCTCGACGATACATTGAGGACATTCTCCTGGATCATATTGTGCCCTACGCAGGATATATCGGGGAAGACTTCATGTTGGTGTACGACAATGCCCGGTGTCATTCAACACGTACCACTCGGCAATTCATGGAAGAGGTTGGTCTCGAGACGATGGAGTGGCCAGCCGTCAGTCCCGACATGAATCCGATTGAGCATTTGTGGGACGAGCTGAAACGGAGGGTCCGAGCCAGAGGGTCCGAGGGTCCGGCACCGTCTAATATCAAGGAGCTCAAGATTGCGCTGGAGGAGGAGTGGAATGGGATCCCCCAAGACTTTGTCAAAACCTTAATAGGGTCTATGAGGAACCGTATGCAAGCCGTCGTATAGGCAAGGGGAGGCAATACCAAGTATTGATTAATAAAAAGTTTTCTTTGTTTTGCTTGAATTTTTTGGTGTATTTTAATTTTAAGTATCTACAATTTTTTTTCCTAAGCATGCATTTTGCTTGCGTTTTCATTCAAAATGCATTGAAAAACAAAATATTGTACACATTTTAATGATAATGGTGTCATTGTAAAGTAAAAACATTGGGCTTTCAAAAAAAAAATTTTTTTGAAAATCGGATAAGCCATTTAAAAAACATACGCCATTTTGTGCGCTCTGAAGGAGTGAGTCGATTTAGTTGCACGGGAGTGTAAATCACGTGTTTGCGTGATGCATACACTAACAGACACATAGCCAAGAATGCGAAGATAAACTGTGAGAGACTTCGTTTTCGTATTTCAGATAATTAATTGGTAATAATGTTGTGTAAATATTTAAAAACTCATACAGGTAACTGATGCTCTGTTAATTTTTCGTATAAAACTCAAATAAATATTAATATACAAGTGAATACAAGTTGGCTTAGGTAAATTTCACTAACCCAGAAAAAACACCCTCTGATACGTTGATAAACATTGTTGTGAGTAAACAACAACGGCTGAGACCACGTGACATCCTAGCTTTTGAGGCGTCACTGTGGTTCCGATGATTGTTGCGAGATGTTTACGCTTGCGATCGCCACAGAGACTGTTGCTGGGCGGACGCTGCCATCACCCTGCCGAAAGTATCGTACGGCATATCACGAGGTCAGAAACAGATTAAAATTCAAAGTTTGATGACAATTGAGTACGCATCGCTATCGCACCATCGTCAAGCCCAATGTCGTAAAGCGAGAAGCATCTGTGATCGGAAACAAAGAAGCCGTCAAAGGACAAAGGGCATAAATGTATTTGGAAGTTGCCCCACCGCTATATAGTGATAAAATATATACCTATAGAAAGATCTCCTTAAATAAACATATTTTATTTATTACGACTCTTCTCAATTCTTAGTCCGTTCGGAGTTATATAATTCTAGATGTGACTATCTAGTTGACACCGTAATTCTCGAATTTAATATTTAATTAACTTTTAATAATTATTATACGTAATTAATAATTAATATTATCATTTATTTCAAATAAATAATAATTATTTACATGTAATAAATGAAAATGATATTTACTGTTACTGAAAATAATTATTAAATGATAATTAATTAATACATCCGGAATTAAGACGTCAACTAGATAAATCATATCTAGACTTATATAACTCCGAACGGACTAATAATTGAGACAAGTCGTAATAATAAAAAATGTTCTATTGATGAAGATCTTTTCTTATGTATATATCTTTTCGCTATACAGTGGTGGGGCAGATCTGCCCATTCTCCTTTCCTTGATGTTTTTTAAACAAGAACGAAGTTAGAGGTTCTGTATTTCCAAAGGTATCCAGTATTTTTGATGTGGTTTCCTGCTTTGAATGGAAGTCCTACAGAGAAGCTTGATAAAAAACAAATACTAAAAGCAAACAAACAAACAACCCTGATATAAAATTATTTCAGCATTTAATTAAAACTCAGTAACATTAAAAAAATTATAATATTATTGTTAACACTAGTTTCTAATCTTGAGCTTCCTATCATCCAATAACAAACAAAATACTGAATTTAGTGTGAATAACTTTTTAAAAAAATGAAGTTCTTTAAAGAACTTAGAACCTACTTTCTTTAAGATGTCATTAAAAAAAAAAATAAGTCGTGAAAATCAATAAAAAAAAAATCCAAGTTTTTTAATGTAGAATATCTGCTTTATACAAATAATGGAAAAGTTCCATTTTTTATTCAATTCAATCCTTAAATAAAAAAGTAAGTTACTTAAATTGGATTAAATTAATCATATCAAAGCATGTGGAATTAGTGGATTAGTTAAAAGGATTCTAGCTAAAAGGATTCGCTTCAGAAACTCACTATTCAATGTTTTTTTTATTAGAAATATATGTTACGTGCTGATTTCCCGCTAAGACCCATACAGAAAAAAAAAAAAATCAAATGTGAAAGTTAGAGAATTTTTTGTCTTTAATTGGCATGCTAAGTTTCAAGAAGATCCCTCAAAAAGTTATTAAGGGACCAAGCGCACAGACAGCATGATATGATAACTTCGATTTCTTAAGCTATCAAGTTTTTTCTTTTATTTGGGATTAAAAACAAACAAAAATTGTGAAAAGGAAAACAAAAGTAATATAACAGTAAGAAATAATTTATTATTATGAATTAGGTAATAATAAATGATTTCTTTTGTATTTGCATAATAAGCATTCGTACTTGGATATTAGAGTAACGTACTTCCTGTGTTCGATGTATGTAACAGTAATGTACGTCTTTTTTCCGAATATATTTTTCAAATTACACTGTTAATTTTCAGTATATACATAATTTGTGCATCGCTTTTAAAATAACCAATGTTATTTAATAAAATATCATATCTACTGTCCTCCAAATGAGAGATGGCCGCCCTGTTTTTGTGAGATCTGCGCATGTATGATCGATTAGTCTGGTCAAGCACTTCCGTCTGATTTTATGACAGAACGCCGCCATTACGGTAAACGCTTGTTACTTTGCAAAAGAGCATTGTATTTATAAATAATATATATTTATTTATTTATATACATACTTATTGTTAGCAACTGGTATTGAAATAACGCTAAATAGTCGAGAGAAGTTTTAATTTGGCGTTATCAACATGTCTTTCTCAGTGAAAACAGACGACGGCATCCATTGTGACAGGAAAACATAATTGATCAGCTACCGGAAGGGCTGCGCAGTTCAAACTTCCGCCGGCCATCTCTCATTTGGAGGACAATAGCAGTAGATTTCTGTTCCTGAATGAACTTAAAATGAATGAAAAAAAAGTTCCTGAATGAACTTAAGACTTACAATCCTTAAAATGTTATTATTTATAATTTCTATATTATTTTTTTAAACGGCAAAAACTAAAAGCGTGCATTTATTCTAATTATAATATTTGTTAAATATAAACAGTACAAATTTTCTATTTCCTAAAAAAAAATAAAAAATCATTAACTCCCCGTTATTTACTTGAGTTGTTTAAATGGGATCAAACTGAATATAAATTCATGGATTAAATAAAAGGATCAACACCCTTTATTTAAGACATCCATTATAGAAATCCACTGTTAATTTTCTAATGCTTTTCTATGAGAATTTTTATTGCCTTCTTGCGCTATTTCACCATCAAAACCCCATTTGGAAAAGATCTTAAATAGAAAAGTTAGATCGTCCTTAAATATGCATGCCAAATTTCAAGACGATCCTTTTTCAAAAGCTATATGTGGGGAACTAGTGGCGCATCCATGAGGGGAGGGTCTTTAAGTGGGCTGATGCTCCCCATCCCCATCCCGAAAAATAAAGAAAGAAAAAGACAAGAAAAAAGAAATAAAAAACGATTAGAAAACTTTTATTAAAGCACTGACATGTCTGTATCTTATTATTTTGGAAAGTGATCTTTGAAAGAATTTATTTTTAAATAGGCCTACATCTGAATGAACTTTTTATAATATCCTTAGCAGAATTTCCCCCAAAAATTTCGAGGAAAAAAATAATTAAATATAAGTTGACAAGCATTGTTCATTTTTGACTCCCCAATCAAAATCTTTGCCCCTACCCCCAATCAAAATGCTGAAAAAATTTTAAGAATCCTGATATCCTAAATTTTGCAAAATTAAAAATAAAAATACTCGATAATAATATTCAGAATTAATTTTATTCCTTTTTATAAATACAAGATTTTTTATTAGTGTACGAAAGTACACTAATACATAAACTCTGGAAGTTTTGTTAATCTTAGAAGAAAAGAACAATGACATCCCAATAACGTTATTAGGATGATTACAAATATAGATCTATGTAAGGTTTCAAAAAGACAGGACAAATTACTTTCCTTCGTCATTGTTCTGTTATTGTTCAGTGGCGCCATCTTGCAGAATTTTGAAGAGAAAGTTTAAGCTAATGGCGGATAATGGAATCAGTTCTCTCATTTTCTTGATGATTTAATCTATTAACATCTATTAACATCAATTTATAATGACTTTTTGTAATTTTTAATAAAAAATTTTTTAATATTAATAGCTTCCATAATTTTTAATGATTTTTTTTATAATCCGCAAAATGACCTAATCATATCAAGCCTTGCGCAATGGAATATGGTTTTTTTAATATTCATTATTTATGACAATATTAATATAAATATGATAGAAATCCAATGTTTTTCTTTGGGAATTTTTTAATTATCCTTATCGATAATTTCTCGATAAGGACCCATTTTAAATGATTTCAAATATAAAATTTAAGTAGATTGTTTCTAGTCCTTGAATATGCATACTGAGTTTTATGTAGATCCATCTATGGTTCAAATATCTTTATCGGGGGACACAAACAGACTGACTGATTTGATAAGCTTCATTTTGTATTGGAAAGAGTCAATTTTTCAATAATGTAAAATGGTTGGTTGGTTGGTTAATAGATTTTTAATAGCGCAAAAACATCTGTGGCTAAGCTGTGCCAAGATAGGTAAAAATTAATAATGTATAACAATAGAGAGGAAATAAATTAAAAAGTAAACAGCTAAGAGAGTATAAGAAAGAAAGAAACTCAAATTAAAAGCGGAAGTCTGGAATGGTGGGCAGTTACATTGATAAATCCGTGGGTCAAAAATGTAGAGCATTGGAGAGTTTGGGAAAAATATCGTTTGCAGGCATCTAATTTTCAGGAAGTCTTTTTCTTAAACAGCCCTGAGGAAGTGGAATATGTATGAGAGGCAAGAGATGACGGGCAGGCGCTGATGGACATTATACATAATCTATTTTGAAAGGTGAAGGTTCAAAGTCGGATATGGCATTTTTTTTCAGCATCATTATAAATATTAATATCTTTCAGTAATATCTTTTTTTGGAAAACATTCAGATACTAGTCGTCAACCCATCTATAGAGAATTTGGAGTTTCCTGCTAGCAATTTTCAGAGCTATTTTTTTTTCTTTTTCTTAATTTTTGATAAAAATCTAAATCGAATTTTTGTTTTGTTAAAAGTTTTTTTTTTAATGATTGGTTATTTGATTTTAAGGCACAAAATCATCTTTGGTTAAGATGTACCAAGAAAGGTAAAAATTGTAAAAGATGAACCGAAAAGTATAACAACCTAAAATTTGTAAATGTAGATGTAGGTAAGGTACATAAAATAGTAAAGAAAAATATTTTTCTTCATCAAACATGCATACATACACACATACATACATACATACACTGATGTCCTTAAGTTAAGGAATCTTGCAGAATGGACTGTTCTGGTTGTCCAGTCGGGACCAAACTTGGCAGGCGGGTGCAGAAGATCTTTCCAATACCATCCCACACAAAAAATAAAAATGGTAGAATCTGCTCTGTCTGCATAAATAAAGTTCTGTGTAGTGGCAGTGCGCGAGGAATTGTGTGACAGGTTTGATCACTGATTATACAGTACTCTATGTCAATTGTTAGCCATGGCTCATCGTGTCCATTCGGACCTGCAAACGAAAGGCAGAGTGACAGGACATCTTGAGGCAGGCCAGTCGTAAGTGGAAGTGTCTCGTGAATTGAATATGTCAACTAGCGTCATCTCTCGCTTATGGAGACCTTTTCCAGCAGATATTGCCCGACGCTATAGCAGAGGACGTCCACATGTCACCACACCCCAGGAAGACCGCTATTTGTCGCTAACTGCCAGACGGAACTCCCGAAGCACGGCACACCACCTTGCCAGGGAGCTGGCAGCAGCAACACAGACCATTGTATCCAGACAAACAGTGTACAGGCGACTTCATGCAGTTGATCTGGATGCCAGGACATCTATGAGGTGCATCCCCTTGAGCCAAACTGATCGGAGGGGAAGTTTGTAGTAGTGCTCTGAACACAGGCACAATGGAGCCATGTCATGTTTTCTGATGTGTCCCGGTACAGACTAGACTGTGATTCACGACGAATCCGCGTCTGGAGGGAGCAAGGAACCAGGGCCAATCTTGCCAACATCGTCGAACATGACCGGCTCGAGGGGAGCGGTGTGGGCAGGTATTACGCTGGACTCTCGTACACCACTGCACATCTTCGACAGAGGATCCGTAACTGCCCAGATGTACCAGAAAAATGTCCTTACCAACATGTGCGACTTTTCAGGAGTGCTGCTGGTCCAGAGTTTCTGTTCGTGGACGATAACGCCCGTCCACATCGGGCTGGTCTGGTGGACGAGTATCTCCAACATGAGAACATCCATCGTTTGGAGTGGTCTGCACATTCCCGGGACCTGAATCCAATCGAACAAGCATGGGATGCTCTCGGAAGACATGTTGCTGGACGCATTCCACCACCACGAACGCTACCCGAGCTGAGAAGAGCATTGGTTGAAGAGTGGGATGCAATCCCCCAAAGTTTGCTTGATACTTTGGTGTGTAGTATGCCAGCACGTTGCATTGCTTGCATAGATGTGCGCGGGGACCATACAGCCTGCTGAACACTCTTTATGCCTTCCACAAACACTTGGATAGTACTCCAGATGCTTCTATCTGAGTGGCGTTTTGGACGTTTTTATTTCTTCTGTTAGAGGCAGTGCTGCCATCTTTACTTTTTGTGTCGGGGTAGTATTGGGAAGACCTTTCCACCCCCTATCAAGTTTGGTCCCGACCGGACAATCAGAACAGTTCAGTTTGCAAGATCTCTTAATTTAAGAACATCAGTATACATATATTAACATTAACGTACATACATAAATACATACACATATTAATACATACACCTACACACATTAATACATACATACATACATACATACATGCATTCAAACATACATACTCACATTACTACAGACATTCACACATTCACGCATACTTATATATATATATATACATATATACATGCCCACACATAAATAAATATATTTACACACAATTTTTTCACACACAAGTAAAGGAATACAAGAAATAAAGAATAAGAAAAATAGAACTAAAAGCAAGGCTAAAATAAAAAAAATATTATAAGAAAAAGATATAAAAAAAAACTCCAGGAAAATCATCTTTAAAAAACTGAAAATTATAAAAAGGTCGCATAGATGAAAACAGATGAGATGGGTAAAAGATCATTAGCGTTTAAAAACAAGGAAATACGAAATGAATATTGAATTTAAGAAGAGAATAGAAGCAATGAGGACGATGTTGATTCAATTCACGAATTTAATTTTTGACTTCAATGTTTTTCAATATCCAGAGAAAACAGTATTCGACAACTATCAGGGAAATAACGAAATGGAAAAATTAACTCATTTATTTATTTTATTTATTTATTTATTTAAGTTAACTCTATAAATAACTTAATAAAAGTTACCAGTAGAATTGAATTTTCCCGAATTTAACTACTTATTTAGGTAGAGAAAATTCAATTCTGCTTGTAATAACATTTTCGTTTTAAGTTATTATAGAGTTAAGCAAATTTGGTTTTAAAACTCATCATTAATCTGTTGTTTTTTTTCTTGTTTGCTAAAAGATTTTTTTTTAATTACTTAATAATGTTTTACTGTAGTAATGAGGTAACCAGATACAAGACTCGGAATGAAACGATGTTGGAGGCAGCGAAGGTCAACTAACGTTAAAGCGGAGACATTTACGATTTCATTCTGTGATGGAGATGTGACTTCAGATCTCAGTAGGTGACAGTGGCGTATATAGAATATATTTTCGGGGGGGCCCAAGATCTGTTCAACCAAAAAAAAAAAAAAACGCTGAAACCTATCTGTTCAACCAAAAAAAAAAAAAAAAAACATTGGGAGGACATACCTTCATTATTTCG
>JAFIDM010000004.1:49302060-49313166 GCA_023159025.1 Thereuonema tuberculata
CCGGGCCCCCTCGGCCCCCCCCTTATATACGCCCTTGGTAGGTGATACTTAATTATTAGAATACAGAAGGGTAGTGGGTATTGATTTTGGAAGAGGAAGCCCCTACAAATATAGATATTGCAAATTTGAATATCTTTTGGGGTTGGTGGCTCTCGCGTCATGTAACACTAAAGGTTAAATCTCGTATGTTCCTGGCATTAAAAGGTATGGTTTTGCAAAAATTTATGTTTTCTTTAACATTAGTTGATCCTCACTGTCTCCAACACCGTGCCTAGAAATTCGTCATTCCTTAGTAGTTGTAACGTAACTGTAAACTACAACTCATCAATCTGCCATCAACAATTCACGAAAGGAAACAAACTAGAAACAATTCTTTCTGTTGAATATATCATTAAATATCTCATGAAATTACATCTTCGGAATTTACAAGTATAACAATAAACTGATATAACTTTTTTTTAAAAAAAATATATCGTAAATTAATCTTTTATTTCGATGACAGTGGATTAATTCCCATTTAAATTACATAATTCTGTAAAATGGAAAAAACAAAATAAAAGGCAAGAATTTCAAGAAAATACTCTTCAAGTTCATTTAGGAACCTTTTGTAAAATAAATAATTCATTTCTGATACCAGTAAATTCAATAAAGAGATACTGTTCTTTTTTTAAAATATAGCATGAATTTTTCGGGGACTACTTTCTTCCACGGAAGCAACAAGGGTACTTTGGCTGAAGAATAATAAAATTCCACTAGAATTAACTATAAATCTTGTTTTAATTCTTTAACAGCAAATAAATAACATTGTATCTGCTTATTAGTTAAATAAATCCTTATTTTGATGCTAATAATAACTGTAATAAATAAAACACGAGCTTATTTTGATGGGACAATAAATTAATGGATATTAATAAAAAATTAACTTCCCTAAGTTGCTATGATTCCGAGAAATACATGCAAACGATGTTGATATCGATTATGTCTTAAAAAAAATATATAAAACAGAAAAAAGGCCTAATAGATTTAGAACCTTTCGTCTTCCATTTTGGAGTCTAGTTTCGTAGCTCTAAGATCATGGCAGCAATAACTTATAATTTCCCGGTTATATATTAGACAACTTTACCAACAAGAGACCTGAATCCCACTTTACAAGTTGAAAGGGATGTCTTTCGAAATCTCACGTTTCATTTTTTTAACCTCAGTTTCATTTAAGATATGACGCTGTCATTTCACAATGTTTTTTTAGAGAAATGAATAATAATAACGTTAATAAAAAACTCTGGAGGTAGTGCCAAAATGGTAGTTATCAAAAGACAAACGTAATGAATAGAGTTATTGCAGATTATTTGAGAGTGAGAAGATCTGGCCCATCACAGTATAGCGATAAGATATAAGTAAGGAAAGATCTCCATAAATAGATTTTTTTTATTATTACGACTTGTCTCAATTATTAGTCCGTTCGGAGGTATATAATTCTAGATATGACTTATCCAGTTGACATCTTACTTCCCGGATGTATTAATTAATTATCATTTAATAATTATTTACAGTAACAGTAAATATTAGTTTCATTTATAACATGTAAATAATTATTATTTACTTGAAATAAATGATAATATTAATTACGTATAATAATTATTAAAAGTTAATTAAATTAATAATAAATTCGAGAATTACGATGTCAGCTAAATAGACACATCTAGAATTATATAACTCCGAACGGACTAATAATTGAGACGAGTCGTAACAACAAAATATGTTCTATTTAAGGAGATCTTTTTAGGTATATATCTTATCACTATACAGGGGTTGGACAACTTTCCATACATTTTTGCTCATGTTCTTTATTAATAATATTTTAAATCCAGCTGTGATTTTATTTAAAACGAAACAAGTAACAGCTTTCTACGTCATTCTTCTTATTGCTACATAAAGTTAAAGACTGAATTCGAAGTATTTCAAAATAACCTTCTACTGTTTTGAGTCAAGCTGTCCATATTCCTAATAACGTGCTTTGAGAGAAAGGATAAAGTAGAGTACATCAAGAATATTTTTGAGAAAAAGGTAAAACAACTAAAGGGTAATTGAATGGTGTTACGCATCATTTGACCAAGCAGCAAAATTCGATTTTGAGATATTCGCATAAAGGCAAAAGCTTATGAATTACTTCCCATTTTATTATGGAATGAAGAGTGTTATATATCAAAATGAAGATACTTATAAAGGACAATTCTGATCATTATCAAAATTATTAATATTCTTCAAAGGTCTTTAGTCACATGATGCAAATCTTATTCGTTACGATTAGTCGATTGGCGTTTCTTCAAAACTAGTTCTCTGTAGAATTACGTTGAGATGGCAAGCAGGAACAATTTTTTTTATAAAGAGTTTACACCTTTCGCTAGTAGATGGAGCAATAATCTAAATAAAATCTACTTTGGCATAACTACATCCAATTGACACTTTGAACTTCATCAAAAAAGGTTTTTCCTTTCTTGTTGTTCTTAAGAAGACATTTTGATCCTCTTCTTAATTAACATATTCAAATGTTGACGTTATTATTTCAGTTTGTAAGTATAATCTTTGAAAAACACGAAATTACAGAAAACAGCTTTATACAGTTATTAAAATAATAACTTAATAAAAAGGTAAAAAAGGTCCATAAAAATGGACAGTTTCAGGCAATTCTACATTCTTTACCAAAAAAAAATCGAAGCATTACGAAGGAAGTGATGAATTTGAATGAAACTTTTTAGGTGCCATTTGGATGAAGAGAATTGATACAAATTTCACAGTGAAAACATATTTTTATTGAACAGTAGCCACATCATTGTTACATTATGAATACTATGCTGAGTCACTTCTGGCTGCTACGCACTGTGATATACGGCACGGCATAGCAAGTCTCGATGTTGTCTTGTGATAGGTCACGCCAAGATTGCTGAAACGGTTGCTCCAAATTCCGGATGTTGAAAGAGGTTGAAAATGAGCCGGCTCTGAAAGGGCTCGAAAGCTCCTGTTTTAAAGTATGTATAATTTTAATTTATAAAGAAACTTTTATTAAATGTGTGTAGAACGATTATTATTTATTCACTTTATATTAAAAATCTTGTAATAACAGAAAGAAGTGCTTGGAGATACTGCTGGAAAATGTGTGCAGTGTGTGGATGTGCATTATCCTGTTGGAAAATTGATCCATTGGGTGTCACGAAGGACAACACAATGTGTGGCAGGATCTTCTGGTGCATGATGATGAACCTCTATGTGGGTTCGAAAGGCTCCATTTTTATGTAAATATATTTATTTTTATATTTTTTTGTTTGTGTGTATATTTATATATTTTTGAAACTATGTTAAAACACACGTAAAATATTGCTCAAGGATCTTCTGCACGCAACGCTATGAATTTAAAGTTCCTCAAATCACTATGAAAGGGGATCTGCAATCATAAGAAATGGCTCCCAAACTGTTACAATAGAAGTAACGGATGTGTTCCTCTCGCCAATATTGCCAGGATTTGAGCACTGTCCAGTCCTCCTCTACAGAGTGGAGTCGCGCCTGAGAGACATGATCTGCTCCCGAATGGTTTCTTACTAGGTTAAGTGACGAGTCCTCTTTTGCCTTGCAGCATAAGACCATCTCATCCGTGTAGACAGGAGGACAGTGCTCAACTCCTGGCACTCAGCCATTACTTCTGGTGTAAGGGTGTGAGTAGCCATTACTTATGACAGCAGATCCGCTCTCATAGTGATTATAGACCTTTAAATGCACAGCAATATGTGCAGGAGATTCTGAAACCGAAATTTCATTCTGAAAATCAAAGTAGCCAAACTTTCGGCTTTTGCTAGACGTTTAGGAAGATTGGACAACACATCTGTCAGATATAACTAAAGTCGTTTGAAAGGATAGTAATATCATTGAATTATGCAGATTTTTCACTGCAATCTGGGGATAGAAATGTGCTTATTTAAAGAAAGCATAAAATCTACTCATCCTCTCGAAATGCTTTTGACAATGTTAGATCGTCACTAAAGTTTCTGTGGATTTTTTGAAGGGGAGGGGGGGGGGGGGGCGTAAGGAGAGAAGAAAGTGAGAATTAATATGAATTCTGGTGTATTTTCTGCAGTTGCATACAAGATCGACTGATAATAACGCTTCTACATAGAGCAAAATTACAAACAAGTGAAAGGAGTCAAGGGGTAGTCTGAACAGACTCAGAATTTCAAACTGTCTTCCTGGAAATATACATGTATGATGTGCACAGGAAAGATGAAGTGTTGGCCTTCAGTTTCCTATTTAAGATATCATAGATGTCTAGCTTTTCAATAACCTTTATCTTCACTTCCATATTAATAAAACATTACTTGTATTAATGCTACCAAGATCTAAACTATTTTCCGACTAGTTAGTAACTATTCATTTTCAACCTCGGACCATATGCAAAAGAAAGTGGGTAGCCACCCAATCTAAGGATGACTGACCATAATGGTGGCTCAAACTGGTTGCTTTTATGTTATTTTTAATTGTATATAAGTGAATTTGTACGTAACTTGCTTTTAATGATTTTATCTTGCACTCATGTTTATACTTTTATTGTTCTACAAATATCCACTTCAATTGTTGTCTGGCCTACACTTTGAAACCTGTAAATAAATGAATGAATTGAGTTTAGCGATATGAACTTTCATATTTACGCTCGTGTTTCGATTAGTAATTTCAACAGTCTTCAGCAAATTTTCAATGTTGATTCGGTTGTAATGATTAGATTCCTACGGACTAAAAATAGCACAAAAATCATCTGTTATCGAGAGATTATCTGTTTGTTCGTCCGTAGTGAGTATACAACGTTACTCTCACTGCGCCTTTATTTAAGTTGATATAAATCGAAATAGAGAAAAAATTAACAACTATTATTAAATTTCATCCAAATAAGATTAAAGGGAAGGTGCCCAATTTTTCTCACAAATCGTTCACAAACCTTCCATATATCTTTTAAGCTACAACCAAATAGAATATATTTACCAAATAGGGTAAAGGCACCAGTTGTGGATCGGCCTAAGCATAAACTTGGTTTTCACCATGAGAAATAGCTAAATAATTTTCAGTTTTGCATTTATTCCTTTTTTAAGCTCATATAATTGATATTGTATTACCTCAGTTCGATAAAAAAATATTTACTGTATTTTCACAGTCTTCATTTGTATTGTGACGTTTGATCCACAATTGGACCCCACGAACCGCTGAATTTCCGCCAAAACAAAGGCTACAGAATTTCCCGCAAACATGGCCAGAGGCAGAAAAAACTATGTTTTATTTTTTCCCGGTTATATTAAATCTTATACTATCATACATACATTAATTCTGACGAATATCCATCCTATAATAACTACAAATAACTTTGAGGCTAATTTTCTTTTGAAATTCTGACAAATTATTTAACAAATTCACATGATGGCTCCACTTGAAACTCCAAACAAACTATAATACCAAAACGAAGCTCATGAAGGGATCGGGATTCTATATTCTGAGCCATCTGCTGATAAGTGTGGTAATTAAGACGGTAAACGAGTTGATCCGCAATTGGTTCCTGATCCACAACTGGTTCCCTTACCCTATATACCTTTGGAAAAAACGGAAAGCGAACGCGCCTAACAAGTGCATGCAAAGATATTAATTATCATGCCAATCAAATTCTTTGCAGTTATACTGTATCAGGCTACTACAAAAAATAAGGTGTTTAGAGTTGAGTAATTCTCAAATTATTATAATATTTAGTTTAAAGAAGCAGTGATTTAGGAAATTGGTAAAATACAAGAACTCAAAATTTTGCAATAATTCAAAAAAAATAAATAAATCATTTCATCTCCTCTTTCTTATCCTTCGCAGTGTTTTACTGAACAATAGATCTCGAGTAACAGAATACAATATCTTCGACATAGCTTTTATTTCATTTGTTTTTTTACCTCATCGATTGCACTGAAACAGCTATTGTATTATTACATAAACCCTATGTGAAGTGAATGTTCTGAAGAACAAATCTTCAGTATAACGTTTCTCAAGTATTCTGTTTTGATTTCAGTAACTGCAAATTCTTCCAAGAATTTCATTAAAAGACTTTCTCTAATTACTTTCTCAATGAGTTCTTTTATTAATTTGAACTGTCTGTTATTGTTATTGATATTAGATGAAGTAGACTTTTTTTTTTTTCTTCTGTCAGACGAAGAATATTAGTTGTTAGGTGAGACAAACGTGTCATCAAACATAAGATTTTCTGTTCACATGGAAGGCACATCTACTAAGAAATGGTTTGCGAAAGGAAAAAAAAATAAAAACGGGGAAGGATTCTCTGTTCTTAGTTTAGTAGTTCTCAAACTTTGAGTCAAAAGGAGTAAAGAAATGAAGTAATTTTTTGTTGGGTTTAATTATTTCTTTTTGAATACATGATTTCGTTATGTAATGGAGAAAATGATTTATTTTTATTATAAGATACCTGAGCCATTATAACGCCATATATACCTTTAACGCCACCTATCTAATTCTTCATAAACATAAGAGATGGCGATACTGCACTAAAGTAGTTTGCAATGACATGCCATCTAGTGTTGAAGTGAGTTATTAGCAGACCGCCAACATTTTCGAGTGAAATTACATTTCGACTATTTCGTGTCGAGGACTGGTTCTGAAAGGCTGCTATTATATCAAGGTAAGATAAAATATAGATTTTTTTAATGTTCAGGAAAGATTAACTATATAATACTATATATTTTCTTGATTCTTGAAGATTCTTCTATATAGATAAGATAGTTATTTTTAAAATTCGGAAATTGTAGACAAACAAGTGTACCATGTGATCCATGTGCTCAGTAGCGCTTTAACGCCGCTTTAACGCCACTAATAAACTTTTTATTTTTTGTAAGCTTACTTCTCTAAAGCTTTTTGAGTTAACTGAAAAATATTGTTTTTTTGTGGTATTTTGTCTTATTGTCTCATTTCATTTAAAAGGAGGGGATATTCAAATTAATTTTTACATTTCCTCTTTTGGTTTAGCTACAGATTAGAATGTGTTAATTTCAAGTGATTTTTTATTATTTTTTACAGAAAGTCAAATTTAGTTGCTTTTTACTATAATTTTCTACAAATAATGTTTACAATGATGGAATAATTCTTAATTTTAAATAAGTTAAGTTACTAGAAAGTAGGTGGCGTTAATTGGAACAGGTGTTCCCAATAACGCCAGTTTGCAAAGTTTTCTTATTTGAGTTCTCATACTTCTCCAGTAAAAATTATCATATGTTTCATTATGTCTCATTCTGTTTAATCTTCAAACAGAAGATTAAACTTTCTTGATCATAATTTTCGTGTTTCGGTACACCTTATTTCCAGACTTACAATAATTTAAATGTTAAGGTGGCGTTATTTGGGCAGCATACTTTATATAATCTTATATATAATCTTATTTATCAAATATATATATATATATATATATATATATATATATATATATAACATAAGCCATTTTCCTCATTACGTAAAGAAAACAAGTATTAAAAAAAATAATTAAACCTCTCAAAAAAATTGTGAAATTAGTGAGTTTGTGATTGTGTCTGTATGTTTCCCTTAATAACTTTTGACTTATTGGAGAAATCTTCTTGAAAGCTGACAAGCAAATTTATCTAATAAGAGATTATTCAACTTATAATTTTTTTTTTTTTCCCTACGCGTTCTTGTCGAGATATTTAGGGAGGGAATACGATGAAAATAAAAAGCATTAGAAATAAACAACGAAGACTTAACAAAGAGAAAGTAAAAATCTGCTTAGTAATCCTGTTAATGTCCGCGAAATCTGAAGCAAGAATAAAATTCATTGAATTCAGACAATTTTAGGTAAAAAATTGCGGATTAGAAGTTGTTGTTGTTTCTGAACAAAACTAAAGCGTTTGTTTTTCATTCACAAATTCTTCAGTGTTTATTTTCAGATGGTGTTTAATTTAGAAAAGTGAAAGCAGATAAAAGAAAGAAAGAAAGAAAGAAGAAAAGAAAAAGAAAAACGCAATAATTTTAGACAAAAAAGCTTCAAGTTCTTTCAGGAACTTCTTAGTTTTATTCACTTTTCCTTGAATTACAACATAAAACGAAAGATGCATAAAACGAAAGAAGGTGTATCAAAACTCTGCACAAATTTTAATGGGAGGCAGGGAGCACGAGACAAATATTTTTTCGTCTATGAATGTATGTCCGCTAACCACAACCTTCGGTGCTAGAGGGCGCTATTGCCTGGCCACCAAGATCACCCGATATAATTGTATATATTTCTTCCTCGGGAACGAGAAATCGATACAATGAAGAACCTCGTAAACGAGATTCCGATTGACTCACTCGAAGGACTCGTCGCAAGAATCGCAGTCGCCGCTTCAGATGTTCGCGAACTGCCGGGAATCTTTAAAAATGTACGGCAATTAATGTCTCGACGCTGTTGCCGATCGCAACTTTAAGCATCTTCTTTGAACAAACATGTTATTCACACTTGTTTCCATTCATTTAGATTTGGCTTGGTATTCTATATCTCCTCTCTAGCCGATTGCAGCTAAATAGCGCGCTCTAGTACCGAAGTTTGCTGTCAGCG
The DNA here is from genome assembly GCA_023159025.1 of Thereuonema tuberculata. NCBI lineage: Eukaryota > Metazoa > Arthropoda > Chilopoda > Scutigeromorpha > Scutigeridae > Thereuonema > Thereuonema tuberculata. Next base: position 49,310,684 of record JAFIDM010000004.1, read on the forward strand.
AACAAACATTCGTAGGCGAAAAAGATTTGTCTTGGTGCTCCCTGTCTTCCATTCAAAATTAGTACGCAGAGTTTTGATACACCCTGTATATATACATTGTTTAAAATTCGCGCAGCATCAGAATTTCCATTGTTATGGAAAAATATTGCCTAATTTGGTTCAGTATGTAATTGAAGCATGATCAAGTATTTTTCGTATAATGAATATCACAGAAAGCTTCAAATAAGGATTTTTTTTGTAGTGATATCGACTGGAAGTCACTTTCTGACTAAAACATCAAATCAAATATTGTACCTAAAAGCCTTGGGTCCTATCAAATTAGGCAACACTTTTCCTTAACAATGGACATTTCGATGCTGCATAAATTATGAAACACTCTGTATACGCTTGATTTTCGATGAATATAATAAACTAGTTGCAACCCGTGAAATATTCGCGGAAATAAAACAAATACCATATTTTTGAAATACCGTGAAATTTTTCAAAAACACTGGAATTCTTCCTACATTTATTTGCTTGTGCTACGCTAATTATATAGCGCCACAGCGCTGACCGAAAGACCATCGTTGTACGATTTTTGATTTTTTTAATATCAAAATGCTTTCTTGGCACTTTCGGCGAAATAAATTAACCTCCTACCCTAAAATAATAGGCTCCTTCAAATTGAGCCTATGAGAGAGTGCCCCACAATGCCTTACAGGGGCGTAGGAAATATTTTTAGTTCATTTTGTTTACTTATTCACTAATGATGAATAATCATTAAATTTACCTATTTACTAATGAATAGATGCAAAAGTTTATACTAATTTGTTTATATATTTGTTAGTATATTTTTTAAATTAAAAATACACTAACAAAATTAAAAATACACTTTAAAATATTCTTTCTCCGAGTCTCTTCACTCTCTCCACTTTGATGACACACAAACAAACATCGTACATCCTTTTTTGCCTATTAATAGTATGATTCACTGAAGGAGCCGTTCCTTTTAAACTTAATATCTAGAGATAATTGTGAAAAGCTTAAGAACAACCTCTTTAGCTTTTGAGATAATTTGAGAAATGCTCTCGTACAAAAGACCCTTATCAGATGGACTGAATAACACTAATAAATGCCACTGAATAGTTGTCCTTTTTTGTAATGAGATAAAGACGACAGCGAAAACTCAGGAAATTAGGGATGATTTGAAAGAAGATAATTCAGAATGTGAAATTTACAAAACATGTGAAATTAAAGCCCGAGTTCCTTTGAAAGATAGTTATATCTGAGAGTTGAACGATCCTACGCCAACTCTTTTAATTGTTCAATCCCATTTCTTTCGAATTTCTTACATTCCTCCGGGAAAAAAATTGAAAGTACATATAAGATATCTCCTTCACCTCCCAACTCCATCCGCAAAAAAAAAAATAGGTTATATTTTTTAATGATCATTAAAGGCAATTTTAGAGGCAGTTTGTATTTCTGTATTTATTTTAGATTGAATAAAAACCAATAGATGACAATGTATGATATGTATAAATTACAAATCTGAATTAGAGATATGGATACACCGGTCGTATCTATACAGCTGAAGGTTTGTTGGAATAATTTAACCTGTAAAGTATTAATGTAGATATCCCCAGTGAACAAAATAATATCAATAAAAGGTATTAAGTTATCAAAGTAGTGCAACCGTCATCGTTAACTGACTGTAGAACAATCTGATTTTCCAGACTGTAGAACAATAAGATCAGATTTTTAAATTTATCACAAGATCAGATCTAACTTTGAAGCTAATTGATATTCTAAGCAGTGAATTTCATTCCTGAATTCCATTTGCTACATTTCTCAATGTTTACAAAACTTTAAAAATTTCAAAATTTTCTTGTAAACTTTCTTTTTTTAAACTTTTCTTGTATCAATTTCTCTGTTTAAGCTATAGATTTTAAATTGTAAATGTTGTAAGTTACAATAAATTTAGTGTAATTTATGATTATTCTTTTTTTCCCCAAGGTTTAATTTGGGTGATAGATATTATTCACCAACAAGTAAGGTACGTATAGTATATCCTCGTTATCTGCTGATTCTGATTCCCGGATATGCTTATCCGCTTTGTAAAATTGTAACACACATGCCTCTTATACCATGCGAAAAAAAATTCTGAAAGGTCTATCGCGCAGCATCAATACGAGTTCCATTAAGGGTTCTTGTTCTAGTGGCTTCTATTGTGTTAACAATTCATTCTGATAACATTAAAAAGTATTCTCAGCGTTTTATATTACATTTATGCATAAGTTTTTGAAAACACAAGCGTAAAATATATTTATAAAGCATGCACTGTGTAGTTGAAAGTGTTCTTTAGAAGAACGATACACGAAGTGATGTGTTGATGGCAACGGTAATTTTCTGCGAGTAACGAGAGCTGATCTTATTTGAAAGTTGATTCTATAGAATCTGTTGCAGTTTTGGTTATCTGGAATTAAAGCTTTAAGACGCAAAGATGT
>JAFIDM010000004.1:49313176-49353237 GCA_023159025.1 Thereuonema tuberculata
TAAAAGTCGACAACAATTTCAAAGTAGAATGATCGCATACTGTTAATACATAATATATAGTATTATGTTTTGGAGCTTAATTTGCTGAGAAAAAACTTTGAAATTGTCTTACGTATCTTTTATTTACCAAATTATAATAGTTTCTCAACTAAATCTAATGAAATCCGCATTCATTGTGAATGGTGATTAAACTCTAAGTGGATTTGTGCTTCGAATCACGAAGCTCTGTTATCAATTTTTCTTATTTTGATTAAAATGGATCCCATCTCGTCTTTTATCAATATTTACTTACATTCTGATCATGAAATTAAAAAGAAGACATAAAAAGTAATCTGTTGTTTACCCTTCTTTTTCATTTCTAGGAAATAAGTACAGGTTCTTAAGATATTGAAGGAAAAATCCAATTACAATGTAGGCCCAATTTCCTATTCATATAAATGCAAATGGGTTGAGCTAAAGAAGATGGACGGCCTCTTCTTTGATATTCTGGAAGCGTTGTATCTTTCACATTTTCCATTTACGGAAAAAAAAATAGTATTCGATCCTTAAATTTTCAATTTATTACCTATATTAAATTTCAACCACATTATTTACTCATTTCATTCAAGGGATGGCAGTGATTTCTTTCCAATTCAGGGCGCTATTATTAAAAAATATAAATCAATTGAAAATTAATGTAAGAAATTAGATCAGATTTACTATAAGCAATTATCATATTGAAAATATTGATAATTTACATACAAAATGAATATCAAAATTTTAAACAAGAAGTGTGTGTCTGAGTGTGTGTGTGTGTGTGTGTGTGTGTGTGTGTGGTCTCTTCACAATGACTTTTGAATTCCTGAATAGGTCTTCTTGAAACTTAGTAAACGTATTCTAGGACTAGGGACGATGTAACTTTTAAATTTTAAATGCTTTCCAAGGGGGTTCTTGTGGAGAAACTAGCGCGAAAAATCGACAAAATTCTATAGAAGAGTAAGGTAGCGTCATTTAAAAAAAGCTTCCCTGCTAAAGTTCTATAAAGAAACACCATATTCTTCGACTACAGTTGTATAAAATTCCTGTGGACCATTGTTGTATGGTTAACAATGCTACTGTTATATGCGTTCTTTGTATTAGTTGTTTTAAATTTTATTAATACTTAGATATCACAGAAAGAAAGACTCCATTAATGACTGGCTTCTTAACAATAATCCAAAAAAAACCTGTAAATTACTTAAATATGAAATTATTGGGTTTTTTTTTTAACTCCTCCTTGGGAGAAGCTATTACGATTTCCGTTTGTGTGTGTGTGTGGGGGGGTGCAACAATTTCTACATCAGGAGTCAGAGCACCATGAATCATACCTCGCTGGACTTTCAGAGTCTGAGGAAAAAAATCCTATTTCCGTTCTAGGTCAGTGGCCAATGACCATTTCCTGAGAGTCCCCCAAATGGTGTAAAATGAAGGTCTAGACTAAATGAAGGTCTATATGAATTCAATATGAACGTTGCTTAAATTTGTACTTGATCCTGGGATTGCAGTGGCTGGAATAAATAAGTTTTGCGTGCCAATCAATAGTAGTGCCTTTTATGACAAAGCAAGCATTTGTTAGATTGCAAAATTGTACGGAATCGCTTAGTTTTGTGTTTACTATAAAACTGTGAAAATACTTTTTTATTTTATCTTTTAATTCATCAACTAGTTTACAACCACTTAGCAATCCGTTCTTGATTAAAATCATGGACGTTTTGTTTTTATTAATTATCTATCCGAGAAAAAAACTGTAATTTCTCAAGATGCATTTTTGAAAAAATTCAGAGTTCAAATATCGTTTATAGTCCTTTAATATGCAAGCCAACTTCCAAGAAGATATGTAAAGTCATTAGAACATTCACAAATGATACACACACACACAAAGAACTAGGAGAGTTCCTAGGAAAGTTCTAAATATCATATTCATACACAAGGACAGTTAGCTGATAAATGGAACTGTATGACTCTGTCTTCTTTGCAGCTTTGCCTTTAGATTATAAGTCGCAAAACTACATTGACATGACCTGGTAGCTCAGAACAAGGCGCTTTCTGTGGACGAAACAGCAGGATTGGACCCTGCCTTACTTACATTTTCCTCCGTTTTTAAGGAAGAATAAGGAGAATGAGCGGGTGACTGGTCTTTTTGATATCCACATTATCTCTCTCTCTCTCTCTCTCTCTCTCTCGATTGGTGATGAGAGATAATGAGAGACAGAAGCAATTTTTTTTTTTTGTGTTATACATCTTCATATGGGTGATTTACTGAATACTTAATCATGTAGTCTTTTTCTGCATCGAATATTTTGGAATCCTTCTTGTCTACACAGATAAATTTAGCCATGTTCGTGGAAACAAGAAAATGAAAAGTCATCACGGCACACATCCTGGGATACTTGAACTAGTATTTTTTTATAAATAAAAGCGATATTCCGAATTTTAACTGTGGTTCAATTTTGCAATTTTTTACAGAATTCCTACGTGGTACAGCGCTGGAAATTGTGTAGGAAAGCTAAATGAATACGCAACATTGTGTAGAATGTCCACACAGTCCTTTTTTTAGATCATATGAAAACTAAATGAAACTGCAAACTCCAGATGGAAGAGCATTTTCTATTCCTTTCAGTCCCAAACTCCCTCCGTTTGATATTGATTTTGTTTTTAATTGAAAGAGGAAATTGAAAACAGAAACAAAAATAAACTTCAATTCACTTGCCAGTTCTTTCCCAAGCGGAGCAATGATGGAGACACTATTAACTACAAGCCATTGTATTCCTTGATGCTGAATTGTTAACTGCAACAGATGTCTCTTCCTCGCAACAGCTTGGAGTCGTCGTCTCCTTTGCGGAAACATTTTCATTTCTTTTTTTTATCCGGAAACTAGGGAATTGTTGAATCCGAGGCTGCTGACGGTGACAAATACAGAAATCGAAGCAAACCAAATGCATTGCAAATTGGGGGTTTGCAAGGAGATACCCTCAGTCCCTTCCGCTTCAATTCCCTGAAAGTGTTGATTTGATCCACAAGAAAAATTCCTCAGAAGATGAAAAGGGAAGAATAGTAAAGTAGATATTACATTTCTAGAAGAATGTTTTCTGTGTAGAGATATTGTCATTCTCTGTAATGATACGTCAGCCATTTTTAAAAGAACGCTACAGCCTAATTTCATTGCAAAATGAGTCTCATCAATCACTCAGTCTGTATGTATGTATTCCTCTTCTTAACAACTTTTATCTTACTGAAACTTGGCTTCCATATTTACGCATATTGAAAAAACTTCATCTACACTTCATTTTATTATCGAATTTTCGGAAGAATTTTTCTTTCTTCCTTCTTCAAGATTACAATGTATAGTCAGGTGATATCAAATTACAAAAGATTCCTTAGCATAGTTGTTAACAAAACTTAGCATTTTATCCTTAAAATGCTACTAACATACTATTATATTTACAATTGTTTCAAATTCAACAATTCTTAATTTTAATACAATTGTTTTATTTTACTAACAATCATTATAATAATCATAATTTTTTAAATTCATCGATTATTACACTTTTTTTGTTCTTGTTCATATGAGTTTTTACCATTTCCCTAGCTAAATTTACGAAAATACTCTCAACTTCCAAACCTTTGCTTCTATTGTAATTTAAGTTTCTTGAGTTTCTGATTATTATGCTTTCCAGTATTTTTCTTGTTTTTGTATCTTTTTCTAACATAATTATTTTTACTTCCTCCATGATCCAATGTCCATTTTTCCTACAATGATATGCTACGTCAGATTTTTCTTTCAGGTCATTTTTAATACAATTAATATGTTCAAGTACCCTCTCCCGTGTTGTTCTTTTACTTTCCCCAATATAAATTTTCCCACAATTTTGGCATTCCAATTCATAGATTAATCCCATGTTAGCTTCATTCTCATTTTTATTAATTTTTTGACATAAAATATTTTTCAATTTGTTGTTGTATTCAAAACCTATCTTGATGTCAAATTTTTTACAAATTTTCTTCAAATACCAACTGCTATTATTAAGATAAGGTACTATAATTGTTTCTTTACTTTTATTTTTATCCATTTCTTTAATCATAAATTTATCATAATTACTTATTGCTTTATTTAGAAAACTAGTGCTATAATCATTTTTCATGAAAATCGTCTTCATGTTTTCAATTCCTTTCTTAAAATCAGAGTCACAACTTGAATTTTGATCCAATCTATGGATGTAGTTATCAACAATATTCTTCTTGATCATAAAACTATGCCCTGATTTAAAATTTAGAATATGGTCACTTTGAAACTCTTTTTTGTAATGTCTTAGGTACAAATTGTAATTATTCTTTTTTATCAAACATACATCCAAATAATTCAATTTTCCTTCCTCTTCTTTTTCCATTTTAAATTTTATGTCTTGATTCTTACTATTAATGATATTAAAAAAGTTTTGAAATTGTCTCGGGATCCCAAACCATATAATCAAAATATCATCTGCATAGCGGTAATACTCAAAATTAAATTTAGATTCCTTAATTACATCATTTTCAAAGAAATTCATAAAAATGTTACATAGTGTCCCTGATAAAGGTGACCCCATAGGGAATCCTTTAATCTGTTTAAATATTTTATTTTTGTGTTTAAAAAAGGTATTGTCCGAAATGAATCTCATCCAATCCATCAATTCTATATTATTCAAATTTAGTTTCATTAACTCCTCATTGTGATTATACGCTAATTTTTCTACAATTTGCAATGTTTCTGTAACTGGTATATTTGAATACATGTTATCTACATCCAGTGAATATAAATAAAAATTTTTCTTATTCATAAAATACAAATGTTGTAACTTAAATAAAACAATTGTATTAAAATTAAGAATTGTTGAATTTGAAACAATTGTAAATATAATAATATGTTAGTAGCATTTTAAGGATAAAATGCTAAGTTTTGTTAACAACTATGCTAAGGAATCTTTTGTAATTTGATATCACCTGACTATACATTGTAATCTTGAAGAAGGAAGAAAGAAAATTCTTCCGAAAATTCGATAATAAAATGAAGTGTAGATGAAGTTTTTTCAATATGTTACGATGTGATTTAAAGAGGAAGTATGGATTTAGAATTCCATATTTATGGACTATGGACGACTTAACTATTTTGTGTTTGAATTTTCTTGGAGTGAGGCCCTGTCGACTCACATTAAGGAATAAAATTTCCTTAAGAAAATCAATGGGACTAAAACGATGATTTAAATAATTAAACTTAATCGGATTTACGTAACTTTTTTTATAGGAAATAGAAAATTGCTGAAATTCAACAGATATTACAATTTAAAAGTAAATATAGTTCTTTTTTGTGGTTTTCACGGAAACAAAAAAAGCAGCAATGAAAATCACAGAGAAATTTTGTAGACAAATTTTAAGCAAAATAGGCGTGAAGTTGTTTGAGGAATTTCTTATTCTCATTGCATTGTAAGACCTTCCCAGTCCAACTTTACACTGACATGTAAACACGTATTAAATGTAAACAATTTAATACGTACTGTTCGTTTTTAAAAGCTAGAACCACAACTGGCGGATGATTTTACTCCGCAGAGAGGTGATACGCTGAGATGGATACTTTCCTAAGAAATTCTTTTGGACATTTTCGCTTTTAAGAAAAAAATAACGGAGGAGTATTTTTGCAATAGTATTTATTCTTTCCATAATTCTTTCCCGAAAAGCGCAGCTACTAGTAAACTAACACTATAAAAAGTAAATATCCCCTCTTTGTTTCTACTCACCCCTATTTTGTTGAAATCGAAGGAGACCTGACGCATGCGCAAAAGCTTTGAAGGCTCTCGTAAACAAAACCGAACAGTACTAAATTCAAAGTTTACTCAAAGTAAATAAATATTTAGCAGTATTTGACAATTTATTCTTATTAACAATATCTTTAGCTGATGCTCCCGTGGGTCTACAATTGAAATTCAAATTGAAATATTATGATGATTTTGGTTATATTCGAATTGAAATCAATTACAGACAAAACTCCTCATAAATATTGCTAAAAAAAAGCCATATTGCATTAAATTAAAATCTATTATTTTAAGAAAATCTATAAATACATAAAAGCTAAAATGTAAGATATTATAACGTCTAAGCTATTTAAAAAATTCACTTTTATTTTATTACTGGCCTAAAAAAGAAGAGAACAATTTTTGGAAAAACTCTTTTTCAGCAATAATAAATGCAGTAAATAATATCTCGACCAGATCCTCTTACATAAATAGAAGATTTAAATAAATTTGCACAAAATATTATTGATAGTCTTTTTGTAATATTCTTTTCATTAAGCATCTTTATTTGGTAAGTGTAAGATGCCAAAAGCAAAATACCTTCCATAAAATAAATCTTACAAATTGAAAGAAATTTTGTTACTTTTATACTACAGTTTCTTTTAATGTTGTATATTTAAAAAAATGAAGAATTGACTTCTCTATTAAAAAAAACATAAAGGCGTTTGTTTAAAGTACTACTACGTAAAACTTGCATATAGAATGAAATGTATCAGAGAACATTCGTTTCACCAGACATGGGCACGTTTATTTTTAAAAGCTTTTATCACTTTTAATTTGTATCTATCACAGCATTCAGAGGCAATCAACGCGGAATGACTGAGAGAAATAAAAGAGAGGCAGGAAAGGACCGAGTGGGCGGATCCTAAGTACAGATGTTAAAGTTAACTGCGTTCACCGTTCACTTCGTTTATGGCTGCGTTTTCGCTCAAGAAATTTTTCTTTTATCGCATTTTTTATTTAATTTAAAAAAAATTTTTCTCGTTTTGGGCTAAATTCTAAAGCGTTAAAAAACTGAATCATCGTAAATTGAACTGTCGTATAACGAGGGCTGCCTGTAGCACTCTAATCTTTTATGAAATAAAAGAGGATGTAATACAAGAGGATGTTATTTAACTAGATGTAATGTTTAGGTTTAATGAAAGTAGTTTACTCCCTCCGATAACTATAAAGAGCACAGCAACCGATAGTTTTCATACTTCTCGGAATACTTTTCAAAAAGAAGATCGTAAAGAACCGTTAGATATTTTTTCCGTCGTAACAATTTTGAAAGATCTTTGAATTATTGTAATATTTAGAAAGCTGAACAGAATATACCCATTATTGAACGTGGTTGATTCTGTTACTTATCAGAGATATTTTCCCAATCTGTTATTGATTACAACACATTCTTTCGTTTTTATCGAAGCCTCCGTTGCTTTTATATTAAGATAGGGATAATTTCCGGGAAGGAAAAGGGGGAAAGAAAAAAAAAAAAAGAGAAGGAAGACGAGGATGAAAACGTGAAGCAGGAAGTAAGAAAAATAAGCTTAATTTTAAAGAGGAGTTCGAGAAAAGAATATTAATCATATTTGTGTTAATTTCTTTAAATCTTCAATTGCTGTAAGAGGATCTGTTCAAGATATTACATATTTACTTAATGCTGTAAAAGATTTTTTTCAAGCTCATTAATTAAAACCTTATTACTAATAAATAAATTGAATTATTCATATTAGTATGAATAACTGTTAATTATATTCATTTATTCTCGGTATGCAATTTTTATTCTTTGATATCAAGATATGTAATATTGTTTAATTTTCAATAATAGTTCAGACATAAAGATTCCTTTAATAGCTAATCTGCAAATGATTTTAACTAGTTATTTTTATTTTTTTTAAAGAATATAAGAAAAGAAAAGGAGAAACAGCACCTGAGCAAAGAGGAAATTGCCTTTCTGATTTTAGATTTCGGGAAGGAGTTGGGGACGGCCGTTTCGTCCTTTTTCGGACTCATCAGCCCAACCCTCGCCTTCCCTAAACCAAATCAGAAAGGCAAGACCTAGTTAGGGCTTTGTTCAGGTGCTGTTTCTCCTTTTCTTTTCTTATATTCATTAAACAAATATCACAGCACGTTAAATTTTTCTTTACTTTTCTTTTTTTTATTGGGCATAGGGTCGTGAGCATACCCACGTGAGCTTTTATCCTTCTGGATTTCTCGTTCTAATGGTGAAATTGTTGTTTTCTATTTTAAATTTTCACAATTCTTCATTGCCATAGATGGCGGAAGAAGAGAAAGAGGAGAAGAAGACAAACACAGGAAAGAAAGTAAACGTCCAAGCCAACGCCGGGATTCGAACCCAGGTGCCGGCGTATCAGCCTCGTGGGAGACCGCCGTCTAATCCACTAGACCACGCCGGCACAGCTTAACTAGTTAAATTAATATGAATTTTTATACCAATATGTTGTATTTCTAATCAATAAATACAACTGAAAGTTTTGTTTGAAAACAGCTTCAAAATTTTCAGTATTTTGTGTGAATGAAAAATTTGTTCTTTATCAAAATATTTGTATATTTGACATTTAGGTAGATTCTAATGTAGGTAGATACGTAGGACGTTCTTTCAAACCTGGCTAGCTCGATGAAGATAGAGTTTAAGGGCCGATCGAGACTAGAGGAGGATGGATGACTAACGAAAGAAACCCGATCTCAATTTAACAAGACTCCTGTAGACCACTAATAGGAAAACCAAAGAAAGAAAAAAAAAACCTCAACTCTAACAAAGATGGTATCCACTTTCTCCCGACTACAGAGAATCACTTGAACAACAGGCGATTGAGATACAGGTCTACATTATAAGAAGAAAAAAGTCTTTTAACAAACCTAATTATATAATGTAATAAGTAGATTTGGAGCTTTCTATTTTAGTAAGTATAAAACGAGCATTCACATTTGTCAATAATGAAAACTTTCAGTTAGATATACTATAGTTTTATTAATACAAACCCACTATATTATTTTACTAAAACTGTAATCAATTTCGTGCTCTTAATATATCTAATTATTGAATCAATAAACCAAAAAGGCACTTCCGTCTCTGAGCTATTAACAGTGGGAGTGTTTGACGGTCGTTTCGTCCTCTTTATGGACTCATCAGCCACACAAACCTTTCTTCAATTCCCTTTGAGCCTGACAAAATATAGGAAATTAGATTGATTTCACAGAGGGTCTGCAACGATTCTTTATGAGATCGAAGTGACCATTAATCAGTCTTTTATATTATCATTATCTTAACCATCTACACATCGGCAGTACTCTAAAGACTGTGGTTTCCACTTCCGACATTTATGAAACCAATTTCCCCCTAGTTTAGCTACGTCTCCTTTAAACTGTTTATCGTATTATTATGATTTTGAAATACTTCACACAAGTAATAGTTAGGATTTCATACTTTGAGGCAGCAGTGGTGTATGACAGTTTTATCAACAGGTTGTAACTGCAATACCTCCTCTCGAGTTTCGCGAGAAGTTCGTAGAAAAAAAAAATGGTGATAAAAAAAAAGTTTGGAATATAAATTTTCAGTATTGAAAGTTGAAAAGGAAGTAAAAGTAAAAAGTTCAAAGGTCAAGTAAGGAAAAGAAAGATAAATAACAAAAGAGGTAACGACCTTTTAATTTTCCTTAACAAAATTTCGTAGTTTTACAATTTAAATGCCACCTAGCCTAGGCGGCTCTTGGACTGGTATGTGTAGACATCAATATGGAGCTTCGTTTCGAAACTTTCTACCATATAAAACAAAAAGCTTCTTTAAGGTATCTTAGAACAGAACACAAAAGGAAGAAAATAGAGAAACGGAGGGATAAGTGGACTTCAAGCTAATATTCCATTATAAAGTAACTCTGGCTGTTAAATAAAAACTGTAGCATCCTACGGAAGCTAGTTATCTTTTGATATGACAAATGCTGCTGCTCAGGTATTTACAGTAGCGGATTAACTATCTCCCGCAACTCTAGGCTGAACTTTACTAAGGTTCCCTAACCTTGTTCCGCTGTCCCACCCTTTGTTGAATAGAATAAAGTCACGGAAAGTTACATTAAATAACATAAGTCTAGGTCTAACATATATCGTTGTACTGTGTGTAGTGTACTACAATGTATAGGCACTGAACTCAAAACTCTCGGGCCCCTAGACTTAAGCCTACGCAGAATAATGGTTAATCCGCCACCCGTTCAAACAGTACTGCTGTCTAATTTGTCATTTTCCAGTGCATACAAATGGAAATCCTCGAAAAATTAGAATTTTTTTGTCGATTGCAATTCTGAGAGACAAGAATGCCTCAAGGAGTCAGACCTTGAAAGTCCATTTATCTTTATTTGATTTGCTTATCGTGTAAATCTATTTACAGCTTAAAGCGTAGCACTTTCATTTTCTGTTAGATTTCAAATCAAGTCACGAATCCTCCATAATAAATTTTCACCATTCCTAAGTTAAAATCTGCTGCCATTCTTCCACTGAGTTCTCTTTCTTTCCCTTACCTTGATTCTCGCTTTATTAGCTGTTACTTTATCATAAAAATACTTTCTTTCAATAATAGCCTAATATCTGAGTAGTCAACTTCTGACAAAGGCATATTAGGAGGAGAGAGGGCGACAAAGCCAGTTCCCCCCCCCCCTGAAATTTTGATGACAACCCTTTATTTTTTTTTTGGCTGATGGAGATAATATTCATGACTTGGCCCACCACGAAAAAAAACCCTATGCCTCCATCTGTTGAATTCCCATAAAGGTAAGACAGGATTACTTCACTAATATATTTTTTTGAAACTTCTCCGTATTGGAGACCGCTCCAAATATCTACTTCTCTGAGAACATTCTTACCTGCGATTATCTTTCAATATTTCATCACGTTGTAGTCGAATTTGATCAATCAATATCTTTGTAAATGCTATAATCTTTGTTTTTTAAAAAATAATATTCCATTCGTATTTTTTACTTTTAAATTGAGGTAAATCAGAATTACTTATGCGATATGAAAATAGAGAAAAGAAAATCATTAGACTACGGCTAGAATACAGAATTGAAAACATTTTAAAACAGATGAAGTAAATAACCATGTTCTTAATATATGTTTTAAAATTTATTTAACCTATACAGTCTAATGAATTTCTGAACTTTTTCTCTATTTTAATATGACTAGTGGACCCGTGCGAATAATTCGCAACAAAAAACCACCTTTGAGAAATAATAAACAAATCCAACAGCTTGTGTGCATGTTAGTTAAACACATTCTCAATAGATGGCGTCTTCTCAAGTTTTATAAAAAAGTTGACCCGTGCGAATAATTCGCATGGTATCTTGATCAGTCACCGAATGGTAATGTGGAAATAAATAAATGAACAGATTGTCAATAGATTGCCTTCTACATTTTTACAAAAAATATTTTTAAAATAAATTTTTTTAACGAAAACATTAATTTTAAACAATCTGTTTATTTTTCATCATTAGCGGTGAACGTAATCTTGAAAATATCTCAATCATTGATTTCGATGAAGTATTAAGGGAAATAAAAAAAACACCTTTGAGAAATAATATATGAGAAGTTGACTAATTTTTATGTTTCTATTGTTATAAATCGTTTATTTTTATTAAAATATAAATCTTTGTTTGTTTTTTTATCTGTTGTTATTAAATAAACGATGAAATATCATTTAAAGTGCATTTTTATTCAAAAAAAAGAAATATTTGAAGGTTACAACGCTAAAGCAATATTTTCGCTTTCGAAAAATAAGGCGCTTCTATTAAAGCGTGTCTACATTTTTATAAAAAGTTTTTAAAAATAAAGTTTTTTAACGAAAACATTAATTTTAAACAATTTGTTTATTTTTCGTCATTAGCGGGGAACGTACTTCAAAATGATGCCTCAATCATTGATTTTGATGAAGTAGTAAAGGAAATATGGCGTTCCGACAAAAAAAAAACCCTTTGAGAAATAATATATAAAATAATATATGAAAAGTTGACTAATTTTTATGTTTCTATTGTAATAAATCGTTTATTTTTATTAAAATATAAATCTTTGTTTTTTTTTTTTATCTGTTGTTATTAAATAAACGATGAAATATCATTTAAAGTGCATTTTTATTCAAAAAAGGAAATAGTTGAAGGTTACAACGCTAAAGCAATACTTTCACTTTCGAAAAATAAGGCACTTCTGTTAAAGCGTGTCTACATTTGTATAAAAAGTTTTTAAAAATAAGTTTTTTAACGAAAACATTAATTTTAAACAATTTGTTTATTTTTCGTCATTAGCGGGAAACGTAAATCTTCAAAATGATGCCTCAATCATTGATTTTGATGAAGTAGTAAAGGAAATATAGCGGTCCGACAAAAAAAAACCTTTGAGAAATAATATATAATGATATTACCATATGTTAAGATAGGTTTAAGAATAGAGGAAAGTGCAAGAAAATTAATTTTAAATGGGTAACTAAAACAATTTTTTTTTTACTGTCTTTTTACTTTTCTCTATATTTTTCAATTGACCTTTACAATTTTCTGTTAGTTTTAAATACGAAGTAGTAGATTCCGGATTTCTTCATTTTCTCTAACGTAATTGTTGTTATTCCCCTCCCGTCCCTTTCTACTTTTGTAAAGTAATTACTTTACAACTAAATAATTACTTTCAGGAAAAATAAAAAAATACTGTTTACAAAAATTAAACGGCGTTTAGTTACATTTATTAGTCATTTCACATAACCATTTCTCTAACAATATCAATCAATTTCGAATTGAAATTATATCGTTCTTAAATATCGCATCAAATTGGAACCACACTAAATACAATGCCTCCTTGCAATCCTTTATACTATATTGTATATTATATAAATTGCATAATAATTACATAAAGGAAAATCTGTAATTTTGTTTGTTTGTTTGTCATTCAATCACGCCTCAACGACGCAACAAATCTCAATGAAATTTCGCATGTAGGTAGTCTATGACACGGGGAAGGATATAGGTTACTTTTTATCCCATTCAATCAAGTAATGGGAAAAGCCCCATCCCCAAATTTGAATTAAAAAATTCCTAAACCTGTCGATAGATGTCGCTAGCGCCACAGATCTGAATGAAAAACTTCCCAAACCTGTAGATGAGAGCAGTTTTAAACTGCACTAAATTTGGTTGACAAAGATTGCATTTAAGGAGATTGTTTGCAGGCGCGGACCATGAAAAACTCGGGAATCACCTGATACTTCTACAGTGTGATTTATACTGTAATGCGTATACAAGGTATCCGGAGCGAAGCGATGATAGCAGGCTAATTATATATAAAACTCGATATATAAAAAAAAAGATTTAAAAAAATGGAAATTTTAGTCAGAAGAAGGGATTAATTTTCAAATTCTTTTAATATTATCCTTAACCTTAATTATAGAAATAAATTTCTGTTGTAGAGTCATGAAAACACAGAAAATGAAGATGGTTATCTACACGCCTCAACGACGCAACGGATCTCAATGAAATTTCGCATGCAGGTAGGCTATGACACGGGGAAGGCTACTTTTTATCCCATTCAATCAAGTTATGGGAAAAGCCCCCACCCCCAAATTTGAATTAAAAAATTCCTAAACCTGTCGATAGATGTCGCTAGCGCCACAGATCTGAATGAAAAACTTCCCAAAGCTGTAGATGAGAACAGTTTTAAATTGCACTAAATTTGGTTGACAAAGATTGCATTTAAGAAGATTGTTTGCAGGCGTGGACCACGAAAAACTCGGGAATCACCTGATACTTCTACAATGTGATTTATACTGTAATGTGTATACAAGGTATCCGGAGCGAAGCGATGATAGCAGGTTATATATAAAACTCGACAAAAAAAAGATTAAAAAAATGGAAATTTTAGTCAGAAGAAGGGATTAATTTTCAAATTCTTTTAATATTATCCTTAACCTTAATTATAGAAATAAATTTCTGTTGTATATTCATGAAAACACAAGGAAATGAAGATGATTATCTTATTTTGAATGTAGGTTATAGCTAACAACATCCAAAATCAAACTTTTGGAGGTGTTACATAAACAAACTGTAATTGTTTAACCAATCCGCATAGTTTCTCCCATTTCACCTTCGTCATTTAGGTTTAGTTTATAAATCATTTTTTTTTCCTATTTAAATTCCAATATACTTTCATTAAAATCCTAACATACTTTTTTTGCTATCTTTTTTGAGAATAGAAAGAATTTCAAAAGCTTTCAAAATTTGCACAAAAAGGTCAATTTTCTGCTTGGATGGTGATTTCTATTAACTGAAGAAAATTGTAATCGCTTCAAGGAATATCGGATTTTGCCTTAACTATTAACAGATCCTTCTTGACATTTAAAGGAGGAAAAGTTCTCTATTCAATATTCATGACTTGAAACTAATCCTATAAAGATAATTCACTGATAGTTTTTTTTTTTTGTTTTGGTTTTTTAATATTTTTTTTTTCCAGAAAATAAAGTTCTAGAGCATTTTGTGAAGAAAATAATATTACTTGAATCTTAATAATTTGTAAAAAAAAATTAAAAATGCACATAAAATAAAGAAAGGTTCTCGCACCCTGAGCTATCATGTCGGGGATCTCGAACAGCTGTTTCCGTCATATTAGGCATCATCATCCAGATTTACCATTAGTGTTAGCTCAGAGTGCGTGAAAAAAGTTGAGGTAACCATTTCAGCTCCCTGAAGTGACCCCTAACAACATCAACAGAAACTTCTACGGCATTTTTTTCCCTTCTATAAGGCATGGCTTACTTTTAGAAATAAAGCTTCTTTAAAACCATCCATACACACAAGCATATTTACCAAGATACCACTTGGATAGACTTCAATAAAATGTAAGTACGATTTATGATTTACGACGGTTCTTTACGACTTTCATTTTGAAAACTATTCTTAGAAGTATGAAAACTATCGGTTGCTTACTCTTTATAGTTATCGGAGGGAGTTAACTATTTTCATTAAACTAAACATTATATCTAGTTAAATAAGACCCTCTTGTATTCCAAAAACGATTAGAATGCTACAGGGAGCCCTCGTTTTACGACAGTTCAATTTACGACGATTCAGTTTTACGCCGGTTTAGAATTTAGGCCAAAATGAGAAAATATATATTTAAAAAAAAATGCGATAAAAGAAAAATTAAATTTATTGAGCGAAAATGCAGCCATAAACGGTGAACGCAGTGAACTTTAACATCTGTACTTAGGCTCCGCCCACTCGGTCCTTCCCCGCCTCTCTTTTATTTCTCTCAGTCATTCCGCGTTGATTGCCTGTAAATGCTGTGATAAACACAAATTAAAAGTGATAAAAGCTTTTAAAAATAAACGTGCCCACTGTTTGGTGAAAGGAATGTACTCTGATACACTCTACTTTGTATGCGTGTTATAATTAAGTTATTATTTATTATTTTATGTTCATTTAGTAGGTCTATGAAAGTACATAAATATTTGAAATTAATTTTAGTCGTAAGAACTTACATTTAATTAATTGTAATTAAATTAATTACATTTAATATAACGGTTTTTAAATAAAAACATTATATATTTGGACGTATGGAACACACCCTGTTTACATTATATAATGGTTCGTTTTCGTCGATTCGATTTACGACGCCACTGTAGGAACACGCAACACTGGCGTAAAACGAAGGCTGTCTGTACTTCTATTTTGTTAATTGTATTATACGTAATTTGATAGTACTAAGAAATTGGATTGGATTCTGGATCCTAAGTTTAATTGGGAATCATTATCAAATCACGGAATCTCAATCGTGTATCAAGCAATGACGTCCGCGGGGTACTCGAAAAAAAAAAAAAAACGGATGCAAATAGATTTTTTTTAAAAAAAGAAATGGGAAGTAAAATTTCTCTGATTTTATTTTCTAAAGACTTCGTCATCTCTTCTGAAGTAATAAGTCCATTGAAAAATTGAATTATGACGTTTAGAGAAATTTCAGTTCATTAAATATTCTCCCCAACTCAAGTGTTTCATGTTTTCAGAAAAATTTTGACTATAGCAAAGATAAAAAGAAAAGCCAATGACAGAGAAAAGACAATTTATGATCCTCTTTATGAAGATAGGCGAATAAAACTATTCATTCCTAAGATTTTTCTCTATGCATAAGTTCCTGCAAATTGGTATCAGTCTAACTGTGGATAAATGGATGACAAACAAAATTTAAATATCTTTTATTAAATCAGCATTCGTTGAAAAAAAAAATCACCATTAACCGCAGTTCAAGTCTAATAGACTATCTCTTTGAATTTATAGAAACAAAAGACAAAAGATTTCAAATTCAATGATGTGTTACAATCTTGTAGCAATGCTGCAGCAAGATCTGGGAGACTTACCCAGACATAGCAAATATTACTTCGAAACAGCAGCGGAAGAAATTGAATACGTCCACTAATTAAGTTTTAACTAATAATAAACTCATCAAAAGTAAATTATTAACATAATTGTTGAAAACATTATTAAATTCGGTAGACAAGTTTTTTTCTTTTTTTCTGAAGACTGCATTTCTGGACTTCATAATAAATTGATCACCAACTTTTCAGTTAAAATGAGATCTGCAAATTATGTTAATTACAAAGCTCTTACGCCAGCAACTTACGACCAGGGGCTGAAGCTGATGTCCTACTGATTTAATGTAAAGTTTTGTTATCAAATTACGCCAAAATAACAAAGTTGAACAACTTAATAAAGCACTTCTTGATGTAAACGGTTAATATTTACAACATTTTTACTCAGTGCATTTTTTTTGATGATTCTCTATTGTTTAATCTTTCTAAACATTTAGTTTGAATGACTAATGTTTTCTTAAATTATTTGTATTCCTATTATATATTGCTGAATACCATTAGATATCCGGGACTGAGCTTAAGGCCTTGGGGCATCACTCCTGTGCACTTACGGGTGAAGATAAAAAATAATCGTGAACTGGCCCATAAACTGACCTCTCTTTTAGAGAGGGATTTCGGCGGTCTTTTTTGAGAAATGGGAGAGGGAGGGGTTGGAAATCAAAATAAAAGGGTTCATTTTAAAGTTATATCATAAATGAGGTATATACCAAGTTTTATGGAAATCCGTGTAGCAGTTTTAGCTTGATGCGGATACAAACGGAGGGACAGATAAATAGACAAACAAGAGAAGATAGCATTCACATTTGTTATTTCGCATGTTCAGTAAGTAACTGAATATGTCAGAATAATTAAATATGGATGAATATATCTGTACCCTACAACTGTGCCCATACACTAGGGCAGCTTACTGATCAGGTAACGGCAGTATGAAGACATTTCATATTAAACATTTGTGAGAAATAGTTATATGTGAAATTCAATTCATTGCTTCAGGATACAGAAATTATCTTTCGGCGATTTTCAAATTTTATACCTAAATGAATTTCTTGAAGTATTTCAAACATGTTCCTAAGAAACTAAGGCTTAGGTCATCCTTGACATTATATATAAACATAAATTGTGTTCAGATACCCGTAGCGAAAAATGTAGTGGAAGAAATTCAACTCTATGGTTCTCTCTCAAACATATACTTTCGATTTTATACGGGATGCTGCAAAATTTTGTGTATGTCACAGTAACGAAGCGTCATCGCGTGACATATTGGAACGTATTCCTTACTTCTGTCGTACATGTATTGTTTGTGATTACATCATTAAACACTGCGACTTTCCGCTTATTCGCTGGGCATATTGTCAATACAAATCTCTTTCAACGCCCCAAGACGCCGACAGATGATGTCAGCAGACGTACAACACAAGAACGTTCGTCTTGATGTTCCCGATCTCGCATAAAATTTCCTACAGTGTTTTCATCACCCTGTATACGATATACTGACAAGTTGGTGGATACATTTAAATAGTTAACCGTTATTTATTTTAAAACATTCCATTTCTATTTCCTAGTTACTGATGTTCTATTTATTTTAAAATTATTTTCTGTTGCAGCCGTTGAATCAGTCAATTAATTTAAAATTATGTTCTTGTCCAATCATTAGGTATATTTTTAACTGCTTAGCTAATCAAATCAAACTATGTATAATCTACAAAAACCAATGTTTTTTATTTAATAAATTAATTCAGTTCAATTCCAGAACTTGATTCGTTGTTTTCCATCTCAACGATTCTCCGACAAACACTACTACAATATTGCGTTGCTAATCAAATTTTACTATTTTATTTGCTAATCAAATTTTACAACACCGCGGTAACGCTAATGTCGATGGAATTTGGAGAATTCCAGCGGTTGAAGCATAGGAGAAAAGGTCCAACTGCAATACCAAATCACGGATTAATGATTTTAAGATTTGAAATTACAGGAAAATAGCTGAGAGACCAGGACGAGAAATGCAAATCGATTATTCCTCAATAGATTATAAAAGTTACAACTGTCGTCGTGGCGCACGAAATGAATAACGCTCAAGTGTCCAGTAGTGCTGGGACAATATCAAGGCAATTGGATATGTCATATGGAACCAGTGGCGTATATAGAATTTATTTTCGGGGGGGGGGGTCCAAGATTAATATAATTAAGTAGACACCCCATAGAAACCTATCTGTTCAACCAAAAAAAAAAAATGTCGGGAGGACATACCTTTATTATTTCGGGAGGGGCCCGGGCCCCCTCGGCCCCCCCCCCTTATATACGCCCCTGTACGGAACTGTGTGGAAAATCCTGAGTCAAAAGCTCGACTACAAGATCTCCCGTACTCAATTTTTGCTTCATGAAGATGTGGAAATGAAATTGCATTTTTCTCTGATATTTTTAGCTGGAATGGAGTTGGATGATCCAGGGTCTTGGAAGATCTTGTGGGGCTAAGAGGCACTTTTTTTAACTGAACGACAGTATTAATATTTTATGTATTGTAATCGAAACTTCATTTTCCAGAGAGTAATTACATCAAGTCTATTGAATTTCGTCCACTGTATTTACGTTGTAGGGCTCTGAACAATAATTCACAATTTTTAATATGGGTCTACATATTGCATTTTCGTTGATTTTAGTTAAGGTCAAGACATTGTGTACACACTAACACTTTATTTAGCATTTTTTAAATTTCATTATTATTGTTATTATTATTTACATGCTTGTGTATGATCCTATAGTGAATTGTTTGCTGAATTTGAGGAATCATATATTAAAATAAAGAGGAATTATATACATATTTAATGATTTCATATTTAAAATTTAACTTTTTATGTGTATCTATGAAAAAGATAAAATTTGAAATGACCATAACTCCAGTTTCACATCTGAAACGATGATTTCAACGACGATTTTAAACGATGCCATTAAAAAAGTCAACTAACTTTCTACAACAGATTTCATATTCGGTAAAATTGGAAATTGTACGTGAATAAAATTTATAGAAAACTTTAATCTAAAACAAGATTGTGCTGAATTTTCAAAACAAAATTGTGCTATATTTAAAAAACGTGGTCGTGCTGTATTTTTGGTACTTCAATATAGAATTCAAAGTATAAAAGTTTTTTTACCTTTCCACCTTGCGTTGCAGAGTTCGTGGATGTACTTCTATAATCCAGTTTCTGGAAAGATCAAAACAGAAGATCAAATAAATGGAAAAAAAAAATCAGAATTTGTTGATAAAAGAAAAAACTTCTATTGCCTCCGTTTTTTTATGTCTCTGTGATATTCTAAATAATTATTTTGCAAAAAACAACATATTTGCATCAGCATTGAAAACAATAGAATGAAACAGATAGTTAATTCACAAATGTGTAGAAAATATCATAAATAAATATTCGAAAACTTCATGAATCCAGACAGGGCTATGCAATGTTTTACCTTTTGAAAACAACTAAGAATAAACGAACTTCGCACCCTAGATTTATTCTTCTGTTTTCAAAATGTTTTCCAATATTTTTCCTAAAATAATTTCGTTATTGTAATTTTACAGCAATTTATTTACTGCAATGTAAATAATAAATTAATATTCATTTATTGTTTGAATACAGACTTAAGCTGTAGTACATTCTTAGCAGTTTACTCACATTTCAATATCTTTTTCTTACTATTAAGTTTCATAGTTATAATCAATTATAGTCCGACCGCGGTATCTTGACTATTGGAAGGAACCCCACGTGCTTATGACATATCTGTTTTCCAGCCAATCACAAACAAAGCGCCTCAAAGCACAGGGCTTTAAAAATACATGATATTGTAATGATTTTTATGGCTTTATTTATTCTAGTATACTCTATTTTACTGTTCTAATCAATCATAATTTAATCCATTGTACATTTAAATTCTTTTCCGTTAAACTGTCAACTGTTTTCAAAATCTATCGGTTGGTGGCTATCCCATAATTCCTTGTAATTTAAATATCATGATTAAAATCCGTTGCTATCACATGTCTTTTAAATCATCCAATAAATTGTTAAAGCGACCAACCAATCAAAATCAATGTACTTAGGCTATTGAAATGCATGCTCTGCCTGAAATAAACAGATGAGATGACATCAGATCAGATCAGTTACAGATTTCCAGCCAGTTTCAGTCTAATCTTATTGCTACGGACCAGGCGAAATCACACATCACAATATTTAAAAATTAGGAATTAAAAAAAATCACTTCAGGACACACGTAATGGGAATAAAAGTAAATTATATTTATGACAATAAAAAAAAAAAATAAAAGCCTGGACAGTTTCGGCCTGTTTTTAGTTCCACAAGGCCATCATTAGCAGAATATCTGAGGTATGAGGTAAGGTAAAAACAGGTGAAAACTGTCCAGGTTTTATTTTTTTATTGTCCTATTTTGTAATTTATTTTTATTTCCATTATGTGTGTTCTGAATGGATTTTTTTAATATTTAAATATCGTCACACGATAATAGTTAAAACAAATACATAAAACTTAAATATAACAGTTATATCTTATATTGAAAGCAGTCAACCAATGACTAATAGTACAGCATTTCCTGTAAACATCATTAAAACTATTTCAAATAAAGCCACTGCACTGGACTATTTCACACAAATTTTAATTAAAGAAAACATAAAATAGTAAGCGACATGTTTCTTAGCACAATTGAGGCTACATTATCAAGCGTTAACAAAAACAGCAAAAATGGAAATATTTATAGGCACAGCATAATATTCAGTTCATTCGTCATGTGCTTCAGTAGTCCTTTGGAAATCCTTGATAGGGGCCGTCCATTAATTACGTGAGGTGTTTTTTAAAAAATGTGGACCCCCCTCCCCCTTGGTGAGATTTGGTGAGATGTGATGGGCCCCCCCTCACGTGAGATTTCAAAAAGTCAATATTACAAAATGTTGTAATCTATTATAATACGTATATTCTCTGAATGAAAAAGTTGACGTGAGATTTTCGTTGACCCCCCCCTCCGCCTTGGTGAGATTTGGTGAGATTTTGCCGGACCCCCCCTCCCCCTTTTGACCTCACGTAATTAATGGACGATTCCATACGTTAATGAGCAGTCAGGAACGCTGTTGCTTCTTAGCCCTCTTGCGGTTGTAACTGTGAATCACTTAAGTAAACAATTGCACGTTGCCTTGAAAGAACCAGCTTGTACCTGTTGATTTCCAGCTAGATCTAAGGACTACACACACAGTGCCGCAGCTCATCATATAATTGACGTTGAAAACCCAAAAATCCTCGCCAAATGTCAAAATTTAATTGAAAGAAAATGTATGGAATCACGCTTCATAATAACTCGTCCAGGCGTATATAGTAATACACTATCAGTCCCAGCTATTAAAGATTATGGGTTAGAGAATTTGCAAAGAAGAAAGAAGAGAAAAAAGAAAAACATGGATGACACTTAAAAAAAAACAATTAAAAGGAAGCAAGGACTTTTTACTTAAAAATAGGAGGACTCCAGCCAATGATCATGAGGCTACATTTAATATCAACACTTAATATCATTAAAACTAATTTTTGTTTTGTTTT
This sequence comes from Thereuonema tuberculata, assembly GCA_023159025.1. Lineage (NCBI taxonomy): Eukaryota > Metazoa > Arthropoda > Chilopoda > Scutigeromorpha > Scutigeridae > Thereuonema > Thereuonema tuberculata. The sequence continues at coordinate 49,334,992 of JAFIDM010000004.1, forward strand.
ATAGCAGTAATGTAACATTTTTCGGAACCTCTGACATGAAATGCTGACGTCATGGAGCTTTGGAATTTTTCCAATTGTCAAGATATCGTGGTCGGGCTGTATATTTAGTTTCAGGTTGTTCCGGAGATGTTTTAATCCAAAGTATTGCAAGGATAGCAGATCACTTAGGTTCAAATCTGCTAAATAGTTAGCAACTACGATACCGAATTGCTGGAACGTTGTCCAGATTTTACTGATAGGAGAGTACATGTAGCGTGTCTCAAGATATAATGTAAATTGTTTGTATCTTAACGGTTTGTTTAATATATCCTGTAAATAATCTGACTTTCTCAGCAAGGGAAATTAATAATTGTGCCGGACAGACAAAGAAATAATATAGATTTTAATAATATACAGTAGATTCTTTAACACATCCAAATGATGCACTACTCATTTTAAGAAACTTATCCTTATTAATACAATTTTTGCAATTGATCAAACATGATTCTTAACGGTTTATTTCTTTTCTGTAAATACAATATCTTTTCATTCGTTATTCCTTAGAATTCTCTTCATTTAATCTTGAAAAAAAGAAAGAGGAAAAAAAGTGTACCAAAAAAAGAAATAGAAATAAAAAAATTTCTTTTTTTGAAATGTTTGGCAACTTAAATGATTTCAGAGAAAAAAAAATTAACAGAATAACAAGGAACGATTATATTCATGGAACTTAAAGTGCCCAGCCTTCGGAAATACATGTTTTTGCAACGAGGAGAAGAAATCACTGTAGCGAAGAAGCTCTTGAGCGGATATTTCTCGTGTCAGTACAATCGCCAATTTCCTTGTCGCAGTAACTCCATGTCAACAACACCACGAATCAAAGTCAACCAGAGGAAGACACAAATGCCACAAATTACTCATGAGGAAATTAAATGGAACAAGCAAAAGAAAAAAGGCTGTTTTGGAAGCTTTTTATTTTTTGATTCCAGATGCAATTACATCATTCAGAACTCTATTTTCTAGGTGCCTAAAATTAACTCAAGTTGTTTGGATTTGATATTTTTTCAACCTTCACTTTAATTCCTTTTTAAAATTACTTTTTAGAAAGAATTAATTTAAAATAAAAAGTCGTTCTAAAATGTTTCAAATAGAATTAAATAGAGGAAAACAATATGTAGTTGGGGTGACAAGTTTCGAATGTATGCATGTTGTGAAAAGTAATTTAAAAAATTGCTTTTCAATAATTAAAGTAAGAAGAAATATTCAGCTTTACTGATTAATTTTGGCCGTACTTGTGCAAATGTTACCAAAATTAATACGGATCTTCCGTATAAGCACCTAGACCTTGTACTCACGTTTCAGCTTTCCAGCATAAAAGTTTTTGAGTAATCTTAATCACAAACTGATGGACAATGAAAAGGACGGTTTTATTTTAGCACCTTAGCTCCTTATCTATCATCAATCGAGTATAAAAAAATTAGAACGTTCAAAAAAAAAAAAAAATACAGCGAAAAAAGAATAGTTACAGTTTAACTTTTTTAAAACTCTTAAAAGCATTCAATTTTTGTCATCCGCTACACTTTACGCAATCCAAGGCAAGTCTGCAATGAAGGAGATCATTATTCGCTTCTGTATTCTCCCCCCCCCCTGCCCCCATCTATAATCCTCCCCTGTATGACGCAATTCCCTTAAAAAGAAAGGGGGATCTCAACATTTGCTTTCTTTGCTAATAACAACAGTGATTGTAAAGATAACGAGTTTCCCTCACTATGGGTTTTGTTACCTTTTTTTTTTTAACGATTCCATTAGGTCGTAAGAGCAGAGATGTACAGTTCAGTTCATGAAAGAAGAGCTTTTGATGATGTAATTTCCTTATGGATTGGTGTTTCCAGGACGTAACAGCGCCATCTATTGCTAAAATCCGTAACTGAATCTTATAAACAATTCAAAAACATTCTGGTTTTTATATTTTCTACAGTTAAGAATGCATTTTATTAAAAACATTCCTCACTATTCCCCTTGCTTGGCTATACAAAGTTTGTCCTTTCTTGGTCACGCTTATGCGATTACAAACGAGGCTACCTTGGACTGACTGCTCGGAGGTCAAGTTGATGACGTCATGTCTGGTGACGTTTGTTCCAGACAAAAATCGATCGATATATAATGACCATATATGGCAAACCCTTTTTTTTTAAAAAAATAATATAATAATCTTACGATATTTTAAAGGTTACTTTATAAAAATGCCATCGTATACGCCCTAAGTTACTTTAAACAAAACTGAATTAATATATGTCTAGATTTATGAGATTTAGATTTTGTTTTATTATCGAAAAGAAATTAGACTTTTGTTTATGTAGATTACGTTTCAAGGCTTCTTCACATGTGTGGCTAACAATTGTTATCATAATAAACAACCATTCTCTAATTTAAAGTTTCAAGTTTAAGGATTTAGTTGCACTCTTCATAAAAATCAGATTTTAGCTTAAGCAGGTTAATTCTAAGAAAAAATTGACATTGGCACGTGCTAAGTTTTAGAGGAAACCAACAGTAATTTACTGAGCATTCCAATGTTTTACCATTCCAATTTGAATATTTTTTGAATTTGATATACCTCGAGTTGCATTTTCTTTGCTTGTCCATTTCTTCCATTTCTTTTGTTTGTATGATTGTCTGTTTGTACTCTTACCACGTTAAAAAAGCTGGACAGAAAGAATTTGGTACCTATTAAATTTGGTACTTATCTTGTTTATAATTCAGCCTAAACCATAGGGTTTTTGTTTGGTATTTACCCCTACAATCCCTCAAAAATGTCTCTTGACACCCTCTCTACAGTAGTTTTCAAAAAAGAAGGGTTTGCCGTATATGGTCATCAATCAATAAAATAAACTTAAAAAAAAACAATAAAATTATTAAAATAATAATAACAACAATATAGAAATGAATTCGTAATTGTAGAAACTACAAAAACCAGAATGTTTTCGTAATGTTTATAAGATTTCAGTTAGGAATCGTAGCAATAGATGGCGCTGTTACGTCCTGGAACCATCAATCCATAAGGAAATTACGTCATCAAAAGCTCTTCTTTCATGAACTGAACTGTAGAACGGTTGAAATGTTTTCTTTAAAACTTAATTCAATGCTTATTTTTGTTTCAATTTAAAATAAGACCACGATCGTATTGGTCTCTATCTTCATCCAATCCTCAAAAATGAATCCTGCAGCGCTGAATGTTCAGTACAAAACTGCTGGTGATCCTATATCTAAAATAAAAAGCAACTCAAGGTATATATCAAATTCAGATTTGCAGGTATAATTATTGGTTTTCATAAGATTGGATTTTGGTGTACGTACTTTAATTTTTAGGAATTACGTTGTAAAGTGGTACAATTTCTATATGTGTATGTTGATGCCATTTCATTGGCATGCGTAGTGACTCGCCTTGCGACAATATACGAAATAATCTTTAGCATTACTCAAATCTAGACTAGTTTAAGTAGACTAAAATTGATTGCATAATCTTGTCTACACTATTTTCCCTGTGAATCAAATACTTTATGTAGATTAGATGACTTTGTTTCTATAATTATTTCGCGATGATTAAAATAACTAATACAAACTTTTATTGTACTATTCCTGTAGCTTCAATGAATGGAACTGTTTGAAAATTCATAATAGAAAGAATTACTGCACTGTACTTCGGTCATTTCTGGATACAAAGGTAATGCAAGTTACATAAAAAAAAAACTTTTAATTCAGAAACTTCGAGCGTTTGAGACAATAGTATTAAAGCTATTAAAATTATCAACAATTTTTAATCTATTTTCAAAAGTAATAGGCCATTTCTTTGTTTGAATTGCTGGATAGATCTTTTTGATATTCGATCTACTTGTCGACATTTTGAACTAATAAACTTCCATCTGAAATAATTCATTATAAATTAACATAAAGGAAAGCTAGCGCGATGAAATAATGATTCATTTGCTGCATTTACGAAAATTAATGCTAAATTAAAATTAATAAATTAATGCTAGTAGCATTGGACTGTTGTCATACAGCACGCATTTTATGAAATATGTTTCCACGTTCTTTGAGAAACTTCTTGCTCAGTATGCACAGATTATTTTTAACTCGTTGAGTTAAAGGAACATGAAAGATTAATACTTATAAAAACTATAAGTATATTTCAGGATTTGAGGGTAAGAAATAAAGAATTTGCTGGTCGCATAAATTTGTAAAAAAGCGCAATATGTAAACAGCCTTTATGCTTCAAATGAATGGATAAACACGCCTTTTATGCAACTGAATCTGTTGCATGGTTGAAGTAAAAACGAAAATTTTCTCATTATCTTGTTTAACTATTCTTCACTAAGAACTCTAAACTTGAGCTAGTCTCATAAATCAACTTAACTATCGAAATTTGAAATAGTTTGCTGATGGTTATAGGGCAGGGTTTCTCATCCAGTGATCCTTGAAAGATGACTTAGTAGCACGTGAATAACAGGTGGATGATGATCCTTTTGAGTAACTAAATTATGAAAAAAGCATAATACAATAACTTTCCTCCTGTAGTAAATATGCACCGAAATAGTACAGGGTATGTATCGAAATTTTTGAGTTTTGGTTTTTGTGGATCTTTTAAAATGTTGAGAACTTATGCTATACGGAATTCATTTCAAAACTCCTCAAAGGTTTTAGAACAGTAAAACATTATTAACTTCTGAAAATATTCCCTGTTCTGAGAAGTTTTTTTAATAAAAATTGTTTTCCCAGGTTTATTGAACTCCTTAATTTTCGAATTAACGGAAGAAGAATTAGCGGAACAAGGAAAAGGAAAAATATAATAGAAACCTGAAGAGAACAGATAAAAAGTAGATCCCAGAAGTCCTTAAGGAAGTTCTTAATACTTCTTTAGTTCAGATAGACAAAAAGCAGCTTTTTATCGGGCTTAATATCAAAAGTGTCTTAAATGCCTAGAAGCTTCTGTTTTCTAAGAGAAACACATTCTTTCAAAGTCAAAAGCACAGACTTTATTTAACTTTCTTTGTACCAGTTTATTTGTTTGTTTAATGTTCTTTCATTGTTCTTAGTTGTCTTCCAAAGGGTTCTTCCACTTTGATCTACTTCCATTCCAATCTTTATAGTTCGTTCTGACCTAATAAAATCAAGTCATCAACGCTCAAAGCTTTCACAGATAATTATAGTGACTAACCATATCATCACCGTAAATAGTTAAGAAAGAGTTATATTGCAAAATATTCAAAAAAAAATTGTGAAAATTAAAATGTGAACCAAACAGTACAAAAGTCATCCCTAAAAGACAAAAATTAGGTAACATTAATTTTTTTTTTGTCTACAGCTTTTTCCCACTGCCGCGTGGGGTCGCTGATGAGCAAGGCGTACTTGCTCAATATTCGGATGTGGCTAGGGGTTTTACGGTCGGATGCCCTTCCTGTCACCAATTCAGATCAGAGGGAAACCCAAAGATGTCATAGATGGCGAAAGAAGGGAAAGACGAAGGAGTAAACAACACAGGAAAGAAAGCAAACATCCATGTTCTCAGCCGGGATTTGAACACACTCGCCGCAACAGCTGACCGCCGTCTATACCTGTCGGCCATGCCGGCACGACAAAAATTACACAACATTAACTAAAACATACAAACAACACGATTATCAAATAAAAAACCTCTGATATTTATTTCATTAGAACATGTTGAATAATGGAATTGATACAGTAGTGATAGCTTCAAAGGAGTTTAAAATATACAGTAAATAAATTGTGCATCAAGTACACCTTAAATTGTGGATTAACGAGTGCATCTTCAATGTCGACGCCCTGTTTTGTAGAATCGAAAGAGAAAAACATCCAAAGACTAACATTTTGATATTGATCTTGGACATATGATTTCATTTTGAAATTTATTAGTATCTTATCTCTTTGACTGGAAAAATTTTCAACTGTTTGATATACACTGTCCGCCACTTTATTAGGTCCATCTACGTAGTAGCGTGTTGGGCCTCCTTAACCCTCAAAACAGCCTGAATTCGTCGAGGTATGGATTCCACAAGATGATGAAAACGTTGTTGAGGTATTGTGATCTATGCAGACATGAGTGTGTCACGCAGTTCCTCAAGATTTGATGGAGGTGCAGGCCTGGAGCGAACAACCCGTTCCAGCTCATCCCACAAATTTTCAATCGGGCTGAGATCCGGGGACTGAGCGTGCCACTGCAGCAAGGAAAAGTCATCATCATGTTCCTCAAACCATCCCATAGTGATGCGGGCTTTGTGCACCGGCGCATTATCCTGCTGGAAGTAGCCATCTGCATGAGGATAAACTGTTAACATGTACGGTTGCACTTGGTCAACTATGATGTTTAGCTACCCTCTAGCATCCTGATGTGCTTACAGAGGTATCAATGCACCCAACATCCCTCAAACAATGACACTGCCCCCACCGGCTTGAAGAGTTGTTGTGAGAGACAGCATTTGTGCGCACAGCAGGGTGTAACTAATAAAGTGGCCGGACAGTGTATATTCATATTCAAATTAATCCAAAAGTTCTAAGTTATGTTTTTTACTTATTTCTTTAACACAGAATTTAAAAATTTACTTTTAGATTTCAAATAAGTCATTTTTACTGAATATTCCAAATTACATACACACTCTGATTTTAAACAATGGACGACTCCACGTTCTAAAAATTTACTGTTTTTAGTTCACATAATACGATGACAAGCTTAAGCCAGAGTTTGGTCAAACTTTGGAATTACCACTACTAGATTATAATTACTTGCCAGACATTCCTAATTAAGTCAATATTTCAGATTTTGTTCGATAATCTTGTTATTTTTGTGTGTTTAAATTGGCAATGTGTAATTTTTGTTTTGTGCGATAACTTTTATACTTATTACAATGATGTTTAGGATATTTTAATATCATTTAAAAAATATTTTTAAATACAAAGTTATACTTTGAAATATAAAATGCCCCAAGCGCCTTTTTTTTTCTTTATTACAAGAAACGTACCACAATTAAATGAGTTTATAACTCGTGTGTAAAGAAATGGCATCTGTATGCCATCGATCAGTAATTCTAACAGATGACGAGAAGATTACTGCTTTGCTGTAATGTAGGACTGTCTCTATTGGTGACAATAAGTAGAAGTGGATTGCTTCCATTGCAGCATCAATAATGACACCTGGTGTCAAATTACAGAAGATATAGTTCAATCTTATTTGTGTTTAATCAAAATTACTAATTACAAAACTGATTAGAAAATAAAGATCATCTTTTTACAGTGCATTCTTGTATACTTCCAGAAAAAGCTACATTATTAATCAAAATCTTAACAGACTTCTGAAAATCTGAAGCGGATGGGCGATTAAATTCTCTAATTACCATTGTTACTATCGAGAATCAAAGAAAACATCGAAAATGAACACGAAGAAATTCAAAAAGAAGGAATTCACAATGCTACGACAACCAATAAAAAAAAAATAATGTTTTAGTGACCTAATATTTATAATCTAATAAATTAATATTTAATGTAAGTTAATTAATTTAGTTTTAACACATCTAAATATATTAAGTACAATTTAATTTTATTGCATATTTGAAGTTAAAATATTCCATTCTAGGCCTAAGTGGCCTTTGGGATCGCGGCTTCTAATCAGCTGGAGTAAGTTGAGGTCGAATGTCCGCTTTTAATCCGGTACCCATTCTACAAAAGGATGGGTGGCCCTAGGACATGTCTGGAGAATTCAATACTCCCTTGTCACTTGGCTACCTGGCCCACATTACAATAATTGGATTGTGAAAGCAGCATTATTATATTAATATAATGATTAGTATTATTATAATATTGCATTGATTCATTATTGAATAATTAACTAAAATAATTTAATTACATTAACAAGTTTTAGAATAACTTTTTAATAATTTACTGATTTTTTTTTCGGAGAAAAGCAAAATAACAAAAAAGATTTTAACGATTAGAAAATTTCTATAAATTTAAATAACCTATTAACATTGTAATGATAATATATTGTATTAATTTTTTCCAATAATACGAATTTCTTTTTTTAACGATTTCTCTATCTGTTTACACCAGCGTGTAGTACGGGGAAGGATGTTCAGTGGTAAATGAAAAAAAAATTGAATACTGGCGAAAAAAGGCACATATATAAGGCTATGGTGAGGTGGGGCGGGCTTTTTGACCAGGAGAAAAGCCCTCCTTATCTCTCACTAAACAGTGTTTGATGACATCGCAAATATATACACATTGTTTGTTCAACTCCTTATTTAAAACCCCGTTATTTATTTTCAGTTACAACCTATAAAACTGACATAACAGCAATTACATTCATTATTTTGGGTACATATATGAAAATGGGCTATCAAGGGGTACACAAGTGAAAAAAACGTTGAGAACCGCTGGTCTACACAATCAGTAAGTCAGTCCAATAGTTTGTTTTAATCTATATTTGTTATGTAAAACTATTTTTTAACTATATTTGTAATTTATATATATATATGTATATATCCGGACAGTGATGTGGGATTTGAAAATGCCAATACAAAAAACAAATCACTGTTTCTATGAAGATACGGCAATATATTCAATATATGTATTGTAACAAATATATTTTTTTTGAGGCTCATTCTTAAGTTTATCTCTTTAATTAGTTTAAAATTCAATTTAATTACTGGATGATAATAAAATCAACGAAATACATCAGATGTTGCATTGTAGTAGGAGTGCATAGCATTACGACTATGGCTATTGTAAAATGGTGACATTAAAATTAGAAAAATTCCATTGACATAAGCGTGTAAGAGAGAAAAAATTTAAGTACCTTTTCAGTTTCAGTTCGTATCACTTGTGAGGGCGTTGTTACCCCTTTTTCTTTCTACTTGCTAAGATACTAAGAACTGACGATATTTTTTTGAGGGAGTTGGAATTAGACAAATTTAATCGTACTGATGTAGACCATAAGCAAGAATTGTACAAATGTGAAGAATATCGTTTCAGCTGTTTTAGCGTGGTGCTTACAGACACAATAAATTTGAAAGTTGCATTTGGAGATACTCCATTTCTCAATAAAATTCAAACGAATGACTCACGGAGCTTTAATGACATTCCATTAAATTGTTCTAAAAATAAGCTTACCTTTAGGAAGCTTTTATGAAATTTAATTAGATTTCAATTAATTAGTTGTTATGAAACCTAATTAAATAAGCAGAGACATTGGTTAGAATTACATCGTCATAATTCTAGGAGAAATTAATTCATCGAATCGATATTCTTACTTTTCTTACAGGAATTTCAACTACATTAGAAGAGTTTTCTACTATAAATAAAATTCTTAAAAATTTTAAAGAGCTCATTCAAATATTATCTGTTCAAGGAAAATAACTTCTTATGAATATTTTAACCAGGTATTTCGTTTTATAACGAAATTCTCTAATGAAGTCATGAAATACCGATGTTACGTTTCTTAATTTAATCTCTCTTTATTTAAAAAGACCCTTAAAAGATGCTAATTTTATACTGCAGTTTCATTACTCAAGAAAACCAGCCTAACTTCTTGAATTTCAAAAGGAAATATTAATTAGATCTCTGGAGGAGGTTCAGTTTACAATTAGACCAGTAAACTATATTAAATCTTCTTTGAAAACAACACAGTCTCGCAATTATGTTAAAGCATCAGTATTCTAAACTTCGTCTGCTAATTATATTCATATTAAACTAATTTAGTAATTTATATAATATATAAATATAATTTATATAATAAAAGCCCTCTCAGATCTAATAATACTAAACAAAATTTTGCCTAAAGAAATGATAAATTTAAATTCGAACAAAACCACAAAATTTGAAGAACTTATAAATTAATATAGGGAGTTTTATTTATTATCTAATATTATTGAATTTATTACTATTATATTATTGGATTTATTGTTGTCACGATTTAGGTAATGATATGATTTTTAAATTATTTATTGTTATTAGTAAATTATTGGTTTATTCTTTATCAGTATGTTGGCAATGACGTGATTCTTATTATTGTATAAGGTTACATATTTTGTTAAGTTATCATTATCCTGTTTTGCTATTTTTTTAAATTATTATTCCATCAGCTTGATAAAGGAAAGTCGTATTATCTTTCCGAAAATTTGCGCATAAAGCATATTAGATTAGATTATAATATGGTGAATGTGGGCGGCAGGAAGCCAAGCACTGCGACCAGTAGATCTATTGTGTTAAAACCAAGGAAATGAGGACAGATGAGAGAAAGACTGAGAAAGTATGGTGGTAGCCTCGCAGGGAAATGGGAGAACCCCGACAAAACCTGCCCAGTGCGGATCGTCCACCATCACGAAACCCACATGAGAACATGAGATTTTTTAAAAAGGATACTGTTGTATATTTTATTGCATGCATTAAAAATTTATAGATATATTAAACAGAATTCTTGTGAAAGTAGTTTTAACAACAAACTTATGTTATGAAACAATAATTTTCAAAGACTGAATAATGAATATTTTAAGAGAATATTTGTTTTCAACATGTTTTCAGCTCGTGATCATATAACTACTCGTACGTTTAATTGAAGAACAAATCTGTGTTCATTTCAGTAAAAATTTAATAATTTTTTTAGCTTGTGAATTGATGATAAAGAATAGAGTGACACGAGAAAAACCAATAAGCTGCTGTATTTTATTAAATACAGTTTTCTAAATTGCGAGACCCACTGCAAAATCTAAATACGAAATTGATGAAATTAATAGTTTAGGTAATTATGTTCCACAGATTAGGAAGTGACCATTGAGGTGATTTCAAGTGTTTACTTTCATACAGTATTTTACGTAAACACAGAAATACAAAGAATTACAAAAAAAGTAAAGCTTATAATCTTTCTTATATTATAAAAGTGTTATTCTGTTTTAATTATAGTAATACATTGTGTGTAGACTGTAATATATAAGAGACCATAACACACAAGTCTTATTAAACAAAAATATACTTCTTTCACATAACATGTTTGGAGAATTTCTCGTCTTCAGATGTGTACATAACTAAAAACATAAAGTAACCATCATAAATTACAAAGAATATATATATGTTATTCTGTTTTGTCGTAAGACTTTACGTTTTTCCAATTTTGTGACCAAACTATAAGAGATAGAGTGGTCATGTAAATAGATAAAATGTAGATCTTTTTAAGACAAACAAAATGCTACAAAAATCTTCCGAAAAAAAGCTTTTGGTTTCCAAGATGGCGCCTTTTAAAGGGTCGAATTTGGACTTTTTCTCAATTTAAACAAAAAGTATAAAAGATGGAAGAAAACATTATATTGAGAAAATGTTGGTATTTGAAAGTTCTATCGAACGATATATCACTTATTCACAAACGCTTCAGCGTTTGCAAGATACATGCAAAAATGTGAATTTTCGGTGTGTGACGCCGACCCGCAATACATCCGAGTTATTCGGAGAAGCCACAACGGGCTGGGAAGTTATATATTCTCCGACGATCGCAACATTAATTTGCTAAATACAATAAATTTTCTTTTTTGAATGCTAATTACGTATATGCAAGGGTTCCAGAGCGAAGCCACGGTACCCGGCTATTATTATTATTTATATATTACAAAAACGTACATTGTAAAAACGTTATTCTGTCTGTCATTCTGTAAGCAAAATGTTAAATTACAAATTACTAAAACTAGTTGACCCGTGCGAATAATTCGCAACAAAAAAAACACCTTCGAGAAATAATAAACAACTCCAAAGCTATCGTGCATGTTAGTTAAACACATTGTCAATAGATGGCGCTTTCTACATTTTTATAAAAAGGTTTTAAAAATAAAGTTTTTTAAAGAAAATATTAATTTTAAACAATTTGTTTATTTTTCGTCATTAGCGGTGAACGAAATCTTCAAAATGATATCTCAATCATTGATTTTGATGAAGTATTAAAGGAGATAAAAAAAAAGATACCTTTGAGAAATAATTATGAGAAGTTGACAAATTTTATTGTTTTTTATTGTAATAAATCGTTTATTTTTATTAAAATGTAAATCTTTGTTTGTTTTTTTTATCTGTTCTTATTAAGTAAACGATGAAATATCATTTTAAAGTGCATTTTTATTCAAAAAAAGAATATATTTGAAGTTTACGACGCTACAGCATTATTTGAAATGTTTTTTCGCTTTCGAAAGATAAGTCGCTTCTGTCTACATTTTTATAAAAAGGTTTTGAAAATAAAGTTTTTTAACGAAAACATTAATTTTCAACATTTTGTTTATTTTTCGTCATTAGCGGTGAACGTAATCTTCAAAATGATGGTTCAATCATTGATTTTGATGAAGTATTAAGGGAGATATGGCGTATCGACACAAACACACCTTTGAGAAATAATATATAAGGATGCTACTAAAATTGAGAATCTATTCATAAAAAATGAAAATATATTAAACAACTGTTCAACTACACTTCCGTGCAGCTAAATCGAGAAACCCCTTCAGAGCGCACAAAAAGGCGTATATTTTTTAAATGGCTTAACCGATTTTCAAAAAACATTTTTTTTTGAAAGCCTAATGTTTTTAACTTTACAATGACACTATTATCATTAAAATCTGTATAATATTTTGTTTTATAATGCATTTTGAATGAAAACACAAGCAAAATGCATCCTTAGGAAAAAAAATTGGGATTACTTAAAATTAAATTACAACAAAAAATTCAAGCAAAACAAGGAAACTTTTATCAATCAATACTTGGTATTGCCTCCCCTTGCCTGTACGATGGCTTGCATGCGTTCCTCATAGACCCTATTAAGGTTTTGACAAAATCTTGGGGGATCCCATTCCACTCCTCCTCCAGCGCAATCTTGCGCTCGTTTTTATTAGACGGTGCCGGATTTCTGGCTCGGACCCTCCGTTTGAGCTCGTCCCACAAATGCTCAATCGGATTCATGTCGGGACTGAGGGCTGGCCACTCCATCGTCTCGAGACCAACCTCCTCCATGAATTGCCGAGTGGTTCGTGTTGAATGACACCGGGCATTGTCATGCACCAACATGAAGTCTGCCCCGATATATTCTGCGTAGGGCACAGCATGATCCAGGAGAATGTCCTCAATGTATCGTCGAGCAGTCAGAGCCCCCTCCGGCCTCCTGCAGGTATGAAAACAAGATCTGTGTTTCCCTCAAGAGATATGCCAGCCCACATCATGCAGGAACCGCCGCCGTACGAGACTGTTTCAGCAAAACAGCACTGTGAAAATCACTTTCCTGGACCGGCCTCTCCTATCATTACCATGGAGACACATTCTGCTCTCATCAGTGAATAGAACGGACCGCCATTGCAGGATGATCCAATTGAGGTGTTCCCGAGCAAATTCGAGTCGTACTGTGCGGTGACTTACGGTCAATTTTGGGCCTCTAGCGGGCCGTCTTGGAGTGAGGTTGGCTTCCTTCAAGCGTCTTCTGACTGTCTACTGACAACAGCTACTCCACGAACTTGTCTCAGTTCCTGTTGCAGATCGACGCCCGCGAGATGGCGATTTCGCAGTGAAGTTGAAATGATAAAGAGATCGTCCCTCTCAGATGTGAATCGGTGCCGTCCAGTATATGGTCTCCGAGTGAAGGTACCAGTTTCCTGAAACCTTCTGAATACTCTTGAGACAGCAGATTGGCTCAAGTTTAGTTGACGAGCGACTTCTCGTTGACTGTGGCCTGCTTGCAACTTGTCTTCTGGCGTAGTATCCATGGGTTTGTGAAAACAACGAATTAAACTTGCAGAGATGTGTACAGATGAACGTCTGATAAGCGACTGATAAGAAATATCGGTCCACGTGGATTTTATATCGATTTTATAGGGGAGTGCGGCGCGCAACTGGTGGTTTCCGTTCAGATTGCATTTTGCTACGCTTACGTTCAGATCACATTCATTTGGAAAATATTGTACAGATTTTAATGATAATGGTGTCATTGTAAAGTAAAAACATTAGGCTTTCAATAAAAAAATGTTTTTTGAAAAATCGGTTAAGCCATTTAAAAAATATACGCCTTTTTGTGCGCTCTGAAGGGGTGAGTCGATTTAGCTGCACGGAAGTGTATACTGATTGGCGACGTAAATGTAGATATTTTCAAAATGAATAAAAATAATGTAGTACAGAAATACGTAAAACTTATGTGGAATAATGGTTTCAAAAATCGTCTTTACGGAACAACAAGAAACAACTGTACAATTCATGGAAATACGAAAACAAATATAGATCATATTTTCAGAAATAAACATGATATCAAAACATCAGGAATAATATGTAAAGAACGAATCGGATAAGAGTTGAAAATGAGAAAATAACAGATCCAAATGTAATCTAAAAAGAACTGATCAAGGACGTTAACAAAACAAAATTCATGAAAATCTACATATATAAAAAGAAAAGTCCTGACTCACTGACTCATCAACGCCCACCCCAAACCCTTGGATCTAGAAAGCTGAAATTTTGAACAGAGTTTTCCTTTATGATGTAGACAAGGAATAATGCCGGATTTTTCGAAATTCTTACGGGATAGGGAATAATCTGGCAAACTGCGATGGCGCCAACCCGCAATACACCTGAGTTAAGTGGAGAAGGCCACAACGGGCTGGGAAGTTGTATATTCTCCGATCTCAATATTAATTTGCTAAATAAATAAAGTTTTTTTTTTTAATGCTATAGATGGAAGGGTTCCGGAGCGAAGCGACGCTACCCGGCTAGTAATAAATATTATATAGAATTAAGTTATATTAATTATGTACTTTATAACATTATTACATGAAGCAAAAAAAAAAAGCAGGCTTCAAAAGAACATTAAATGCAGAAATAGTGACAACAGATATTTTCTTACAGAATAGTGCAGCAAATTATATTTCAAGATCTTTCTTTTTATAGCTATATGTAAAAAAGGCTGAATTGATGTAATCAGATTTGAGTAGATTGACTGAGTTATATATAAAAGTTTAGTTTTATTTTAAACCTAGGTTCAAAATGATATTACAATTACTGAAGAATAAGTTAATACAAATAGTAGATATATTTCTTTTGTTTTCATTTGGTACCTTCTATATTTCACTGATAGAAAATTTTTGATAGAGGATTAGCCGATACATTTCAGTGATTGTGCCATATCAAGTTTCATGGAAATTCAATGAACTATTTTATGATTGTAAAGTAACGGACGATATAAATGGCTTTTATGCTTTACTGAAGGAGGCTTACAAAAGCCATTTCTTGTAGAGAAAGCGCACAATATTTCTTGGAATTCGTTGCCCGCTGGAAAGATTCTCTTTAAGATAGAGAAATTCATAAACAAGAATATAGTTTCGACTGCGGAATGTGAAGTGGCTTGAAGTACGGAATTTAGAGAAAGTAACTTCCTTTTGTCAAGAAAGCATTTTTCAAGATTTACAGCATTGAGTTTTACGAAATGAAAGTCAGAAGAAAATCTCAAATTTACAAAAAGAAAAACACGATGATTTGAGAAACGTAAACAATTCCTGGAAAGAATCAACAATGATTGAAGAATCTGGTGAAAGTTTGTGTGTTTTATAAAATTTCATTTTTGAAATATACATCAGTTAAATCAGCTGCGGAGAGAACACAGGAACCTGAAAAACAGAATGAAATAGCCAATGAATTGTAATTTAAATAATAACTAAGTATACGAGCAGCGTGTAGTGGGGACTGACCAAGCAACACTGACGGCTACATTTCAAGGACTGCTGAAATGGAAGGTGGATGCAAAAACCAAAGGAATAGTGCTTATACGAAAGATATTAGCCCAGCCATCTTAAAGAAGGATTCCCTGGGAAATTTTAGAGAAATGGCAAAGGTGGGTCAAACTAAATATGCCTATGTTATGAGTTGGACCGTATGTAAGGTATGTATCACATTTTATGAAAATCAGTCAAGCCGTTTTAACGTGGTGCCCATACCAAATAGAAAAACATAGAGAGAAATGTTCAAATGGAATAACAACACTTTGTACGCTCATTACATTACAAAATTCATGCAAATAAGAAAATTGTGATACCAAATGAATGGAAAACAAAATTATAAGAAGACGGAAGAAAGAAATGAAAAAATAAAAGATAATTATACAATATTTAATCTTTAACGTTCCAAAGTGATATGTATTGCTAAAGATTACTTTTTAAGAGCATCCAATATACAGTATAACTGGAAAATTTATCAATTTTCTACGTATTGCTCAACTTATTTAATTTCTCGCATCTCCTTGTATTTTTAATTTGTTACCATTCGAAGACCTATTTTTATATTTTCTCTAGCATGTCATTCCGCAAATATGCTTTATTTAGAGAAAATCTTTAAACCTGTAAATAAAATTCTTAATATATTATCTCCAGTTAAACACCCTATTTTGCAGAACCAAAAAATTGAAGTAATTTACCAAATCAATTGCATATCATGTAATCTTAGCTTTATTGGTCTTATTAAGCAGAATTTATATAAAAGAATTAGATAACACCAATTAGAAAAAAATCTGCACAACTCAAAATTCCTCAAATTTTAAATCGGCTATTAGTGAACATTTAAGCAAATTTTCCTAATGATATTATTAATTGGATAACATCAAAATTTTAGATTTTGATAATAATTATCAGAAATTACAAGTAAAAGAGGCCTTTTACATTAAAAAAACTTTCCATCGACTTAGTAAACAGAAAATTTGAAATTCTTACGGTTACCGATTTGTTTCATTGTTATTTTTTTAATTATGTTACGATGTCTTTATTTTTTCTGTATACTCATTAAAGCTTTTGTTATCTTTAAGTTTAAGTTCATGAAAGCTTTTTATTAACATTCAGTTTTTTATCTTGATATATTGTTTCTTAAGAATTATGATTAATTATTTTTGAAATTTCATAGATTGTAGTGTATTCATAGATTGTTTTAATGTTATTCAATTCTATATCACTTGAAAATGTAGCAAAAGTTGCTACGAAACATGTTGTATCTTATATTAAATAATTTGGATAGACTGAAGAATACGGCACTAGCCAATAGAAAGGCTCCCAAGGATTCAGCGCCGACGGGGCGTTTTAACGCTTCCGCTTAACTGTTTATTCCGATTAATTAGCCTTCGAAACAAATTTCATACGAATGAGGTCCGAAGGACCGAAGATTTATTCGATTAGCTGTAGGTTAGGTTAAGTGAGGTCTGCTCAGCTCCAGGATGTATGTATTGGTAACTTTTGAACCAATTTTTGCCCTTCAAATTAGTTCCGAAACGGCCATGTTTGACGACGCGAAAAAAAACAACCAAACTCCCGATACCGTAAACTGCAGTCTTACCAATAATTTTTATTAACCCAATTATCCGGTTCAATATTTATTTAGAGAGGAAATCTTCCATTCACAATGCAAAAGTTTTTGACAATTATTTCGACAATTTTTCTTATTGACAATTGCTCAGAATATGTCTCATACTCAAAACATTTATATTTATTTGGTAGAAATTAATCTCTTCAACGCTTTTACTTGGGAAGAACACATGTATATTAAACATTACTCCTAGGATCCAAATCTGGAATCTAATTTATTTGTTTTGGAGAAATAAATTTGCAATTAATCAATATATATAATAGAATTCGAGAAATTTCTTAATTAACAACCAGATCCGTTGAAAAATGAAACTAATTTCAAAAACCAATATTCTTTTATTGATTACCAGACTTTCATTATAAATTCTTCTTCCATTCGATCAGACTTGGATTAAATAACATTCAAGTAATGATCAAGGTCTTATGATTATTATGATTATTTTACCTTTCAATTGTTGAAGGATTTAGGGAAAAAAAAAAACAAGAAACAAAAGCTCATCATACCTCACTATTCAATTCAATTATTTTTGTTCTTTCTTTTGTTCTGTTTGTTTGTGTGCAAATCACTTTAAAATGGCGGTATTTTCATCGAATTTGGGACGTATCGACGTTATTGTCCAATTTGTAACCTAAGCCTATTTATTTTGTTCTGCACTCCTTCCATTGTTCAAAATAACTTCGCTTATATGGCTAGAGGATTTCTTTAAAATTTTTCACTATGCTTATTTAAAAAGTGCCACTTAAAATTTGTGATAATTATTTTAATGTTCAACTCTTCCATGTCCTCGTAATGGACCCTTCCAGTTCTGATTGTCCAGTTTCCACTACCAGAAGCTGGATGTATGCTTAGTAATATACTGTGGAT
>JAFIDM010000004.1:49373961-49391489 GCA_023159025.1 Thereuonema tuberculata
CCTTTCTTATTCTAATATTTTAAAAGAACTTGCGAACCCTCATAATGTTCATTCTCTCTTCTTTGCTATTGTTATTCGCAGTGAATCGTAAAACGTAAATTGCATTGATGTTTGCGAGGATTTCACAGCCAGCTTTAAATATTAAAAGTAACTTTAAAACTTTCTTGGCAAAGGTGTCAGGAAAGAAAATCAGCTAATTATAAAGGAGAAGACTACAACTAAAGATACCAAAAAAAAAAAACTAAACAAAATCATCACAGTGACAGAAACAAAGTCACATAAAAAAAATAAAAAGTGTAAATGAAAATTTCTGAATCAATCTTAACAGACATAAAAGCATAGATCTGTGACTCCTTGACCCTGCATTAGTAATTAGATCACGCAGGAACCGCAGTGGTATGGTCGTCTTTGTTGACAGCTATTCATTAGTAGCACGTAAGTTGGTTGGAAGGAGCCGGGTTCAATCCCCGGCGGAGGAAGGGTATTTTTTTCCCATGCAGATTTCTTCTCCAGGCGGTTCCTAAGGTCCACCCAGCCCTACGTAGAACGGGATTTCATCCGTGGGTTGTAGGAGGAGAAGAGAAGAAGCGAAATGATTATTCTGAGAGACAGTACGTGGGACTAATATGCTAAGCTGTTAGTCCTTTGTGTTGGGAGCCGAGAGCAAGATTATAGGATCCTATAGATTAAAGGGCCAGTGAACTAATTAGTGTTTTTTGCACGAAGATGTTCGTTAAAGACAAACGCCTAGAACTTCTTAGTGATTGTTCCTTTCCTAGGTTCGGTGAGTAGATTTACACCAACATCTTCACTGTATCTCGACACAAGGTAATAGGATATAAACTTTTTCGTCCTTGAAAATATCTTCGCTAAAGATCAGCACAAAGTAATTGAATGTGGATATTTTCAACCTTGGCAAGCTTTTCTCCAAACACTATCACAAGGTAAATTTGCTTATTTATGGAAGTATATCCAGTTCTCGGGAAAACTAAAAACTCAGCAATTCGGATCGCTAACTCAACTACATGGACGTATTAAGTAGTCGAGTTAGCATCTTCGTTTGGAAGAAGGGCATGTTTCCTAGGAAGATGTTGAGAAACGGCCGAAGCTAAAGAAAAACTTTGTGGGCTTTGTTGTTTGTTAATTTCATAATAACTATTCATTGAGAAGTGTTTTCTTTTTGTTTATTAATTCTGTTATTAAAGGTGTTATTTTAGAATTTACATTTCCTTTATTTTAGTATATATATATATATATATATATATATATATATATATATATATATATATATATATATATATTTTTAATTTGAATTTGGACATCTTTGAGCTATTTTTCCTTTAGATCCATTTTTCACTGCATTAGTAGCCTAAGGTAATTTCTCAAAGAAGCTCAAAGCACGAGAAATTAGCAAAAAATCGACGAAAATTCCCATAGAAAGCATTGGAATACAAATATTGGATTACCATCCATGTCCTAAACAATAAATATTAATCTGCCTTTTAATCCTCTTAATAACTACACGATCTGTAATATATTTCGTATTAATCGTCTTAAATAACTTGTTAATAATTTTGGATTTTCACAGAATTTCTTTTATAGAAAACGTAAATCTATTCTTTACATTGAACAGATATTATTATTTAAGAAAGAAATAAATGGAGACTTGTCGTTTGCATTACGTTCATGATTTTAAAAAGACAAAAAAAAGCTAGATTGAATGAAAGTATGTATCAAATTACTTCACGAACTTCTTGTTCAATATAGAATAAAATCAATTTACTGAGCATTTAATTTCTAAATAAAGTTGAAGGTCTAATTCTAGAATATTGTTTTAGTTAAAAGATAAAGGTCCCTGTTTGCAGAACGAACTTATAATGACGTTAACCTACGGCGATGGATGTGAGATAAGGAGGTTTTCAAGATCACCTTTAACACAGGGAATGAAATCTAGTCCCCAGTTTCGGAAGGAGGTTAGAATGAACCCTAGGGCAAAGAAAGGAAATAAATAGAGAATAAAAAAACACTTGACCTTCGCAATTTCGAGAAACACAACTTACAATTCAATTAACGTAGTGTACTTGAAGCTAATATAACTCACGAATACAGGTTAATATCTTCACAGGTTTTCGCGAATGCCTACAGAAAACAAGGTAGGGATAGCGATTAGTAAACCAATCACAATGCTTCGCAACGGCTTCTGATAGGTAATTTATGTTGAATTATTGATTTAATTTCCTAATTATTATAAATGCGATTGCTGCGAATGCAAAAGGTGCAATTGTTGCGATTGCTTTGATTGTCGTGCTTAATGATAATTTAATGAGATTTTAATGATACTTGTCCACAGACCGACGAACAAAGCGGGATTATAAGGCTTCTTATTCAGAAGCCTAAAACTATGCTATCCTTAACATAATCTTAACAGAATTTCAGTCCTAACATCTGAAATCGAAGACCAGAACATATTTTGATGAACTGAAAAATGATTTTGTGGATTAAAAGAAGGCTGAATTTTCGGAAGCAATACTACATCAATATTATAACGATACTCTTTGGAAATCTATGAAATGATGTTTTAAACTTTCAGTAGGAATCTGTCTGGTTTAATGGCAAGCGTAAAGCGGTCTTAAAAATATTTTTTCTTCAAATATGCATTGTAAGTCTAGCCCTGAGTAACTATTAAGCCATTATCAGCAAATTCATGTTTAGGTTCAAAACTACTGTTTCTACGACCGAGAACAGATGTCTTATATTAGACAATTTGGACTAAGATGACGTGAATCGGTTTCGTCAGTTAATGATTAAACGATAGATGAAATCTTTCGATATTTAAATGTTAAGAAAACAATACGGATATTCTAATGTGTCTAATCTTTAATTTAGTTACCGCACAATTATTGTTTATGGAAGTATACACCGAAGAGATTCCTCGATAACAAAAAAGAAGCCTGTAACGCTATGTAACGCTGTGTCATCTGAGTCTTTCAATGCATCCATTTGAAAGTTTCTGTTAATTTTTTCAAAACAGTAAATCAAATATGAAATCATTTTCGATTTAAGAAGACCACAATTTCTTCTATATATGACTCTGTAGAAAAAAAAAAAAAAACAGAACTAACGTCATGTATAGAACAACAGTTTGTGAAAGGTCAATATATGTTCCTCAAGGTAACATATGCAATGCCTACCTTGTTAAAATGCTTGCTTCCAAAGTTAATATTTTTAAAATTAAAATTGTATTATTATAAGTTTTACTTCCATCAATGATACATACAGTATACAAAGATATATATACTGTCCTGCCACTTTATTAGGTACACCCCTGCTGTGCGCACAAAAGCTGTGTCTCACAATAACTCTTCAAGCCGGTGGCGGCAGTGTTATGGTGTGGGGGATGTTTTCCTGGTACCCGTTGGGTCCATTGATACCTCTGGAGGCACGTCAGGATGCTAGAGTGTACCTTAACATCGTAGCTGACCAAGTGCAACCGTACATGTTAACATACGCAGATGGCTCCTTCCAGCAGGATAATGCGCCGGTGCACAAACCCCGCATCAGTATGGGATGGTTTGAGAAACATGACGATGACTTTTCATTGCTCACTCCCCGGATCTCAGCCCGTTTGTAAATGTGTGGGATGAGCTGAAACGGGCTGTGCGCTCCATGCCTACACCTCCAGCAAATCTTTAGGAACTGTGTGACACACTCATGTCTGCATGGTTTATACACATTTATTTTATTTTATTTTATATTCAGAATTATTTTATTCATATTTCGAACAACTTCTGTCCTTTGCAATCTAAGGTGATGATTAAGAGTTCTGGCCATTTCCTTAAATGACAAACTTCTTTGGTTGATAAACACTGTAGCAACAACAAACGTAGAAAATCCAGTTATGTTGATATAATAAATGCATTTCCTTTCCTTACGAATTGTTACAGATGTACCACAGCCTGGAAGTTGATTTTTAGTGTTAAATATGATCTGAATTCATTTTGGGTAGATCGACAAACACTCTCATACATACACACAAAGCATTTTATCAGCCAATGGGCGATGTTCGCTAGAACCAGGTTCCTACAACCTCTGAAATAGCTTCTTTCTTCAATCGAAATAAAAGACTCCAGTTTTAAAATTGTTTCAGATATTTTTAGAACCATTTTCAAATACGAAAATCAATTATAGAAGATTCAATTTGCGAAATCAATATGGTTACGAAAACACATTTCTGTTATTGGAATTTTGTTTAAATTAAAGTTGTTGTTTTTTAATACTTTCGTTTTCACTTATTTTTTTATAAAGCGAAATGGACATTTACGAATTTTTTTACAATAAAACAGCATCTTCTACGTCAAAGAAAATTCCTTGAAACTATAATTCAAGTTTACTAAGAAAAAAAAAAATACTCCAAAATATTTTTTCCTGTTTTCAACGAACCATACAAAATGTTTTTGTTGTTTTTTATCAGTGTTAAAAATCAAATAACAATTTTTATGATTTATTATTTTCATAAATAACCTTTAATTTTAACTGGTATATAATTGATATTGATCCTGGTATTCGTTCGAATTTAACAGAATAATAACAGGAAAAATAACTTAATAATATATTTAATTTTATCTGCTCGACGTTAAAACAAACTTTTTTTTAAGCATGAATTCTCTAAATATAGAAACTTATAAAATATATAATTCATAAGTTAATAATAATAATTTTAAAACCTGCATCCAGCTATAGATATATAATTTAAAGTCTTTTGAAAAGATCCTAAAATTTCAAAACAAATATATTTTAAAAATATTGTAAAAGATAACAGCGAAAAGTAAACAAAATTATAGATTTCCCAATAAAAACTCCGTTATAAATTCTCAATTCATGACTAGAATGTCAGAAACTCTTCCAACATGTTAGGAAATATATTAGATTTTTTTTTGCTCGCATTTCCTGCAATTCCAGTATATATTTGACCTGCCTGTTTTACGTTTTCTTTTTGTTTATCCCATTTTTTTTTCTTCCCTCCCTTTTAGTTATTTTTTTGTGTATATCGATCTGTTCCATTTGCTTTTATATTTGCACTGACTAATTGACGAGTCAGTTGTTGCACACAATCCACCACCAAAACAACTAACTGAATAAAATAAACCTATAACGTGATTACATAAAGTTTACGAAATCACTGAAAAATTATTTTATTTAAACATGGAACTAAAATCAAACCTCTTTTTCTTGTTTTCATCGACTTTAGTTACGTAAATGTAACATCTTCTATATTTATTTTTTTGGTTGGTCGTATACTTAAAAATTAAATCGTTTCAGCAACTCTATAAAGCTAAATCGAGGCAAAAAATATGGCACTTTCTTCAGTAAGAGGTAAAAAAAAAATTCTTAGCGAAAGAATGAGGCAAAAAATTCATATACTGTGAAACACCGGCAATAATCGAATTTACTACATGCATTAAAAATTAAAAAAGCGTATCCTTTTATTAATAATTATAAATAAATGAGATCCTGTGATCATTAAGTGACTGCACTTAGATGTAATCTCCAATTACCGTGAAACAACGAGCATGACACTTAGCGAGCATGATGTCTCGTTTATTGATATTTATGTGAAACTAAAAATACCTCTGCAAATAAAAAAAGAAAACGTAAATAATCACTGTGAAAACATTAAGTAGTTTTAAATATTTTCAATTTCTAACTCAACATTACGTCATGATTCGCAAATAACTATATTTTATTAATAAGGATAAGGTTATTAAAATATTGTATACACCGTACGCAATAAAATTTGAAAGAAAAATAACAAGGATATCAAATAAATAATAAGGTGATATTCTAAAAAATATAAGGATAAAATTGAAACGTAATTTCTTCAGTTTTAAATAATGCACAACAAGTTTCAGTTGCTGCACTTGTCGATGTAATTGGTAAATAATGTATTTGTGAAAATGGCTTCTTTCGAAGCGCAGAGGCTTTGATGGTAGTTTACAATTTGCCTTAATTATAGCTAAACTGTAGTATTTCATGCATAAAAATTGGATAAAATGTAATTCATTTTGTTTTCTACAGCATGGAAATGGATTTACGAAGATGCATACTTCAAATTACTTTAAAAAGTGGCGTAATAACAGCAAAAATATAAGAATGCAAAGAGAAAAGTCCAATTAATAGTCAATTTTTATCCAATTTTCAAGTTTAGTATTTGCAAAAAGAAAAAATATCGCATTATTTGAATTTTTTGCATTTCCGTTAACTTCATCTCAATACTGGATTTTTTTTTTTTTCGTAAGTACTAATGGAGTAAAATTGTGAGGTTAATTTCCTTTGGGATTTTTTTTTTTTTAGAATAAAATGATTAATTTGTTAAATAAACTTGTGGCTAAGACGTTTCCTATGCATTTATTCCTGTCAGTTATTTTCTTGTATTTAGGAATAATATGAACTATCAACTTACTTGCATGTAGACCGGAGCCGCCGGTGGTTGCGTGGCCGCTTGCATGGCTCCGCTGTGGCTGTGTGTGCCGGGACTGTGTCCGTCGAGGTCGGCTCGTCACATCTCGTGACTCGGCGGCGGTGCTCGTGTCGACGGCAGACGAGGGAAGTGCCGTGTTCGACCTGCGCGAGACAAAGAAAAAGATGAGGAGCTTCTCTACATCTGACTACTGACGGTGGGTCTGTGCTTAAGAGTGAATGCTACCACAGGCCACCTCCGCTTCCGCTACCATTTAAAGTAGGTGGAGCACTCCGAACACAACTTTAAAAAAAACGATCCAAGACCTTTAAAGCTTTTTCGTCAGAAAATTCAAAGCAGTGTTTGGAAATTGAAGTGAAGCGCAACAATAAAGTTTTCCAAGCAATTGATTGAATTGAAGTTCTGCAGAATCGAAAATAATGAAGAAGGAGTTCCTGAATTAACTTGAAGCTTACTTTGTTTATAATCTTGTTATTTGTTTTAAAATAGTATAAGCAATTTAATTGAAAAGTCTCAATTTTTTTTTTTTAATTACAGCATCTGCTAAAAATAAACCATACAAAATTTCCAATTTCTAAAAAATAATAAACACGTAGCCAGGGAGGGAAGAGAAGTCCCTTCAAGGAGGGAAAAAAGAAAAGAAAGTGTGTATGTTCTAATGTTTACATGTAAATGATGAAATTCAAAGAGCCTACTCTCACCATAGATTTTTCGTATTAAGATCATTTTACTTTTAAATTTTCATTTAAAGAAAGCAAAGTCATTTATAAAAATTTAATGTAATGGACCACCCCCCTTAACAAAATCCTGACTATGTGCCTGGACTTAATTTCATAGGAAACTAGCTACAAATAAACAATATAAAGTAAAAACATTTTGTAAGACTATATTTGTCTTCAGTATCATCTAACTTACTCTTAAGGTATTCTTTTATTTTATTTAAATCTATATTTGAATTACGTAGAATCCCGTTAGGAGCTCAAGACTCCTATCAACAGGTGCTACAGTTATGTCTGTTAGATATATTTACATTACATGATTGAAACAAAACAAACTAACAAAACAAAACAAAAAAAAAAAGATTATATAGATAGAAATGATATATACACAATAGTTCATATATATATATATATGTCCAAACTGGAAGCTCATCCTTCGAGTTTAGAAAAGCAAAGATATCAATCAATCATTTGCAATTTAAATTTAGAACGTATAGAATATTAGAATTTTAGATGATTTCAATTAAATATTTTAGCTATTAATTTGTTCATTCATTCTGTGTTAATTCATTCTGTAATTCAAATTTTAGATAATTTCAATTAAACATTTTAGCTGTTAATTATTCTTAATTTTAATATTTAGGTAAATTTTAAATTTTAGGTAATTAAAAAATCTAAATTAAGGAGAGCAAGTTCTTAATTGTTGCGTTTTTACTAAATTAGTTCTAAATTTTGCCGCTGATGACGTGGTGATCGAATAATCTGTTTTATCACCATAGAAACGGTGAACTGAAATTTGAATTGGCAGTTTCAGACAGTGATTTGTTCTTTACATTGGCTTCAAATTTCATATCACTGTCCGGCTATATGTATATATATATATATATATATATATATATATATATATATACATACATACATTATAAAATGAGGTATATATTACTTGAGGTACAAAGATACATAAAAGAATGCAAAAAGTTTGTACAAAGGATTTACAAAAGGTGTATAAACGGTTGTACAATATATATAAAATAGAGGTCCTTAAGTTGTATTTACATAAATAGAAATTCATATAGATATATATGTGATTATTTTCTGTTCTTCTGCTTTTTTATCTGAAAGTTATTTTCATTCACGAAATACAAAACAAAATTTTTTTGAAACTCAAGAGAATTTGAAATATTTTTAAGCATTTTACCATAAAAAAAGCCACCAATTCATTTTAAAAACTATGAACGTGATATTTACGAAACAATTTCGTAATAAGAAGAGCGAGGATTCTGCTTACTGGCATTTTTTTAACAGCATTTTTTTAAATTGATGACATCTGCAATGCAAGATCATTTAATACAGAATCCTACTCATAAATGTAATTTGAAAGAAATTCAAACTATTACAGATTGAAAATAAAACAGCCATTGTTAATTCATAAATATAGGAAACAATTAATAGAAAACATGAGATTCCAGATGTAACAAATTTGTTGCATTTTCATTTATTATAAAATGTGCATGTTTTTAACTTCACTGGGAATATATGTTTTTATTATATTCAATTTCAAATTTATATTCAGTTTTATATTTGAAAATTGATGTAAATCACATCAGAAACATATATCTGGATTATATTAAATTATATGAAATTGTTTTTAATCATCTTTTGAATTACTTTTGGATAAACGTTTGAGTTATAAATCCGTGGCACTTCTAAAGAGATATGTTGTTAATGTTGTCATTACTGCCAAAGAAAAGAACACTTCATTGGCAAATGCCTATTCCAAATAATATTATCTTTAATTAATTTTTTTTTTTTTTTTTTTTTTTAGAAATTATTGGTATAGTTATTATTTAGTTCTGAGTTTTCATTTCTACTTCATGCTTAAGATTTGCGGCAAAATTGTTGTGTACACTTAGGAGCACGTCAAGATAGGTTTCTTATCAGACAATGTAATTACTTTGCGGTTTATTCTTTGTTACTCTGCGAACCTCTCAAAGAACTTGCTGTTAACGTGTCTTTCTTTTGGGTGCAATGCAAACAAAGATTAGAAGGTCTTCTTGTTACTTACAGACAGTCATCTTACATGTTGAAAGCGGGGGAAAATCCTAAAGATATTAAATGGATATGGAGATTAGGATCAGAGCATATATATATATATATTTATGAATTATCCTATCACTTCTAGAATTATTTTTTTTTATAATTTTTTTAAGTCTACATTTTACATAAATTACTTTTATGCTTTAACCGTCTGATTAGAGCTACTGTAAGAATCCATTACAATATTTTCATAGAGCGAATTTCTTCTAAACTTTCTGGTAGAGATGGAAAAAGTAGATGTTGGTGTTAAATTACTTTACTCTAAAAATAATGCTAATAAACTGTTTGTGGCTTGTTTAAAAGGGAGAAATATGAAATCGTGTGGTATTTTCGCAATGTTTTTTAGTTAAGAATCTATGATTTTGATCGTAGAGCTATTCTGTGGGAGGGGCCCTTTACTGCATTTGGTATTTGATGTAGGGGTGCTTGATTAGGATATAAACCAATTCTGACACTTGGATATCTATTTGTCAAATTTTGAAATCTTACTTCTCTAATTATATAAAATTCACACGTGTAAATTAATTAAGTCTGCCGGGGTGGCCAGTGCGCCAGTACCTGGGTTCGAATCCCGGCAGTGGCATGGCTGTTTCAATTTCCTTTCCTGTGTTGTCCAGCCTCTTCTTTACTTTCTCTTCGGTATGACATCATTCCTTAATGGCGTCCTGGGGAAGGCCACGGGAAACCACCCCAGTATCTTTCCCTTGAAATTCTCGGGAGTCTGCTAGGGGTTCGCCATCATGGGAACACTAGCGCTCCCTGGAATACGGATGCTTCGGATACGAAGCTCGCACTTCGGTGCGTACCGGCATCACACACAAATTAATTAACATCTGCAACAAAATGTTTATCATTTATACGTTTATTTATTTATTTATTATTTAAACGTTTATCATTTATAAAACGTTATGTAAAAAGTTGTTTTGAAATTTGTAGCTTAAGAAATACCAGTACATTTTACTAAATTACATGTAGTTAGTTAAGAGAACACGAATTAACTGATAAAAGTTCTATTTGTTTATTATTTAAAATAAAGCTTCTATAAATAATATTAAATAACACTTTTAACATTTTCAAAATAGTAAAAAACGACAGACACTTTGTAACTTCTGTAATATTTCTATATTATACATAAAACATGCAGTCGAATAGACATTCAGTCGACACTATATCTTAAAAATAGCAAATAATGCCTGACCACTAAAGATAATGTTTTATAATAGAGTAAAAAGTATCTTAATTTCAGTAATTCTATAAAATCGACATTCAGTCGACACTATATCTCCAATAAATACCTTCTTTAATACAATAATTCACTTCTTTTTACAAGAAACTTCTTCAGACTAAGTGAGGACAGGAAAATCTTTTCCTCTTCTACATCTACCATTCGTTAATAATCTCTACAGTCAACTTCAATATACCATAATCTTATTAACAGTTAAACGTTTAGTATAATCCTACTAACAGTCAAACCTATAGTAATCTATTGATGAGTTGTTATATATTACTATAGGTTTAACTATTTGACTGAATATCTATTTTAAAAAATGATTGGAAGTGAAGATTAAATTTTTTTTACTCTATTATAAAACATTATCTTTAGTGGTCAGGCATTATTTGCTATTTTTAAAAATATTAAAATTCTTTTCTTTTTTTATATATAAACCAAGGAATCACATTTAAGGTCATTTTAACTAAATCAAAACATTAAGATGTCTCTGTCAATGCGTTCTCTTGATAATGATGAAATTTGGTAACCTTTCTTACTTACGAGAAACTAATTTTTGAATTTTCTAAAGCTTTTAGCACCAATATTCTCAATAATTGAAAACAGAAACAAAAACCCTGACATAATGGATAGTTTTTGTAAGTTGAATAGTATCAGACAAACATTAATAGTATCTATCCAACGATTTGCACTACAGGATCTAGAAAAAAGATATACACGATTAAGGTTTGTAGATACAAAGCTGTTGGTTCATGAACTTTAACATTTAACATTGAATTTCTCAAACTGAAACAATAAGATCTTTTACAACACCATTAGGTTCCTCAAAAGTCATAAAAGTTTCTACCATAAATGAATCCATTTCATAAGAGACATTAAATTTATATGTTCTTAACTTGAAGTTAGAAACTTTTATTTTTGTTTTCTATTTCTGTAAAAAATTCTTATAGATATGAAAATTGTGAAAAGGATAAAATATTAATAAGAATGACATAATATTGGAAATTTGGATAGTAATTGTAAAATTATTAAAAAAAATTAAGTGGCGTACCCAGGATTAAGGTTTGGGAGGAGGCTAAGATTGTTGTAAAAAGTCCATTCAGATGTAAGCCTATTTAAAATTAAGTTGTTTCGAAGATCACTTTCCAAAATAATAAGATACAGATACGTCAGAGCTTTAATAAAGATTTTCTTCTCGTTTTTTTTTTTTCTTGCCTTTTTATTCTTTATTTTTGACTTTAGGGGAGGCATCAGCTGCCTTAGCCCCCTTCCCCTCCCGATGGGTTCGCCACTGTTCACATGCTCTGTTGACAAGTTTTTCTGAAATTGAGGGATTGGAAATTGAATACTAATATAGTTTGAATTTTCTAATACTTTATGCTGACTTTTTCTTTATAACAGTTTGTCAGTTATTTTATTGTGTTTGTTTTACTTATTTGTAGTTTAGCTAACATGTACTTTCATTTGAGGAAAGGACATGATTTGTAATTTTCTTTATGTAGATTTTCACATTTTGCTAATTGTAATTTGCGGAGTGATTTACTTGAAGTAAGTAATTTAGTCACATGATTACGCCAAAACAGAAAAATTTCAAATGATTACTAAGTGGATGGCCTGGCAACCTGGCAAAGGGACTGACTTGTATATCCACCGATATAATAGGAACTTTATCACATGATCTGCACTAGGTAACACTTTGTTCAAGAATTAATCTTTGAGATGGAAGGGGGAATTACCATATCTTGGATTTGGATAATTAAGAAAATTGAAGTTCTCTCAAAACAGCAGAAAATTCGTATTTTTGTATGTTTAAAAATTATCAAATTTATTTCATTCTACTATTATAAACACTTCAGATATCTAGGTCTTCTTCAGATATCTAGGTTTCACTTAAAGAAATAAATTAATAAATAAAAAAAATAGTATTTTTAAGAACTATAAAATATCATTAAAATTTCGAAAGTTCAGTAAAAACCCACATAATTTATCTGATGCGTAATTGCTGTGCAGTTTTAAATTTTTGAATTTTTTTATGTTTATTTCCAATTTCATTTAATTTATAAATTATAGATTACAGAGAAAACTGATCGATCCCGTCTGCGAACGAAAATCTCAGCCTCTTCCTTGAACACGCAAGACGCAAATCCCATGGGCACGTTAAGGAAATTTGAAGGCCTTTATTTAAACTTGCTTATTAATTAAGTTTCTTAATCCATTTTGAATAGAGTCAGTGCTTGTTTTGCTATCATACGACTTCAACCAATGGATGAATACATTTTGTCTAAATTAACACTAAAAATCAATTTTCACTTGTCTTACAGTCAGTTTTTTTCCTTCCTGATATTTCCATTTCAATTAGTTCTCTTTCCGGTCTGTCTCTAACTCATCCTTTGAGAAATTGCCATAAAAATATTCACCGCAAACTTTCGCAGTAGTTTTCAATTCACGTCGTTTTAAACTTTAAGCTTTCTTGGTATTTAATTATTCCATATCAAATATGATTTTTTTTCTTGTAAATCGATCTGTGGTTCTTGAATCCAGTATATTCAAGGTATATATCCACTTTATCTTTCTGAAAGATGCTTTTCTAAAGAATGACAAACTGAAATAATGCTTTAAAAAAAAATCAATTTTATTTAACGTCAACTTGATAAATAGAATAGAGAATAGTATGGAAGTGACATACAACCAAACTTCTAACTCTGTGTCTTGTATTGATTCTTGCAAGACTTACCCATTTGTATTTTGAAGAATGGCTTGGCTTTTCGAAGTTCAATTCCATATAAGGTTTATAACCAAGAAAACAATCATTATTTTCCCGCTCTTCCCAATGTCTTCCATAATCTCATTCATTACTCAAGTTTCAAATCTTCTTAATTTAATAAATAAACTTGCAATTGACATTACAATTGCTGAATATTTGCAAGTTAAGATTCAAAAATCAATAAACCAGTCTAAATTATTAGTTAAGTGAACTTTCAGTTCTTCTAGTTAATTAAATGTTTGGTTATTGATTATCTGTTAACAGAGCTGTAATGAAGTTTATTGTGGTTGTTTTTAGCCATTAATTTCAAAACTACGCTACGGTCCTAGTTTTTACTAAAATCAATGTAAAGCTGACAGTGAGATATTGCCATTTATTATTAAAGTTTTGTTTTTTTCTCAGCTATTATGATTTTAGCTTTAATAAGTAGTTTAATGTGCGTGGAGTGTAATCACAATATTTAAAAAAATAATGAGACAAACACCTAAATTAAACATTTAAAAATTTTTTTACTCATTAAAAAAAATCTCCAAGTACTATGGTTTCAGCTCGCCTGTGAGCCGTTGACAAGTCATTCGCGATCTGAAACCGTAGTATTTATAGATTCTTTTTAATGTGTAAAAAAATTTTTAAATGTTTAATATGTGTGTTGGCCTCATTATTTTTTAAATATTATGATGTTAACTGTTTACAGATCTGGGTGGATTTTGACCTAGGGTTCCTAACCTAAGAATATGATCCAAATGTTAAGGCAAAAGTCCGAAAATCAATTGTTAGTGTCTTAATTTTACTAAAATCAATGTTGTTTACTTGGTTAGGTTACACGAGGTTTGGTTTCGTAAACCTCAAAATAACCAAGTAAATAACCAAGTGGGTTTTTTTTTTTTAATTAAAAAAAAGCATTAAAACACTGTTTGGTAAACTTAGATTCGAAATGGTGAATTGTAAATTTAACCAAATTTTGGACTTTTACGGATATAGTATATTAAGATCCTGTGTCCTTATTTTCCAGTGTAGTAGATATTTAATAGTGCAAATCAACCAATAAAGTTGCAGCTTTGAAGGAGAAACAGTTTTTAAGATGAACTTTCACATTTGAATCCAAACTAAATTCTAACTATTCTTTAATCAACCTATTTTGTATTAAGTGAATTTTAACGCGTATGAAACAATTGTAGTTAAAATAAAAAGCTAACACACAAAGTAATAAGATAAAAAAAACATTTAATACTTAAAATACGACATGTTTCGTCCAGTCCCAGCTGAACGTTTACAAGTGAATAACTCAAGGATATCTGTATTTAAATCCCAACATCCTTTAGTTATTCACTTGTAAACGTCCAGCTGAGACTGGACGAAACATGTCGTATTTTTACAGTGTTAAATGTCTTTTATCTTATTATTTTGTGAGTTGGCTTTTTATTTTAACTTCAATCTATTTAAATCCCAACATCCTTTAATTATTCACTTGTAAACGTCCAGCTAAGACTGGTCAAAACATGTCATATTAAATACGACATGCCTTAACATGTCGTTAATGTTAAATGTCTTTTATCTTTATTATTTTGTGATTTGGCTTTTTATTTTAACTTCAACCTACTTCAGCTAAAATAAAAGCAAAATTTAACAATGCTTTTGTATCAAACAATAACGCTTTCTAATTATTAACAAAACCAATTCACAATTTTATAGTTCCGTTGTTAAAAGTGGCATTTCTATTGATTGGTGCTCAAAACCCAGTTATAAATTTAAGCCGATGTAATTCAAGGGTCAAGTACAATTTCACGCTATGCCCGTTTTGAATTTATTTAGTATATTATTGGCAGTTGCTACTTTGAACCGGAAGTAATCACATTGACTCGAAGATATCATGTTAGTCTCTCAGCATAGTGTATTCAATAAAGATAGATTTCAATTTTTTCCATTTACCATTATTTTAATAAAACCGGAAGTGAACTGAAGCGGAAGGTTTGTTGCAAATCCTCATCCTCTAACCTAATTGGGTTCTACTGTAGAAGAGTAATGTTGAAGCAATTCTTGCTTATTATAAATTAAGCATTTCTTTAAGAGGCAAGATTGATTTTAATTAGACTTAAGCTTCTACACTACATGATTATTCATGAAAACAAAGCGCGGAAGGAAGAATTCGGCTTTCATTAATAAATTACTAAACTTAGGAGTGTTCCAGAAATGTGCATTAATTACGAAAGGAATCATGGAATATCATTTTGACATTTGAATTTCTTATTCTAAGAAATAACTCATACGTAAGACTCTCAGGGAACAGAATTATAATGATCTAATCCTTTTTTTATTAAATAAATAAATACTATTTCTAATAAATACTATTGTAGGTCTACTAATCAAACTATATAATATTTTTCTAATTCTTTCTTAGAAAAACGAGATTCATCAAATCAATCATTCTGCATATAATATATTTCACTGGTTGAATGTCTTTTAAACTTGGTATACTTATTTATGAACTATAGACAACCTAACTTTTATATTTTTCCAAATGGATAGCTGATTGAAAAAGTTGCCACAGAAGTTAAATTCTCATTGCAATGGTTTTTGTATCGATCCTTTAAATAATGAACCTTAATCCTTTTAGCTAACTCATTAATTTTCGCTGTTAGATTATTGTGTGTAGTTTCATATGATTAAAATTAATCGATACAGACAACATAAGTAATATGAATTTTCCATTTCCAGAAAATGGAATTTTAACTATAGTAAATTATTTCATCCGATACACTTAGCTTAAAAGAATTAATATATTTTACAATAATAAACAATAAACAACCGGTTTCGCTTTTATTTCACAAGCTTCATCAGGTAAACAATATGTGCTAGAAACGTCGCTCAATCAAAAACAAAATCAGAGAACAAGGACAGCACAAGAATAAATAAAATTGCCTTTCAGATTTTCAGATTTTGTTTTTGATTACAATTCACTTCGCTCAATTTATTTGATTAATTCCTGAAACGCCCTCTGTCGTCGATCTGTGGAAATGAAGCTCCAATTTGAAATCATCAGAACGATTTCTCCTGTTTGTACTCAGCAGATGTTATTATTGAAAATAAATATGAGCTTTTCGTTTATTGTCCTTTCACTTGAGAAAGAAAATAAAACAAAGAAAAGGAAAAAGGAAATTTAAGGAACGTTAATTCTTATGACAATAAAAAAAGTACAAGATCGAATTCAAGACAATCTGCTATGCTGAGATAACAATTGATAACACGACGAAATTATTATTTTCAAATATATTTTATAATAACTGAAATATTCAGGATAACTATTCAGTCACTCGTTGTTTTACAACTGCAGAATTTATTTCACTTAATTGAAGAATTTTTTGGAAAGAAAGTAACTTTAAATAAAACAGGTTCTTTAAGAAGTCTTTAAATATCTTAACAATTTCAGGTAAAATCCCTTATCTTTAATGCTTAGCTGCAGGACTTTTGTTTTAAAGCAGAAAGAAAAAAAGTTCAAGAAGAAAGTGAACTTAAAAACAAACAGAAATCTTGAAATATCTCGAAGTCTTTAAGCAAATTAACATCTGAAATGTCTTTACTTTTTAATGCCTTTAATCAAAAAATTAATTTAGTTAATGCAAAACAATTTTCATCATTATTTTTTTCCACTTTGAAGACGATATCATAAGATATTTTGTTAGCAACCAATGGTAGTGACTACTTTTACAAGCAACAGTGTCTTTGCTTAGGATTTAATTTATGTCAACAGTATTTAATATTGAATCTACTATGATAAAAAGGGTTGTAATTCATATTTCTAAATATTAACATTTTTAAAACATTTTTAATAAAAAACTTAAGTATTAAAATGTATCTATAATGTTTCGGTTCTTATCGTCAGGGGAATTAGGTGTTTAAATTTTTCTTCATTCAAGACTTAGAAAGATAAAGATAGTTTTAATATATTTAAAGATTCGTTAAAGAAATAAATCAAAAAGCATAAATGAAATATATTACTCAATAATTCCGTTTATAAATAGTTTACAATTACTTATATATTAAAAAAGAAATAAATTCTTATGTACATTGAAATAACTTAACATCTAGCCGACATTATCCTCAATGAATAAATTAAAAGAAAAAAATAAGGTTTATAATATTCACATCCTGAAATTTCAGTATGGAAATCAATTTACATAATTTATTACTGCCAGTATGCTCAAAAAAAAGAAAACAGGAAAAGACAACATATAAATAAACGAA
>JAFIDM010000004.1:49427764-49443083 GCA_023159025.1 Thereuonema tuberculata
AAATATCCAATGAATTCAGAAATGTCAACTGTCAATACAGTTAACTACGTATTAAAATTTTTCATCGGATACATCAGAAAAAGCAGTTGTATAGGAATGTAAGATTTCATTAAATAAATACTAAAAAATAAAAACTTTCGAAAGGTTCCAATTCTGAGCAGATAAAACATAAGATATCTTTGGTTCAATAGCTACACATTCCTCTGCACCCCTTGGAAGATTCATGAGATTTCGAGCAGCTTAATCCCGTAAATACAAGAAATTTAAAGTTTATGACAAAAGAAATTTCAAGCACATCGGCAGTTGTTATCACTAAAGTTTCAGGCATTTGGTTTTCAGTGTCCCTTGGTAAAAGAATATGAGATCCATGAATACGAAAGGTTGGAAACAGAACTGTTGATCATTGTAGGGTTTCGGGTAATCTATTGAATCAAATTTCTAATCGTAAATTAGTTTTAGGGGCGTTTGGAACTATTTGGTCTGAGATCATCATATCGAGCCACATTCACAATAATGTTATAAAGGAATGGAGCACAGAATTGTTTATGTACGTTATACATAAACAATGAAATGGAATCTTAAGTTCTTATTGCTTCTTTCCCTTATAATTTAAAGTTCAAAAAGAGTGAAGGTTTTCAAGATGCCACATTGGACAATCTAGTTGTAATTCTGATTAGTTTCTATGCTTGTACGAAACTATAGCAGCTCTGAACAATACTGAAGCTGAATATTGTTATTAACTGTGCTAAATTATGGGAAGATGATAATAAGAGTTATAATAAGTATTTATTAAATTCAGTAATCAGATAAATTAAAAAAAGGTCTTCTAATCAAAAATACAGAATACAAACTTCACATATCAATATTTCGTCTTTAATACCTGAAGACTTTCTCAAGGTTTTTCCTCCTTACATAAATGATAAATAACAGAAAAAGAAAAGAAAAGAAACACTCTTTTCTCATCCAAAATGAAATATAATAATGTAAATGTATTAAACGAACGAGATTTGTCAGGAGAGTTACATAGGGAGAGTTACATAAGGAGCACAGATAGAGCTTTAAAAGAACGCGTCCAAGAACATACGAGGGCATATAGGAATAACAACAAAGGAATATCAGAATGGGCGGACCATTGTCTCCATTTGGGTCACGATCCAGATCCTCTAGTTGATGTTATTTATGATAATCAGAATGAGTCAATAAGGTTAATTTTGGAATCATGTATAATCAATTGTTGTGAATGCATGAATAAAGATAAATCATTAAAGGTTAATAAAATTTCTTTAGGAATCTTCAGGAAATTTTTAAAATACAAGATTATTACAAGTAAATTATTAAAATTAGTTTAAGTCTGTTTGGTAATTGTTTTAATTTATTGTTATGATTCATTTTATGTTCATTTTATGTTAATTATTTTATCTTATTTCGTTCATTAATACATTTACATTATTATGTTTCATTTTGTATGAGAAAAGAGTGTTTCTTTTCTTTTCTTTTTATGTTATTTATCATTTATGTAAGGAGGAAATACCTTGAGAAAGTCTTTAGGTATTAAAGACGAAATATTGGTATGTGAAGTTTGTATTCCGTATTTTTGATTAGAAGATTTATTTCGACAGTAACAAAGAAATATGATATTGTCATTAAAAAAGGTCTGTTTGATTTATAGAGCATTACTTTCTATTACTTATATACACAAATTCTCATTATCATTGCGCATGTATTAGATTATACACAGTAAAGATTTATTTTCATTAAATTGCTTTGGGAACTGTTTCAGGAATTTGGTAATTAAAAAGCAATAATTAAGCTAGTAGATAATATTTTACACTAATTTTTTTGTGCTTTCTATAATTTTTATTACCCTCGGAAAATTAAGCATATTTGTCATACAAATGTCTGAAATTAAAATTACCTTATACTACACTCGCAAGTAAGAATATTATATATTTGCAATAAGATGAATATATAAATGCAATAAGAGAAACATATCAGATTGGAGGACCATTGTGTAAAAATGAATTACAATCCAAATCCTAAGGTAGAAACAAGTTTTCATAATTCAGCAAGAGAAGGACAAGCTGATGATAGAATCATGCATGGTTATTTGGCAACCATGTATAAAAAAAGATAAATTTCTAAAAGTTAGCGAAGTAGCATTTGGCCATATAAAAAAAACACATTGAAAACAAAAGAAAATGTTTGTGACATCATTGATTGGACTTAAATTGCATAGTTTTAATTTGAACAAAGTTGGTATAGTTTTAAATTCAAATAAAGTAAAATAATCATGACCTCAGAGATTGAGCTAAGATTGTATAATTTAAACATTAAGAAAGGAATGATTGTAGTTTTATTATTAGAGAACAAAAATCTTTTTTTTATTATTTCAGCACGATATCAGTTACATTCATAAAGATATTTGGAGTCCTAGAGGAAGAAGAAAGCTTTTCGTATATATAACCTGATGAAGTTTCTTGTTTAAGGAAATGAAATATTGTAAGCATAATAAATAAGATGTATTTCAAGGAAAATGAATTTCTGATATAATGACGGTATATGTTGAAACAACCAATTAGCACCAGAGATTACTTTTCAGCCTGTGAGAAGAAAAATGTCTAGAACAAGCTGCTCTGTGATCGAGCAGCTCTTTAATCAACCTTTGTGATCGACGTTGATGCAACTTCAATCAGGTTTTCCAGTTTCAACATGTTTGAGCCAATCCACCCACCCTCACCTTCTGTCTCCTTGTAAATCACCAACAAAATTACCACTAGCAGAAACCAAGGGCTGTGTAGGGACGTAGTGGGTAATGTGTCGCAGTTCTTATTTGCTTCCCTTCCTTATAATTCAAAGTTCTAAAAGAGAGAATTTTTCAAGATTGGACGATGTTGTAAATCTGATTATTTCCGATGCTTGTAACATACCTTAGCAGTTAGGAACTGTACCAATGAATCGCTTCGTCTTCCCAGAATTCAAAACAGTTATAATTTCTTTTTATTAAATTCAATATAATTAGATAAATTAAGAAAGTTCTGCAATTTATGAACTTATTTAATGAATATTACTTTTCTTCCGTTCCATCTTCTTTACGCTCATATATCAAAAATAAATATAACCTTCTTCTGCGGACTTGCTATATTCGGACGACTTTTTTTTCCTTCAGTTCTCATATTTTCCGTGGTTTCTAGATCTGCACCTTCATCTTTCGAGTGTCTCTTAGCAGAGTTTCTTCGGCTTGATCACATTCTTCAATGTAGTCGATTATTCTTTCGCTGAAGATATTTGTTTCACTTCTTGCCACAGTTTCGGCAATTAAATATGAATGGAGCTGCTTTTTTTCTTTATTTGCACAAATTTTAGTACAGTTCTCTTATAGAGAAACACGATGAAGATCGCAATGTTGGATCTAATCTCCGTCCTGACATTCAACACACATTGTGGATCATTTGTAAAGAATAAGCCGTAGACAGCGGAAGGAAAGAAAGAGGAGAAGCAGACAAACACAGAAAAGAAAAGAAACATTCATGATGGCCCTGGGATTCGAACCCAAGTTCAGTCATATCAGAAGTTTTACAATTATATTTTTTT
Source organism: Thereuonema tuberculata (assembly GCA_023159025.1). Lineage (NCBI taxonomy): Eukaryota > Metazoa > Arthropoda > Chilopoda > Scutigeromorpha > Scutigeridae > Thereuonema > Thereuonema tuberculata. Next base: position 49,431,356 of record JAFIDM010000004.1, read on the forward strand.
ATTTGTTACATAACTCATCTAAATTTTTAAAAAATTCTAAACAAAATCAATATATATTTAATTTGTTCTACGGCTTGCTAATTTTACAGCTATCCTAATTATCGCACTCGAAGGCTTTCGTCAAGTGATGTGCATTATTAATTACATTATTTCATTCACTGACCACATGGAACGTTAAAAATCTTATAAATCCACTTTGTCCTTTGTAGTCTGTTTATGCGACACGAACGCTAAACACTGAAAGGCCTGGAGGGATTTCACAAATATTTGTATGTTATTGTGGTTCAACTTAAAACAGGATTTCTTTTGGAGAACCAAATACTGCAAATAATTAAACAAATCACGCCTTTCTAAAAAGCCTCGTAGTTTTCAATTCCCAAATTTATTACAATATAAGAAATAATGAGTAATATTTTTGTCCATGTTATCTTGATGGCTTAGAGTAACAATTAAAAGATAATTACAGGAAAAAAGTAAAACCAACATCTGGCATACGACAATATGTGCTGTGAGATAATTGGACGTAAAAAGATCAACTTTACATATATTTACATGGAATAGACTTTGACAAACCCAGTAGTATTAGCTAATGTAAGAATGAATCTAAAAGAATGTGTGTTAAATCATAGTTTATTTTATGTAAGTCTAATCACAATAGATTCATATCTGTGAACAATGGATAAATACCAGATAGCAATTAATAACAACCTGATCGGAATAACAATATGATAAAGATGCAAACAAAGAGAGGAAAACACATAATAATAATAATGTAAATATATAGAAAATAAGAATATATGTAATAATTTACATATGCAATTATTTAATGGCTGCTTTTTAAATACTTACACTTGCAGATACCTCTCCATGAGTGAAATTGCACATGCAAGAGCCAGCCTGTACTCTGCCAGCATATCAATGGTTTACATTCATTAGGCCTAAGTGATAAATTTGTTAATTCATGTAAATTTACCTTAGATCCTGCAACATTATTGGATGTATCTCTACAAGTAGTAGTTTTTTTGTTTGTTTTTTTAAAAAATTAAGTACACTTGAGAGAGACCTATGTATTGTGTGTGTACGAAACAATGTGACGAATTTTTAATAAGTCAGTTGTAAAAATTATTGTGTGCAACATGTGGAAATAAAAAAAAATACTTTTTTTGTATGCCTAAATACTTTACAATTGAAAATCTTCGCGCGGTTCAGTTCGAAAAACACTCTTTTAATGCCGCAGTTTACTCCACGACTATATCTTAATATATTTTTTAAAAATTTTTTGGAATTAGTTTTTATTCTAAAAGAAACAGAATTTAGAAAGTTCACAAAAAACAACCTAATTAATTCTAATTCAAAGCATTAAAAACAATTCAAAAGATATGCATTTTTTTTTTCTTTTCAAGAAAATTGAAGCCTTAAAGTGGTTTTCCAGTTTTTTTGACGAATGGTTTTGAAGACGTGCACTCATTGATATTTAGTCACGCTTGGACGAGATCAATATACTTTAAAAAAAATTAACTTCAAGATAAAGGAGAAAAAATGTCACGAAGCCATCGACTAATGATAGAGGGAATTTCTTGGTTAGCTTAAAACTGATCATTAGCAAGGATTCTGATACAGGGATTATTCAACCAAAAAAACATAAGCAAAAATTCTTTATTAAAAAAAAATCAATTATTTATACATTTCCCAGTGATGTTTAAAAGTCACAAAGAGATTGTTGCTAGATGGATTTCTTTAGAAAAAAAAACCAAATATGTTAAGTATTATCGATTGAGATAAAGCTGAAAAATTCTTCTTAAAATTTCGATATTTTATTTTGACAAAAGAATTTCGTAAGATGAACTTTTTGAGATTTTATAAACGTTCTATTTTCCTTGCTTAGAAATCTTCAGTTAAATGAAACAAATAAATATTAATTGTAAATATTATAATTTTATTAATGAATTTGAGTTTTAAATAGTATATTTTTGTTGATAAACTGGTACATCCCTTAATTTGCAATGGGATGAATACAATAAAAAAACGTTTAAAATATAAAATCCATTCGTCTTTTTTTGCGGAGATTACTTAACCCAGGGCATTGCAACTTTAAACTTAATTGATAGCTTAGTTTAGATTATTAAAAGAAAGATTCCGAAATGAATACAATTGGAGTCAAGGGTAAAAAAAAATCCCCAAAATACCCTTAAAAAAGCCAAAATCATGACAACAATGTATATTAGGAATTTAAGGTTTTAATACAATATTAGACTATCAAATGAGTGAGACAAATTAGACTTAAGCTAAGTAGTGGAAGCCAAAAAGTGTTGTATATTGTCAAGCATCAAGGAATATTGTGGTGAGATCGTAGAAATTGCGAAAACTAAAGGTATTCAAGTTATTCTTAAAAAGGTTTAACTTTAATGATTAATAGATGTTGTCCCATGATCGCAGGATAATTAGCAAACTCGAAACAGCTGTCCCAGGATGCCAATAGAAAGGCTTCTATTAGGCTTATATACTAGAGCGTAGGTCACAGCAGGAGAAGCCTTATATCCAGCTCTATCTGTCTATTCGTTGCATGATTGGTCATTTTTTTTTTATAATGGAATCTCCTAAATCTATGGAGAGTTTCTGTTATTTCTGTGGGATTTTTGAAGTTGTAAAGTTTCCGAGATTTTAACATTCGCTCTGTATAGAAGCCGTGGGGCTTTATGCGATCACTACTAGGATTGCTGTTCCTACCTTGTTTCTATGAATTCTTGCATTGTATCGTAAGCTCATGTTTGTTTTCTTCACTTTCAGAGGATTTGTAACCGTCGGTTGCTGTATTTAAATTTTTTTATTTTTCTATAAAAAAAAAAAAATACCGCCCCCTCCCTTTTAAATGCCGCCCCCACCAAAAAAACAAAACAAAAACGACAATCCTATTTTACAACAACAACAAAAAACAGAATCTTCAATTCAACAACCCAAAAAAACAAAAAACAAAACCACAATCCTATTTTAACAACCAAGAATCCGTCCTTCGGCCGCCCTAAAATCTTGCCGCCCTAGGCGGCCACCTAGTCTTAAAAAAAAATAATTTTTTAACGGTAAAAATGGCCCTGCTTACATATGAGTTATTATCTTGATATAAGTTGATTAATTGGTATTGTATCGTTCACCTAAATTATTTCCATACTTTGTATAATACTTTTTCTCAGTTCTTGCTCTATTACATCACATTCTAATTACAATTAGAAGTTACAAACAGGATATCTGATTCATGGAAATCTTATCAGAGATTTTAAATTAACATATTTCCATTTCAATGGCTTTATAAAAGACAATTTTGTGGAGTAATTGGATGAAGGATCACTGTCACGTTCTTCTTGGGACGTGGGAAAAAAAAATCTATACTGCCTTTGGGAAAAATAAAAGCTGTACGTTTTTCTACCTTAGGGTTCAGAGTGAAGACAAATTATATTTTAAGATAAGAGTAATCCATCGTAAGAGAATCCTATCAGTCTGTACATCATTAACATTGTATGTGGAGGAAGTTACTCAATCCAAATCGAATATTACCTGATATTACAAAATACAATAAGACGAAATAGTCTCATACAAAGCAAATTTTCAAGATATTTAATGCTATTCTTTGTCAAGTTATTTTAACCATGAAACATATACTGGAAAAGGTAGCTATAGAGGAACAGGATATGATATTAATTAATAATACAATTGCATTACAATTGAACATCCGGAATTCCGAAATCTGTAAACGTTTCAAGATGATGTCCTGCCTATGTGGTGAACTCATATGTACGTATTTATTCTTTTTGTGCTGAGGGATACATTGGCCACCTAAGAAATATTAGAAAGATAAACTGATGCTAAATTGCTTGAGATCATAAAATCAAGGAATTTCTCTAGGTTTTCTATCAATTGGGAATCTAAGATATTCTTTTTTGTCATTAGCCAAACCTTTAATGTTTGTGTTTCAACACAGACCGATAATTCCTTGATTACATTTCTCTGATTGGTTTTTCGGAAAATGCTAGAATAAGGTAGAAGATAAATAGAGGTCATAAACTGTACAATATCCTGCTCTCGTTATCTAGAGATTACTGCAGTTATCCCCATCAAGGGTCAGGAGAAACTTAAGGGAATTCACACTATTCGTCAACACCTTCCCAAAAATTTACAATTTTTATTTGTTTCATTTGTATTCATGTTTTTTATGTTTATTTAACATAAAAAAACATGAATACAAATGAATATAAATTAGCTTTTATATAAAGCTAACTTTTATGAAAGTAAATATTTTTCGCTTGTCTGCATTATCACCATGCCATATTCCAAAATCCGGAAAAATCCAAAATTTGAAATATTCTCGGTCCGAGGCATCCGGATTAAGGATGGACAACTGTATTAATAAAGAATTCTTCTTACTTTAACAAATACCAATAAAGAAAGCAATGTGAAGGATTCACACATAACTTTCGATAACAAGTAGTAATATTGTTACTATTGATAAACTGCAAAAATGATCTATAAACAATTCTACAATTTGGCAACTTTTCCTGCAAATCAATGAAATGTTTGTTGATATAAAAATTTATTTCTTTTTCCTCAAATTTTATAATATCTCCGGTATTTCTTTACCTGAATCATGATTTAAATATTTCATGTTTTCTTATGCTTAAAGCTTGTAGGATATCTTTGTGAAGACGTTTCCAGAATATCCTGGAAATTTCATAGAAATTTTCGTTGTAAATTTGCTTTATTAATAAGTCTTTATTTTATGTATTACACAACTTTAACGTGAGAGCTTTAATATTATTTTCCATTGTTTGATTTAATTACTTTTTTGCTTTACACGATCCCTTGTTTACTTGAAAAGTTGCACTTTTAAAAGTGTTTTTATATTTTTTTATATTTCTTAGATCTTCTGATTCTTCGTAAGGAAAACATACCCAATTATTTACAAGTAACAAGTCCCTACATAAGCTTGCAGTTTACTTTTCTCAGAGAACAAAATATTATAAATTTTTAACATCTTATATAAAAATTATAAAATAAAATAAAATTGTTTTTCTTAAAACCATTTTTGGTAAATTTTAAAACTTAATTAAAATTACTTACATGAAATAAACAAAGATTCTTTATTAAAAATATTATAAGATGTACAATAAAACAAATTAAATGGGCTTAGAAAGTTTTGTTATTTCTTTCGTTTCTTTAAAATTTCAAAAATCGGAAATAAGATGCCACCATTTCTTTAATCTACGAAGAAAATTTTCAAAACAAAGCTTTAATGAATCCAGGAGGTCTACCTATATATAAAATTTCATTTTTCATTTTATATTTGATATTAAATAAACGAGGGAAAATGGTGGCATTGCAGATGGCAAATGAGTAATGTTGCAAAAAAAGTAAATCCAATGGCAAATCAAGATACTGAATTGTTTAAACAGAAACATATTCTAAATGCTGTGCAATGGTTCTTCTCCATAAGTTGCTTGACAAATTTTCAGAAGATCGGTTTAATAGTTGGTTTGTTTGCTTTTTTTGTTTTATTCGTGGAGGCGATATTGGGTATGCAAAGAGATACATGCATTCTCACAAACAAAACTGTCCAAACAAGAGTACAATACCCTCAAGTTTAATTTATTACTGCTAACATCAATCCTTCAGTTTGTCATATTTTTTATCTTGCTAGTTGTTTCTTCTTTTGAATTTTATTCGAAAGCGTAGGATGTAAATTATATTAAAAAGACTGCTTAAAATAGTAATAATAATAATAATAACCCCACGCGCAACTACAAGAAACACATTCTACACGATGCAAACACACGTGACGAGAAATGCAGGAAATGCCACACTACGTATGAGACGATCGACCACGTAATATCAGGCTGTCCCTTTCTTTCTCAAACAGACTACCTCCACCGACACAATCAGGTAGCGTCGATCATTCATAACAGCTAGCACACAAACACACACTTATTAAGAACACGGTCCCATACTATAAGTACATACCACAAAGTGTATTAGTCACCCTCATATAAACTGTACTGGGACCGCCCCATTCACACAGACAAAACTATACATCACAACAGACCTGACATCACACTTGTTGATAAGGTCAACAAACAGACCTATCTCATTGATATTGCAGTGCCGATCAGCAAGAACATGCAGAAAACTCACGCAGACAAGATCAGTAAATACGCTGATCTAGCACATGAGCTACAGAAGCAGTGGAGGCAGGATCGAGTACATGCTGTACCCATCGTTATGTCTACCACTGGTCTGGTGCCTCACACATTGCACCACAGTCTCAGCACACCAGGACTTATCAAAATCACTTATGCACAACTGCAGAAAGCTGTGGTACTCAACACAACACGCATAGTTAGGAAATTTATGGACACAACCACACATCCCTAATCATTCTTGCACACGTCTGTACACTTGGCAATATGTGCTTTGGTCCTTGACCCGCCATATAGTTTTTGCTGGGGAAACCCAAGGTTTGAAACATACAAGCATAATAATAATAATAATAATCCCTTACATCTCCTTCCACTACATCCAACACAAACACTCCCAGCAGTGAGGCATTACATGAATATTGGTCATCTGTGGTCCAACCCCAACTCCCACAATGACAAAGCACCATGAATCACAGAGGAACAACAACTCGCTGAACACTTACCCTTCATGCCCTTCCATGATATTACTCTCGCAGACGTACAGACAGCATCAAAACATGCACACAACTGGAAGGCTCCTGGTGCAGACGGCATTCAGAACTTCTGGATCAAGAGTTCACGTCGCTGCATGGCAAGCTAGTTCTTGCACTCACTGACACAATCCAACACCCAGAACATATGCCTCTTTTCCTCACACTGGGTGTCACTTACCTACAGAGCAAGAACACTGAAACAGCGCACCCTGCAAACTACCGTCCAATCACTTGCCTCCCCACACTTTACAAACTCCTCACCTCCTGCCTTGCAGACAAAATTTACACACACATCGAGACACATAATATTCTTTCCGAAGGGCTGTCACGGGAATTCCCAGGGTTATAAGGAGCAACTCCTTATTGACTCGGTAATCCTGCGGCATGCGCGAGCGAAGAATAGGAACTTACACATCGCCTACATCGACTACAAGAAGGCATTTGACTCAGTCCCCATTCCTGGATTTTACACAGTCTTCAACTCTGCAAAATACATCTACAAGATCACGGCATTATTGGATGCCAAGATGAAGAGTTGGAACACAACATTAAACCTATGCACCTCCAGCACCTCCATCACTACAGTCCCCATTCCCATAAGAAGGGGAATTTTCCAGGGAGACTCCTTGAATCCTCTTTGGTTCTGCCTTGAATCCATTAAGCCACTTGCTAGACAACACAAAACACGATTATAGGCTTACCTCAGGCACTCTGACACCATAGAAAATCACACACTTACTCTACATGGATGACATTAAACTCTAAGCCACAAACAACGCATAACTTACCAATTTACTACAAGTCACAACACAGTTCACAATTGACATACCGCAAGCTATAACACTCGGGAAGACTTCGAATTTGGAGGGTTTTGAACTGGATCATGGGTCGGCCATCCAATCCATGGAAGAGGGAGAAACCTACAAGTATCTGGGCTTCCAGGAAGCGCTCGTCATTGACAACGCAAACATCAAAAATGCACTCAAGAAAACATACTGTGCTCGCGTTCACAACATCCTCAAAACACAACTCAATGCCAGAAATAAAATTAAAGCCATCAATACTTTTGCTGTCTCACCACTAACATATTCGTTCGGCATAATTCCATGGACAAACACTGAACTCGAAGCACTACAACGCACAATACGCATTATATTCACGAAACGCAACATGCACCACCCCAAGTCCGCTACGGAAAGGATGACTCTTCCCCGCAAGGAGGGAGGCCGAGGACTCATCAACCTCATCACCCTACATGCAAAACAAGTACACACACTTAGGGAACACTTCCACTAAAGAGCACAACATTCCGCACTCCACTCAACCATTCTCAAGGCTGACACACACCTCACACCCCTGGACCTCGAAAACCCTTCTTCAACACTCACCACCCCTAACACCCACACTCAGCAGCTGCATGAATCATGGGCTCGTAAGGAACTCCAAGGTAGATATCACCATAAACTCAGCCAGCCTCATGTCGACATGGAAGCGTCGAACAGATAGCTGACGAGTGGTGAGCTGTTTGGGGAGACCGAAGGGTACTAGAGTCACCGTCATATAAGCTGTACTGGGACGGCCCCATTCACACAGACAAAACTATACATCACAACGGACCTGTCATCAGAGTTGTTGATAAGGTCAACAAACAGACCTATCTCATTGATATTGCAGTGCCTGTCAGCAAGAACATGCAGAAAACTCACACAGACAAGATCAGTAAATACACCGATCTAGCACACGAGCTCCAGAAGCAGTGGAGGCAGGACCGAGTACGTGTTGTACCCATCGTCCTGTCCGCCACTGGTCTCACACATTGCACCACAGCCTCAGCTCACTAGGACTTCACAGAAACACTTATGCACAACTTTAGAAGCCTGTGGTACTCAACACAACACGCATAGTTAGGAAATTTACGGACGCAACCACACATCCCTAATCATTCTTCCACATTTTTTTTACACTTTGCAATACGTGTTGTGGTCCTTGACCCGCCATATTGTCTTTGCTGGGGAAACTTTTACGATATAATAATAATAATAATACACTGGGCATTATGCAAAAAATATGACTTGCCAGCATCTAAAATTTCATGGCAACATCAATTTGAAAAAGTTTTAGAAAATGAGGACGTCAAAATCTTATGGGATTTTAGAATACAAACTGATAGACACCTAGATCATAATATGCCAGATATAACAGTGTTAACAAATAGAACTATTTTCATAATTGATATTGCAATCCCTGGAGATGCAAGAATTTTAGATAAAGAACAGGAAAAAATTACAAAATACAGGGATTTGGCAATTGAAACAACACGGTTTTGGATGAAACACGTGACAGTGATCCCCATCATCATTGGCGCACTTGGGACAATCTCGAAAAATTTTACGAACTATTTGAACCAATTGCAGTTGTCTGAAATAACAACATCAGAACTACAGAAAACAGCGCTGCTTGGAACATCATACATATTGCGCAGATACCTGGTGGATACTTAGGTTTCTGGCTGAAACTTGTATCCACTAAGGCTCCAGTCAGCGAATTTTTGACTATGTTTCAAAATGTGTATTATAATAATAATAATAATAATAATAATAAAGATGCAGGAAATGCCACACATGAGATGATCGCCCACATAATATCAGGCTGTCCCCATCTCTCCCAAACAGACTACCTCCACCGGCACAATCAGGTAGCGTCGATCGTTCATCAACAGCTAGCACACAAGCTCTCACTTATTCAGAACACGGCCCCATACTACAAGTACACACCACAAAGCGTACTAGAGTCACCCTCAAATAAGCTGTACTGGAACCGCCCCATTCACACAGACAAACTATACATCACAACAGACCTGACATCACACTTGTTGATAAGGTCAACAAACTAGGACTATCTCATTGATATTGCAGTGCCTATCAGCAAGAACATGCAGAAAACTCACGCAGACAAGATCTGTAAATACACCGATCTAGCACATGAGCTCCAGAAGCAGTGGAGGCAGGACCGAGTACAGGACCATCGTCCTGTCCGCCACTGGTCTGGTGCCTCACACATTGCACCACAGCCTCAGCACACTAGGACTTCACAAAGACACTTATGCACAACTTCAGAAGGCTGTGATACTCAATACAACACGCATACTAGGAAATTTATGGACACAACCACACATCCCTAACATTCTTGCACATGTCTTTACACTTGGCAGTATGTGCTTTACACTTGACCCGCCATGTTGTTTTTGCTGGGGAAACCCAAGGTTTAAATCTTTTACATAATAATAATAATAAAGCCATCAACACTTTTGCCGTCCCCACACTAACAAATTCCTTCGGCATAATTCCAAGGAGAAAGCACTATAATAGACAAAGCACTACAATTGGCAAAGCACAACATGCACCACCCTAAGTCCACTACAGAAAGGACGTCTCTTCCCCGCAAGGAGGGATGCCGAGGACTCATCAACCTCATCATCCTACATGCAAAACAAATACACACACTACTGTTTATAATAATAAACAGTTATTCATTCAGATATGATGACATTTTTGTTATTAATATTAAAATTAATAAAATTAATATGAATGTTTTTATAAGCACCTGAAACATATATGAAAGTGTCAGTTCTATGGGAAAAATTGTTTTTATTTCACCGCTCTCTGATGTATATATTAAAGATTTTCAAACATGCGAGTATATAAAACTAAAATAAAGCGAGTATAAAAAACTACAACTTACTCCAAAAAATCATTTTTTTAAAAATAAGTTTATATGAAGGATTTGCAAATATGCGAGAGTATATGAAACTAAAGTTCAGCTAGTCAAAAAAAGTCGGGGTTTTCCAAATATTTACTACCTGGATTAAATCCAACTAAATCCAATTCAGTTGCTACAGTAGATAATACAAACACTGGTTTTCTTTGGAAAATCCCGCAATTTAAGTCTTATAAATATTAATAATATCAAGAAAATTTATTATCTGTTAATAAAGTCTTACAAACAGGATCGTAAATTTCTGAATGTTTACGAAAATAATATTGAAGTTAATTGTAAGTAATAGTAAAGCCTTTTTATTGAAAACAAACACTTCTTCTAGAACTTGGGCCATTTTTGTCTTTCGTTTGAGTGACGCATCTCAATAGGCTTTAGCTAAGTTCGGTTCCTATTTAATTATATTTACCGGAGATATGCTAAAAAATGGATTGATTAATATTTATTACGCATTAGGAACAAGACCAACTAAATTACTTCTTTTTGATTTCGACAACTAGTGGGTGGCTATCATTTAGCAACCAACCTCTGAGAATTATACTCCGTGGAGTATTGAAATCGTAAGGCAATTTTTATTATTTTTATTGTTCTGTATTATATAGGCTACTCGTGTATCCTAGTACAATCGCAACCAAATCTTACTATCTTTAAAGGTAATGCAAAATCGAATGGCCTGTTCATTTTTATTTCTTTGTCCGATTCACTGGACAATCCGGGTCCTTTCACCACTTTCACACTAACAAATAAAAGATGAGAGAACCCGAAGAAATACCTTAGTAACGTAAGACAACTGTAGTACCATTGATGTAACTATGTGGTTGTGTTAGGCTTTTTTTATTTTACTAATAAATAAAAAGGGTTTTTTTTTCCAATTTTTACAGTTAGGGATAATCTTAACAATTTATTTTAAAACTGTATCTAAAGGAAACAGATTTATATATTAATTTTAGCGTAATTCGTAGGTGTTACATTTGAATGCAAAAATTCCAATAAATCACTTTGGTCAAATAACAAAGTACACATATCACTGTTAAACATTAGGCTACTATTTCTAAAGATCAAAAATTGATGAGGAAAAACTAAACCATTGGTAAATTTGGTTAACCAGGCATTAACCCTATTCTTATAATCTCTCAAAAAAAATTATATAAAGAAAAATATTTAATAAATTAGGCTTTTCTAAAACATCCTTAAGATGAATTCTGTAGATTTGGAAGTAAACTTTTTGAAAATTTAAAA